>JAGDQO010002327.1:0-239780 GCA_018342035.1 Solanum appendiculatum | reverse complement strand
AACACCACTTAATTGAGGGATCATTCTCATTGTGCAATGTCGAGTAATTTCTTCATTTTTGTAAAATTCGTTAAAACTTATCATCACAAAATTTCAAGTCATTGTCTGTTCTAAGTTGCTTGACATGTTTTACTGTTTACTTCTCAATCAAAACTTTCATTATTTGAAAGTTAAGAAAACATCACTTTTATTTTTCAAGAAATAAATTCAAACTTTCCTTCAATAATCATCAATGAAAATTAACATATATCTGGCACCATGTTTTGAGGAAAAACGAGAAGGACACCAAAGATCTGAATGAATGTAGTCCAAAATATCTTTTGTTTAATGAGTTGCTGGAGATTTGAAGCAATCTTTTCTACTTTCGGAACACACAATGTTCACAAAACCTCATGTTTCCACTACTTTGTCTACAGAGAAGACCTCTTTTGCTAAGGATGGAAAGACCTTTCTCACTCATATGCCCTAATCACATATTTCACAATTTGGTGACGTCAAAATCAGATTGATTGGAAGTAGAAATTGCAACAACACCTATAATAGTGGATATCCCAATAAAGTGTATAATGTACTAGATCTGCATACTTTCATGATCACCAAAGCACCTAGAGAGATTTTCAAAACTCCACATTCGCCTGTGTATTTTCATCCAAGAGATTCTTGAGTGCCCAATGAGATGAGACTTTTCTTTAAGTCAGGAACATATCTAACATCGATGAGAGTTCTCACCACACCATTGTGCATTCGGATCGGATCGTACCTTTATCAGAAATTTTACAGGAAAAATTGTTGCCTATCAAGACAACTCCACCTTCAATAGATTCATATGTGGTAAACAAATTTCTATTGAGACATATATGATAAGAACAATCCAAATCCAAAATTCACTTATAGCTAGATTTAAAATTATTATTAGTAGCTCAAAATATTGTTTCCTCACACTCATCAGCCGCTACACTTGCTTTAGCAGGATTAGTATTTTGGTATTCATTTTTATTTTCCTCATGCTTTTCCTTTTTTTTTTTTTCTCAAGTTATGGCATTTGAAAATAATATGATATTTCTTATGACAATATTTGCACACTACATTTTCTGTATTTAGACCTCTTACTACTTGATTCTTTTTTATTAAATCTACCTCTTAGAAATAATCTTTTTCCATAGGTTCAACTACTTCTTCAAGTAATCTCTATCTATCTGCTCTTTTGATTTTAAGATAGATTTAATTTCTTGTAAAAGATATTAGCTTTTTCATAAAGCATAGTATCTCTAATATGCTTAAATGATTGAGGTAAGGAAATAAGTAATAAGATGGCTTGATCCTCATCTTTAACTTCAACATCGATATTACACAAATCCATAAGAATTGAATCAAATTCATCAAGATGTGAGAGCGGGGAAGTACATTCAATCATACTAAATGTGTAATTTTACTTTAGGCTCTAAATTCCTCTCTTAAGCTGGGAAAGTACAACCACTGAAAAGTGTTCTCTTTTCCTTGCAAGTGTACTGGTCTCAAATCTTTTTGCTTCTTAAGAAATTAGTTCAGGCTATTGAAAAAATTTGCAGAACTTTTCTCTGGTCAGGAGGAGTGGAGGTTTCAAAGAAAGCTTTGCTAGCCTGGGAAAAACTTTGTATGCCTAAGACTGCAGGTGGAGTGAACTTTCTCAATATTTCTTCTTGGAACAAGGCCGCTCTTTGCAAACTCTTGTGGAATCTTAGCCATAAAAAGGATAAGTTATGGGTTAAATGGGTTCACATGTATTATGTAAAGGGCGGAACTCTATGGGAGGCCAATACAAAACAAGCATCTTGGCTTATCAAGAAGATTTTCAAAGCTAAGGAGTACGCGGAAGCTGCTGGTTACACAGAAGATCAATTCCAAAAATTGCACTATTTCTCCGTAAAAAAAATGTACCAATTAGTGCAAGGGGTGTTTCCAAAAGTAAGATGGAAGAAGTTAATTTGCAATACCCTTTCTACCCCGAAATGGTTGTTCATTGTGATGTTGGTTGCTCATGGAAGGTTGTACACAAAGGATAGGATGATTCACTGGGGAATGAGTGTTAGTCCAGTATGCCCTTTGTGTGAATCAGAGAATGAATCGATCTCATACCTTTTCTTTCAGTGCTCTGTTTCAACATCAGTGTGGAACAAGCTATTACAATGGCTAGGACAGAGGCGACAAGCAAAAGCGTGGGAAGAAGAACTTACATTGGCAGTAGATCATTATAATGAGAATAGTACTGTAGCAACAATTTATAGAATGGCCTTAACAGGCTGCATCTATTATATGTGGCAAGAGAGGAACCACATTGTTTTTCAAGGAAAAAGAAGAGAAGTATCGGTCCTTGTGAAAAGAATAATTCAAGACGTATATTTCAGAGGTTGTCTCAAAGTGAAATTAACTAAATACTTGATGATGTTGAACTACTATCCTAGCTAAAGTAGTCGATAGATAGTTAGGAGATGGAAGGTTATTAGTTGTGATCGATCTAGTCGGAGTAGTTTCTTTTTGTTTTTTGTTTTTTTTCTTTTTGAGCTGTAATCTTCTCTTTGGTAATAAAATGCTTACTTACCAAAAAAAAAATATGTTTTTCACTTTCCTCTTCATATACATGGTTTTCAATTTTTTTCCACATGCTTTTGGTTGTGGTTTCTGCTGATACTTTACGTAAAATCTCATTTGAGAGATTTAAAATGATATCTGATTTTATCTTCTTGCCTACGATGATAAATTTTGGGTCTGTCATACTTTTTGGCTTCTTTTTCTTTTTTTTAGTGTCATATCAAGGTCATCCTGAATTAGGATAGCCTCCATCTTTAATTGCCACATTTTCAAAATTTGTACTTCAGTTAAATTTTTCAACATAAGTCTCATTTTTGGCTACTAAAAGTAACCCAAATTAAATTCGACTCTGATATCAATTTGTTAGGATAAAAAATTTAATTATTGCTGAATTTAGTCAAACAATATTATAATGACAATAATAATTTGGCAATAAGAAAAGTAAAAATAAATAAAGAAGATACAAACTTAACGTGGTTCAGTCAGTATGACCTAATTCACACGAAGAGGAGCAATTTCACTATACCAGCAAGAGTACAAAAGAGAGTATAAATTTAGAGATAAAACTTTAATGGGAAAAGGGTCAAAAATACCCCTCAACTTTGTTTTATTGGTTGACTATACCCTCGCCGTTAAAATGAAATTATTACCCCTGCCGTTACTAATTTCATCATATGTACCCCTCCCTGGACGGAAATCCCCAAATCAACATAAATTAACCCGAAATCTTTAAAAACGACCCGTTCTCTATTTTAAACCCACGCCCCGACCCGGCGAGTTTTAATAGCCCCCAACTATTACAACATTGGGTAAAACATCAATCTGTACAAACCCTTAACTTAGTTTTTTTTTATTCTTTGATTCTTTCTTCTTCTTCGTAAGAAATTAAACAGATTGGGGAAGAGATGCCGGCCTTAGGTTGTTGTGTAGACGCTTCTGTTTCCCCTCCTCTAGGCTATGCCTTTTCTTGGGATAGCTCTCTTCCCGCGCCGGAGTTATTTTCCTCCGACGTACCTCCGGCGACAAACGTTGTTACCACCGGTTCTCATTGATCTACGGATCTGTCATCTGCTTTGTACCGGGTTGATGGGTGGGGTGCTCCTTATTTCTCCGTGAACTCTTCCGGGGATATTTTCGTCCGGCCACATGATACGGATACTCTTCCTCACCAAGAGATTGACCTTCTGAAGGTTGTGAAGAAGGCTTCTGACCCAAAATATTTGGGTGGGCTTGGGCTTCAGATGCCTCTTGTTGTACGTTTTCCTGATGTTCTGAAGAACCATTTGGAGTCTTTGCAATCGGCTTTTGATATGGCGGTGAATTCTCAAGGCTATGAGGCTCACTACCAAGGTGGTAGAAGATATCGTGAAATTCGGGTCGGGGCATGGATTTAAAATGGGGAACGGGTCATTTTTAAAGATTTCGGGTTAATTTATGTTGATTTGGGAATTTCCGTCCAAGGAGGGGTACATATGATGAAATTAGTAACGGCAGGGGTAATAATAACTTCATTTTAACGGCGAGGGTATAGTCAACCAATAAAACAAAGTTGAGGGATATTTTTTACCCTTTTCCCAACTTTAATTAATCCTAAATACCCCAAAAGAATAACCTCTAAGAACACTCCAAAAAAAGATTCACAAAAGTGTTTCCCAACACACTCTCTTACAAAATACTCTATAAAAAGAGGAGAAGAAGACCAAAGATGAGAAGCTCTTGAAATTTGTTGGTGTCTCAAATGAGAAGAAATGATCTCTTTTTATAGGATCCACATAGTGATACTTTGGTTCCAAGGAAAAAAATCTCTTCCAAACGATTTTTAATTAGGCTCATGTCTAATATAAAGATGTTGGCCAAAAGATAGCCACATTAATTAGGTAATGTTGAAACATGTCAATATGTTACAATTTGTAGACTTTGCCTATATTCTACCAAAAGGTAAATCTTTCGTCATTTCCAAATAGGTTAAAATCAATTACGATCTACCCTCTCAACTTTACTTTAAAAGTTAAATATTTTCCTCAATTTTAAATAATAAATATTTTTCCTCTCATATGTCAATTATATTTTTGAAAAACTCATTTCATCCTTATATTTTTTTTGTTCTTTAAAATCATGATTATTTTTTTTTTATAATCTATGTACTAGACATACTTACATAGAAATTAAATATTACTTTTGAGACAAAAAACAAGTGAAAAAAGTAATTAAATATGTAAATGAATGAGTTTTATAATAAATTAAATATACGAGTAGAACAAAATGATTAATTTTATTTGTAATAATAATAAAAATAAATCCAACTCAAATTGAATCATACTAAGATAATAAACACCTCTCATCATTTGAAAATATAAAAATGACATGGAAATAATAGTTATTTTCCAAATTCTGTAGGGGCAAAATGTGACATTTTTCAATGGTACATTTCAAGAAGAAGAAACACCCTATAAAGAATGGGTCACATTAATAGATTGGATCATGCAAGTAAGAATTTGAGATTTCTCCCTCTAAACTCAAGAGAAAGAGCTGCAACTATTTCCATAGTCTGACTTCTTTGGAAGTCTAATTGATTTGATTCCTAGGTATAATTGCGAGTTGAAAGCCAATAGAATTGAAGTTATATTCTTTCTCTTTAAAGTTACAACTGTTCGAAGTTCAATTTGATCCAGCTTCATCTTTTTATTTCATCATAGAAGGATTCGCTTGAATGATTCTCGCTAATTATGGGCAAGACATTGCTCTATGTACAATACTTATTCCGTCGTTGCGTTTTCCATTATGTACTTTCCATGAAAGCCGTTTCACTTTAATTGCGGGATTTCACTATTGGATAATTAAAAAAAATTATCAGACATACCTTGAAAATCTTTAGATTTAATTAGAAAAAAAGGCATGTAAGCACCACATAAGAAAATTAAGGTGGGGCTTGGGAATTTAACAAAAGTAATGATAAGTTTGACTTTCTTTGAAGTACTAAAATAAATATGAAGTACTAAAATAAATATGGCCTGAAAATTGAATGATAAGGGCAAATCTAAGACTTTTCCAATTTTAAAAAAGGAGGTGTGTTTGTTACAGAAGAATATGCTATCGAGAAAATAAGTTATTTTTGTCAACCAAACATAAGCATATATTTTCCTATATAAAAAAAAAGGTTTCTTATTAAAAAGGGAAAAACAACTTTTTTCACTTATAATTAAAACAAAAGATTCGATCCAATAGTAATATGTCTCAATCTCAAATAAAACTGTGATCATATAAATCATCACTACTTATGTTAATTTATTTAAGCTCATCTGAGTTAAAATCATAAAAATTTGCCCACATGGAAGATTTTGAACATATATTTGACATATATCTAAATAACTTCTAGAAACTTATAATATTTCACAATTCATCACAAAAGTTAATTGTTGGAGAAAAGACCTTCTCCACAAGTAAAAGAGAAACCAAAACATTTAAAAAAGAAAAAAAACTTGATTTGCCTAATGGAAATTCAAAGAAATAAAAGAAGGAATTTGTTTACATCAAAATAATTAATTGAAGTCAATACCCGAACCTAATTACTTGAGGTGCGTTCTTGACTTCTTCCCTTTTTCCACAACTACAAATATATGTAAACTCATCCTTCTTTTTCTTTTTCCTCCTACAAATTAAAAAAACACACACACACACACACAAAATGGTTAGATGTGAATATTAATGAATATAACGAAATTGGATAATTAAAACGTAATAAACACACATACACACATTTATATGTGTCACGTGTACATGTATACATATATTCATAAGATTTGAATCAAAATTAATGGATACGTGTATATATACTAATATACACATATACTTGTTTGATTTTGTTTTTCTAAAAAAATTCTAGAAAAATGTTTTTATTGGTTAAGTTTGTGGTCACTGGTTCAATTTTCATGTATTTCGATCATGCTATTAGATAACATGTTATGTTTAATCAGCACAAATATTAAATAGTTCTATTCATTACAGCTTAGATAAATCCAAAAAAATCACCTAAATTTTTTCATATCCTTGAATGGTTTTTGAACATTTCTCAGAGATTCCTCTAGGAACACTCACAAATTATATATATAATATATTTTCGATGAAACAATTACACAATTCAACAATATATGCATCTTACTTGATACTATAATTTATTTGTACGGAATGTAAGAAATGGACTTCTAAATTTTTTGGTTTTCCTACATAGAGTATCATGTAACACGTGTGGGTATAAAACTTTTGACCTTAACACATCATAATATTTAGGGACCTAATATTTAGGTGGTGTAAACATTTTTCATTAAAGATGAAATAAAAAGTGTAAAATTAATTATCTCCAAATTTAAAATTAAAGTATGTCATTCTTTTCGAAATAGACTAACAAAAGAAAAGTGCATCAAATAAACTAAAACAGAGAGACGAGCATCTTACCTTAGATTTAGTCTAGGCGTTTTCGCATGGTATGGAAGCTTTGATCCTTTCAACAGTACACTTGATTAGACTATTAACAGTTGCAACTGATCCAAGAGAAAGTTTTGCTGTTGGGACAGAATCAACTAGTATCTGAAATGCAACGGTCAATAATGAACCGCCAGCAGCATTACTATTCTCAGCATTACTAGAGCCATCAGGGAGTATTGCAAAACCCGAAGGCAAAAGAGCCACATAGTCTGGATCACCACCACTTAACACAACATTCATTGCAGCAATATCAACTGGCGCGTAAATAACATAAGATCCTGTGGTGTCTAGGCAACTCTCTTGGAGTATCAACATATTATTCTGGCTAGAATTTCCACTCTACAAAAAAAAACCACAATTTTATTTATAACAAGTTGTGATCAACGATATGAATTTTTATACTCAATAGCACTTCATTTAAACTTATTAATGTAACCCATTAAAACTCATGAAATAAATGTACTAACATGAACAATTTCAACTATAAGTATCTATGTTGCTTAGATTCTTCAAAAATATCGTCAAGAGAACTTACATTAACGCGCAGTAGTGAGACACTATTGCCAGAATCACGACCATTTGCAATATGTGCCATTTCTTGAACTAGGCCACCATTTGAAAGAATATCCCACTGCACACATTTTATCATCTAACATCATTATTTTTCGCTTTTTGAGATTCAAATATTAGAAAAATATTAACTTATGGTACTTTTCGTATAGGTTTATTGAATTAATCTAAATCCAATCAACAAGGAAAACACAATAAGTCTTTCTGGGACAAAATAAGTACAATTAAACCTCTCTATAATAGTCATCCCCTAATCTATAGCAACATTTCACTATAACGGCAATGATTAATTCTACGGGACCAATCATTCATGTTATGTTATGTTATATGTTCTTTGGTACAACATTTCACTATAACAATAAAAAAATATCAGAACAGACGACGTTGTTACAGAAAGATTTACCTCATTTCTAGAATTTTCATCCCTAAGAAAGTCAAAGACCCTTTTTGTAGGAACTGGCATCCAAAATGAAGTTGCTGCACTTAGCACAATACCAGGAGGCCTGCCTGGATCATCAATGCTTTTTCTAGTCATGACTCTAACATCATCTGCACCACTTCCAGATAATGTTGTCCATGTATGGGCAGTTGATGCACCAACTCCAGCACAAAAACTCATTACCATCCTCTCAGCAAGTTTTAACATACTTTTTCTACCTTCTGGACTTGTAATAACTGTACAAAAATATTTAAGAATAATCACATTGAGGCGGATTCAAGATTTGAGCACGACCAGGATATCACTATCTTTAGTACGCCAATTGAAGTAAAGAGTAAGTCAAGCACCATTAAAAAAATACTCCCTCTATCTTAATTTATGTGGCACTTCTCGCTTCCTATGAGTCAAACAATCTAAATTTGAAAACTACGTGAAAAGTACTATAAGTCACAACAAATGATAATTTTTAAAATATTTAATGAAAAATTTACAGTCAAAGATAGACTTGTTTGAATCTCGAAATTCGAAAGGTGCCACATAAATTGGGACAAAGGGAGTACAATTTATTGTAGCATAAGGAGAACAATGACTAGATGCCCATATCCAACATATAAATGTTTGAGAGATCCTTTTAAAATATACGATAATTCTTCAAGATATACACAAATATATACAGAGTTTTTTTCGAGGTTAACAGGTGCCGTTCACGCTCTCCTATACACACACATATATACTTACCATCTCCAGTTGGGATATTACTAGCCAATACACTTGCAAGTCGTTCACATTGTCTTTCTAATGTTGCTACCCATCTTTTTGCACCAAATGCTAGACCTGAATCAACAAGAGGTCTATAGATGTTGTTGACAGCCCTATCATCCACCTCAACATGTTCAATCCACGTAACCTACACGATAAATAAAACGTATCATTAATAAATCAACTAAAATCCAATTTAAAATCTTTTACGTACACTAATAATATAAAAATTTATATCGTGAAATTATTTAAGATTTTAGCACACTAATTTTACCTTGGAATAACCATTAGGCAGTTCTTGAATTAAACAACCAGATGGCCTTCTTCTACAACGTGACACTGAAGTAGACCTCAAATTGTCCAAAGATACATCAACCACTGCCCAAGTTCCATCACCATGTTGCTTACAATACCTTACGAAATAATTTTCGCGAGTCGGAACAAGTGGAGAGGGGACTTGGAACTCGGCTGTCATCTAAAAATTGAAATAAAACAACCTAACGTTACAATTGAAATAATAAGATGTCATGTAAAAACTAGCAAATTTCAAAAGACGATAAATTAAATATATATTAAAAAACACAACATAATATTAACATAAATGTGCAGATCAGTTGAGTAATCATTTTTTTTATTTTTATGAATTGCCATCACCATAGGCAGTACCTAGGTGTTATGGGTCTTGCTTGACCTCCCATGCCCATTACTCAAAAGTTTAGACAATTGAAGAGGGGGACTTGAACCTTTACCTCCAAAAAAATCAAGCACATGGATAGTAAATACAATCCTCTAAACATATGATGGAAGTTCGTACGTAGATATATTTATCATTATCTATGCAAAAGTTATGTACAAAATATCGAGAGAAATGATCTCACAAAATTCACTCAGAAAAGTGAATAATATCTTTGTGTCATAAACTCTCTAGTTAAACAAGACTTTCAAAACGCTTAAGGCTACATTGCGAAAGCTACCATATTGTGAGAAGGAAGGAATCTCAATTTATAGGAGTCTAAAAATATTTTCTCCAAAAAAAGCGATTACCCAAAATATGAAAAATTTATAGTTTCCTTTTTTAAAAATTTCAATTATAACAAAAAAGAATCATAACAAACACCTAACAGGCTAACACAACCATTCATTAGAAAATAGTTGATTTAAGACCTCATATCAAATTTATGTGAAGGGGTTTGGAATTCTCCATCTTTTAAAAATAAAATTTACAAATTGAAAAGAAAAACTTTTAGTAAGTCAACATAGATAATGATTCAAAATATCTTTAAAAAATTTGAAAAAATTATTTAACACCACAAATAATAACATCTTCACGTGAATTGAAACGAAAGAAGCACAATTTTGATTAGAAAAACCATACCACTTGTAAAGCTCCATTGTAGTTTCCTGCGACCCCAGTCGATAAAACTTCCAAAATTGTTGCTTTTGACACTATGCCAGTGAAAAAGTTTGTCCATTGGTTCTACCATCATTACAACATTTATAATTAATTAATAATGAAGCTAAAATATTAAACACCACAAAAATAAATTGTTATTCGTCTCACACAACTTATATTAATTGTGCGAGACTTTTACTTTAAATGTCTCACACAACTGATACTACTTAGGTAAAGACACATAATAAAGTGTTTCGAACCAAAAGAATAGTAGAATACGAAACACTATATTATGGGTCTCAACTTATGTTGTGAGACTTCTTTTCCAACACACAAAAAACATAAAACTTTGGATTCATGATTTTTGTGCATGACAAAAAGAAGTTGTGTGAGACGCATAATAAAAACTATAGTACGTACCACGTCCATCAAAATTTCCACCAAATTAACATAATTCATTATAACAACAGCCGATTCTCTTGATGCTTCCGATTTTAAACCCAGTGACTTTGGTCCAATCCCTCGAGGAAATGTTCGAGCATATTCCTCCTCGTTTAATAAAATGTCAGTAGAATTATTATTTTCCGAGCTTTGATTAATCCATAAGGGTTCTCCGGTTTGAGCTAATCGAATTAATTCCTCCATTGCTGCAACAGCTAATTCAATGATAATTGGTTTATCAGCATCACTTGGTCCAGAAATTGATCTAAGAAGATCACCAGAACTAGTAGTTGTGTACATTTCTCCTAATTGATGACCAACATTAGCTGCAGCTATGCCTATTTCAAGTGGTGAACGACTTGGTGGACCAAGTGATGGAAGTTGAGGATAATTAAGCATTGGTTTACCAACATATTTGGCTGCAATTCCTGATATCCTATCAATCTACAAAATACGACAGCTGTTACAACATATTCAGTGTAATTTCATAAGTACTCATGAGGTCTGAAAAGGGTGATGTGTATGCAGATCTAAACTAGACGTCACAAGTTTGAGGGAATTTAGAATGTCTAATTCACTACACCAAAAAATATTTTTAGCGGTAATTAATTAATGGTAGTAACTTAATTGCTGCTAAATATGAATATGTTCTTTTAGTAGCAATTAACAATACTCTTTGTAAATGTCTCTAAAGCCTATAGCTAAGCGATATTGGATCTAATGGCAATTAAGTAATGTCGGTAAAGATTTTGGCACTCTTTGTAAATGTGCGTATTTAATATCGCTAAAAGTTGTTTTTGTTGTAGTGTAACTTGAACCCGTATATGTACTACTACTTTTTTTGTTTTGCAATTTATATATGTGAATCTGTTTGACTGAATACATAATTTATAAAAAAAAAAAAGTCACTTGAAGTTCGAAGTTTTAAACTTATGATAGACTTTTAAACCTTGATCTTAAATATGTAATATTTGTGTGACTATAAAAGTTGTTCATTAAAGATAAAAACTGAAAAGATTAAAATAAATTGTTTTCAAATCTAAAAAGATATCATTCCTTTTTACACATGCTAAAAAGTAAATAAATTGACATGTATTATTTAGTGAACACCCAACAGCCCCAATCCATCCAATTAGTTACGTTTAATCGGGTTGGGTTATGACTAGCTTCTCGACTAAACCAGAAGTGACTCATCAAATTAAGTATATGGACAAAATTAATTTTAAATAGTGTAATAATCGTAAAAGTCAGACCATGCTTTTACTCAAATAAATTTTGGATGGGTTGGATCATAACTAGCTCATTTAATGACGATTTGACCATCCCAAAATAAAAACACACTCTCATTTGCCTCCTTTATTATAAAATTGCAAGAGGCTATTTTTTTTAATTCTATTTTTGTGAAATACTCACTATCTATGAATTTTACTCCAAAAAATTGATACATGTGTAGAGATTAGGATTCATCGACTCTAAATTTTGAATCTATCACGGCTCAAAGGGGCTAGGATTTAATCATTTACCTCTTCTCGTAGACGAGCATTTTCAATCCTCAAGTGTTGCTCATCAAATGACATTTCACCTATGGCAGCAGGCCCGCCACAGTTTGGACATGCGGCAGTGGTAAGTGCTTCTTTATACCTTATATTTTCGGCACGAAGTTTGTCATTCTCATTCCTCAATTGTGTGTTTTCATGCCGTTCATGCTGAGACTGCAAAAATTTAATCAAAAAGATACAATTAATGCCATTGAATCTGGGATTATTTGTATATCAATTACATTGAATATAGACATTTAAAGCTAATCAAAAATTTATTACGTTATCCACCACCACCAAATATCTGAAAAAATACTGGTTGTTACATATCATTTCATAACGTAACACATTAATTTAAATATATCATTTTGATGAATATAATAGATTGAATCAATTTCTGGATATATAAAGTCATACATTAGCAATATACAATATCAACCTATAATATTTTAAGAAAAATAGGATAACGGATTAAAAAATATATGATTTTTAAATAAACAAATTTAGAAGAAAAAAAAAATGCCACCATACTAAATCGATTCATTTATAAAATGAGACTTTTTTTTGCAGGTACATAACAATGGATATAATGATACTATACAATAAAACTTAAGTAACAATCAAAATAAAGAATCCAATAATCGAGATAAATAATTGATCGAAAAATAGAAAATTCAAATTACCTTCATTTGAGTACGTTTGTTTTGGAACCAAAACTTCACTTGCAAAGGCTCTAACACTAATCTTTTCCCCAAGTCTTTTCTTTGTTTATCATCAGGATGTGGACATTCTTTAAAAAACCTGTCAAATAATTAATTGGAGTACTAAATTACAACTATAACAATAATGTCACAAAACTATATTTAATTATATGTCAAAATATGCATTATACATATTGAACAGACGAATAAATACTTACGACTCTAATTCTTGAATTTGATGTTGTGTGTGTCGATGATACTGCTTCTTCTTGGGACGTTTATTAGGATCTTGATCGTCTCCAGACGGGGCTTCCATGATATCAGTACCTGATTTGGTCTCGAATTCATCATCTCGAATTAAATCCAGCTCAATTTCGGGTGTTTTACGAGTCATATCAAGCAAAAAATTGTGACTATCGAACATGTTGTGCTGAAACATCTTGAGTACTTTTTTTTCCTTCTTGCAAAGCTAATTATTGACTTTTAATCTGCCCAAAAATGCAAAAGAAGAGAAATTTTTTTATAAAATCCATGTAAATTAAACACCCCTAGTAGATCCTAAGAAGTAACAAATCCCAAGAAATGAAGTTAAAAAAATAAATAAAATGTTTCAAAGGATAAATCGAATATGGACAGTTTCAATAAGATTTGATTCTTGAATAAAAATTTATTTTTTGATTTATTTCATCTACATGCATATAATTATACCAAGATTAAGAACATAAAATGATATCAAAAAGTGCAAAAATAATAATAAAATCAAATAATTCAACTTGAAAGGCCTTTATTAGTACCTAATAACTCAAGATCCAAACAGATCTCAAGAATTAGAAAGAGATAAAACGAACGGATCTTTATCTTTTTTTTATTACTCTCTTAGGCAAAGAATAGCGATAACGAAAATTAAACTTACATCTATTGTAAGAGAAAAAATTGTATAGTTAAAATTACGACTTACTTTCACTGGATATCTGCTACCTCTTCATGGTGGTGGACCTTTCACCACTTATAACATATATGACATAAGCCCTTCAAGCCATAGAAACAAGTTCTCTCTCCTTTCTTTCTATATATGTTGATATATCTGTTTGTTTAGTATAAGAGGTTTTGTTAGGGCATATATAGAGTTTTTATAGAATCTCTAAAGGGATAAAAATAATGTAAAAAAAAGTTTTAGAAGTCAAACAAAGAAAAAGACACAAACTAGAAAATTTTAGCAAAAAAACAAAGAAAGAGTTGACATAGTGTGAACTCAAAAACTACTTATATTTTTCACTATTTTAAAAAAAAAAACTTAGGTACTTGTATATGATGATATAACGTCCACGAGTATCTAGGTAGAGTCCAACTTCATTGGCATTTCTATTTCTGCAAAATATAACGGAAAAAAAAATGGTGAGTCAAATAGAAAAGAATACAAGTGAATTTACTACTATTATCACCTATTTTGCTCTCTGCAAAACTGATGCCATACCTGTGTCGGATCTTTCAAAATATATACTATTTTTGAAAGATATAATAACATTTTTAGAAAATCTGAGCAACATAGACGAGGACTACTACTACTACACTTAGTAAAGAAAATTTAGAAATTCAAGAGGATGATAGTATGTTTGACTTACATGAGTTGTAAAGAAGCCTTGTGACAAAAGCAAGAACACACCTTCTTCTTTTTTGTTGTTGAAGTTATTAGGGTTTTTGAGAAAATGGTTAAATCTAGTTTTTGACAAGAAGTACTTTTTGGAGAATGAACATGTAGATATATGTGTTGTTAGCTAGGTTGAAAATTGAACACTTTTCTTGTGAGTAGAATTTAAGAAGAATAGTATGAGGCTAAGGATGAAAAAAAGAAAGAGAAAGAAATTAAAGTGTGAAAAGGGGAAGGTGAAGAGGTGGGAGAAGAGATGTGGAAGCAAAGGAGTTAATGCAAAGGGTATAGAGAGGATGAAATAGCATTTATGACTTGCTATAGAGGTGTTAATGTTGTTGTTGAAGAGAGAGAAGAGGAGGAAGGGGCGGTTGGCAAGACACACCAACAAGTATACTACTTTCATTATTTTTTTCATTCCATATTCGGTGTCTGATATTCATATTTTGTGTTAAGTTTTTCGTGTGGTAGAAGTTTATATTATTTCGCATCATAATATTTTTTGGAAAGGGAACCTTGGAGTAATTGCTAAAGTTGTTGCACAAGTTTAAACCTTGAAATCAGCCTCTGCCAGAAATGCAAGATAAGGCTACGTACAATAGACCCTTGTGATCGGACCCTTCTCCGGACTCTATACATAGCGAAAACTTTAGTACAACAAGCTACCCATAATATCACAAAATATATGTTTTGCATCATTAAAACATAAGTTTAATTGATAAGAATAAAATCAACGACCAGCTTATAATTTGAAGGTAAAATTATTAAACTATTAAAAATGACGGAATCATATTCATCTCACCATCACAATATACTCCCTCATTTCTGTTTTACTTGTCATGGGTTATTAAGAATAATTGATTCAAAATACTTTATCATTTAGAAAATAATAACATACTTAATGTTTTGTTATCTTTATCCTTATTTTAATAAATATGGAAAGAATTAAGATTCATATGATAAAGAGTAAATAAAAAATAATTTAATTAAATTTTATTTTTTAAGTTTATATTTCCTAAAGATAATGTTAAAGACGAATCTGACAAGTAAAACAAATTAGATGAAATAGTTTTGAGCACAAAAATGTTAAAAGAGAAAATGAATATTTTCTACATTTATAGGGGTATGGACTATGGTGAAACGATTATGGCTTCTTTTAACTCCTAAAGCAGACACCTTACAGCTCAGATCTTACTGGATTTAAAAATCTCTATAAAAAAAAATCCTATTTGTTACTGTCACACATATATATGTAAAATCTCACTAAATTAATATTAGTGGGATCATGAAACATTATTATTTTATAGATATATTATTTAATCGATAAATTAATATTTATTAATTTAAAGAGTGTTTTGAGATTCCACCTTGTGATGTTGGATCAGGGGCGGATCTACGTAGGTCCAAGGCTTCGTCGGAAAAATTTACTAAATATACATATATAATTAAAGGCAAAAAAAGAAAACGAGAATATATAACATGCAGTGACATACCTTGACACAAACATACACTTAGCTTAGCTTGCTAGGAGCTTTTATTAATAAATCAGAGGTCGTGTGTTCGAGTCTAGACCTTGGCAATCTTTTTTATTTGAAGTTCTTCATACCCTTCTTATCTTTCTCACCAATTAAACTAATTAAGAACAATTTATGAAATATTTAATATTATTAATTTTTAAAAGTTATTTTGAATACATTTCAAAATTAAAAAAACTCATGAATTTTTTTATAATTTTTTTAAAATATTTCTTTTTTTAAAATGTATAGTAGTGAGCGCGAATTGTATTTTATTCATATTTTGTTCTTTTTTTTCAAAAAAAAAATATAACGTCACATTATTTTATTTGTTATTTTTCATTTTAAAAGGTGACAACCCTTACAAAATATCATGCGTACGTCGCTGTGTTGGATAATAAGAGCTTTCAAGATATATTATAGCAACAGATTTTATCGTAGGAAATTAGAAGGCTATAAAGTGGGACAAACTAATCTAGGAAAGACTAATGTTTTGGATGCTATCAATTTTGCAATTCCGTCTTGGACAACAAATGTTTAGTAAGATACAATAGCAAATTGTTTTTTGACACTGCAAAATTCATTCGGAGGATAAAATCTCAGAGAATTTGTATGAACTCGCTTGTGAAAACGTCATTCATGAACTAGAGGTCATAATTAATGATCTCGATTATCGCAATAAAATAGACGCCAATAATTTGTTGGATTACCCGGAAAATGATGCATGTTCATGTTGGGTTCGAAAATGATTATGGCGTCATGCGGAAGCTTACAATTGCAAATTATATGATTGATAAATTAGATGACAAAGAAAAACATATTAAAAAACATATTGTTATTGTGATTTGGTCAAACGACCTACATATTAAAAACTAATATCGAAAAAGCATAAATATATTAGGAAAAAATCTCCCCATAAACAAAAGTCTCTAAATGACTATATTGTAAATGCTATTGTGTTCTTGATATGAGAAGAGGGGTATTCAATTTATCGGATTCCAGACTTTTTCTCTAAGAAAAGAATAACCAAATATGGAAGAGAAATATATTTTCCTTTCAGAAAAAGTTCAAGTATTTATGGTAATACTTTGACTTTTCTTTAAGGAAAAAATAAACTTTAAATAAGGTAAGAAAATCAGGGCAAAACCCTAACAGTTCAGAGGTTTAAAACTTAGAAGAAATTGTGAATACCATCAGGAAAAATAATATTGATGACGAAGTTGAAGATGATACAATACCTTTAGAACTAGTTACGCATAAGGAAACACTTATCGCATCTAGAACTCTTCACAATATTATGGTGCAGTTCGAAAAGATAACATTGAAACTTTTGGATGTAATAAGAAAAGTTAGAGATAAACTTCAACTAGATTTAAATTTTAACAAAAAACAAAACACAATAAAATCATATTTCACTAAATTGTCTTAGATATATTTGTATTTTTAAAGAATTATTAATTTATAATATTAATGGGATCATATATTTATGTAGGGGTCTTCTCAAAATATATTATCTTATTATCTTATCGAAATGGGTGATTTTTTCTATTGACCCATGTCGAAACCAGAGAAAAATATTATTATAGAGAGATTATTAATTATCGAGTATTAATTTAGTGACATTTTACTGTACTTACATTTAGTCACACATACATTCAGGACTTACACTTTAAAAACACATACATACATACATAAATATTTGGCCCCTCATGCATATACATACAATTATAATAAGATATTATGTCCACACGATTTTAGTTAGAATGAAATATTATATATGCGAGAATATATGTATTCTATTATGTTTTTAAATTGAAGTGCATTTAGATTTTGAAATATAGCAAAATCTCATTATTTTTTGTAAAAATGAATGCTAACAACTCTATTTACGAAATTTTCTCTTTCATCATTTCGTCTTTCGATATCCATCCAAGTGAGAAAAAAAAAAAAAAAGTTAGAAAACAAAATACTATAGTCACTTTTAATGCACTTATTTATTGGGGGAATTTCATAGACAGACACATAATTATAAGTTTTTTTTTTCCACCGAAGTCAACTTAACTATGTTTTTAATATAAAAAGTTGTCCTTACTAATTAATATAAAAATCACATATGACGGAAAATCCAATTTTTGGTGGGTAATTTTGTTTTAGTATTTTCTTATTTTTGATCTAATAATACAAATTCAATTAAAATAAAAAAGTGACCGATTTGATCCAATTCAAAATCCAAATTCCATAGGTAATAATTTCTTACTTTATTCAACGAAAAAAAAGAAAATAAAAGAATAAAAAAATATTACCCATCAAATTTGGGTTTTGGTTTGGGTTAGATATACGATCGGTCTTTTTCAATTGACTCTGTATTATTACATTAAAATAATAACAAAAAAGAATATCTACCTAAGTTAGACTTTCTGACATATATAATTTTGTGCTAGTAAAGGCAAAGTTATATGTAATTTTTGGATTAAAAATATAATTAAATAACTTTGATGAAAAAATATATAATTTTGTGCTAGTAAAGGCAAAGTTATGTAATTTTTGGATTAAAAATATAATTAAATAACTTTGATGAAAAAAGCTTACAGATATGTAGCTATCTATCAAATTTATCCTTATTTTTGTAATCATATACTATGATGTTTCACCTAAGAAAATTAATAACTAGAATTTTCATTAATGAAAATTGACAGCTTATTTTTTTAGTTTATTTCTTGTCATTGTGATGGTAGACTGAAGAGCCTATTTGATTGACTTATTTTTAAAAACTGTTTATAAGCACTTGATTTTAAGCTAAAATAATAAAGATAATTTTAATTTATGACTTTTGACTTATAAGTCAAAAAACAAAAATCAATTAGTATCCGTTTGATAAAAATAGCTATTTTTTTTCCTGATAATTAATTTTTCTAAATCCCAAATTCCAGTTGAGCACAATCACTTAGAAAATAAATACATTACTACTTATATATAAGGAAATAAGTGAGCAGCTTCTGGTAGTAGCCTGTAGGGGCCTTTTTGGAATTATTAGAAGTTACTTTATCTTTAATCAACACTATTTAAAATTTACAGTGTTAATAATATTTGTATATATTTATTTTACACTTAATAAGATGATTTACTATTATACAAATACATACCTCAAAAACTAAATTATTTTAAGCAACACCACTTAAAAATTTGTAATGTTAAAAATATTTGTAGGTATTCATTTTACACTTTGTGAGATGATATTATTACAGTGTTAATAATATTTGTATTACACTTAATGAGATGATTTACTATTATACTAATACATTTATAAATATGATTTACTACCTCAAAAACTAAATTATTTTAACCAACACCACTTAAAATTTTGTAATGTTAATAATATTTGTAGGTATTCATTTTACACTTTGTGAGATGATATTACCATACAAATATATATAACTTATTTTAGATTAAATATTTAAAATTAATTTAATCAGTACCATTTAAAATTTATAATGTTAAATATATTTGTAAATATTCATTTGAAAATTAATGACATAATTTACCATCAAACAAATACATATATATTTATTTTGGATAAAAATTTAAAATTATATAATCGACATTGTTTTAAAAAATAACTCCGTCAATAAATATTGGGCCTATACAAAGCACGAAGGAGCTTCTGGTCGCCCTCTTGTGTGCTTCCACACTACTAAAATAAAGCTTTACACTTGCACCAATTTTGTAGTAAAAAGAAGGGCCCACTTGAATAACTTTTTTTCACGTATTTCTTTCATGTTTTAATTATTTATCTTACTTTTTTTTAATATGTTATGTATTTAAAAATTATAAAAAAATTACTATAAATTACAGTAATTAACAATATACATATTTTTTTTACTTCAGGCCAACTCAAATCTTCTCTAATTTGAATTTTAACAACAAATAAAAAATCTATCAATGCCACATAAATTAAAACAAAGAACTATATATATCGTTGAAAGTTACATAAAAAAAAAAACAATAAATTACAATAATTAACAATTATAAATATCTAAAAATCATATTAAAAAATTGATTGACTCTTCAAATTATGATTGTACCACATAAAAAACTATAAATTATAATAATGAACAACTTTTTTCTAAGAATCATATTTAAAAATCGATGAACTCTTTAAATTCTGTCTATATTACATAAATTGACAATAAATTACAATAATTAACAATTTTAAATATCTAAAAATCATATTAAAAAATTGATTGACTCTTCAAATTATGATTGTACCACATAAAAAACTATAAATCATAATAATTAACAACTTTTTTCTAAGAATCATATTTAAAAATCGACTAACTCTTTAAGTTTTGTCTATATTACATAAATTGAAACAAAAAAATAATATATGTTGGGCCCGTGCTAGCACGGACTCTTATAACTAGTTCTATATAAATGCATAGATGACAATCTTGCTTTTTTAGTACTCCCGTATTATTTTTGAGAAAATTACGATTTTATTGTAAAACATAAGCAATATAGAAAAAGTAACATTGACAAGAGATATGGATAGCAGAATGTAGAGATCGTCTGATTCAAACTTTTCATGCTAGAAGTTTTCCTACTTAAAGCATCGGTCACCACATTGGCCTTTCCGGGATGATATAAGATAGTGATGTCGTAGTCCTTCAGTAGCTCAAGCCATCTGTGTTGCCTCAAGTTCAAATCCCTCTGACTGAAAATGTACTGAAGACTCTGATGGTCAGTGAAGACCTCACAATGAACCCAATACAGGTAATGTCGTCATACCTTAAGCACAAACACCACAACTGCCAACTCTAGATCATGGGTTAGGTAGTTCTTCTCATGGGTCTTCAACTGTCTAGAAGCATAGGCAATCACTTTCCCTTTTGCATTAGAACACCACCCAATCCAACTCCAGAAGCATCACAATAAACGGTGAAGGTTACACCTTCTTCAGGTAAGGTCATAATAGTAGCCGAAGTCAACAAGGTCTTGAGCTTTTGGAAGTTCTCTTCACACTCATCAAAAGCTCACACTCTGTCGAGTCAATCTGGTCAAAGGAGATTCAATAGTGGAGAAGCTCTGAAAAAATCGTTTGTAATAGCCTACAAGTCACACAAAACTCCGAATCTCAGTGACTGAAGTAGGTCTGGTCCAACCTCTAACTACCTCAATCATGGCTGGATCCACCCTAATACCCTCCTTGGACACCACGTGTCCTAGAAATGTAACTGAATCAAGTAAAAACTCACACTTCGAGAACTTGGCATATAACTTCTCTTCCCTCAATCTCTAGAACACAGTCCTCAAATGTCGATCATGATCCTCCTCAGTCTTGGATACATCAAGATGTCGTCAATGAAGACTATCACAAAAAAATCCAAATAAGACCGGAACACCCCGTTCATCAACTCCATGAATGTTGTAGGGGCGTTAGTCAAACTAAAAGGCATCATAAGAAACTTATAGTGCCCATAACGAGTCCTAAAAGCTGTCTTAGGGATATCTGATGCCCTAATCTTCAGCTAGTGATAACTAGATCTCAAATAAATCTTAGAAAATAAAGATGTCCCCTGAAGCTGACCAAATAGGTCATTAATACGAGGAGGAGGATACTTGTTCTTCACTGTCGGTAGTCAATTCACATCCTCATGGTACCATCCTTCTTCCTTATAAACAAAACAGGAGCACCCCAGGAAGAAACACTAGGGCGAATGAACCTTTTACTCAACAAATCATGTAACTCATCTTTCAATTCCTTCAACTCTGCTGGAGCTATGCGATAAAGAGGAATAGAGATGGGCTTAGTGCCCAACTCCAAGTCAATAGCAAAATCAATATCCCTATCCGGATGAACATTTTAAAGATCAGTAGGAAACACATCTGAAAACTCTCTAATCATGGGCACAAAATCCATGGGATGTGGCTTAACACTAGTGTCCTGAATGAAAAGTCAAATAGGATAAACACCTTCTATCAACCAATCTCTAAGCTCGAATGAAGGAGATAACTTTGCTAGGGTAAGAATCACTAACACCCGTCCACTCAACTCTTGGGACACCTGCCATCGCTAAGGTCACAGTCTTAGCATAACAATCAAGAATCGCATGATGCGGAGAGAGTCAATCCATACCCAAAATAATATCAAAGTCTACCATCCCTAAAATGATCAAGTCTATCCAAATATCATACCCAGCCAAAGAAATAATATAAGATCAATACACTCGATCCACCACTAAAGACTCGCCCACTGATGTAGAAACATAAATAGGCACATGCATGCTATCAGACATCACATCAAACCAGCAGTTAGCATAACAATCAATAATCACATGATGCGGAGAGAGTCAATCCATATCCAAAATAATATTAAAGTCTACCATGCCCAAAATGATCAAGTCTAACCAAGTATCATATATAACCAAAGAAATAAGATAAGATCAATACACTCGATCCACCACTAAGGACTCACCCAGCAACAAAATAGATAGGCACATATGAGAAAGTAGACCCCGGATCAAACAATAAAAATGCAGGTCGATGACAAACTGGGACGATACCTGTAATCACAGTGTTAGAAGTCTCAGCCTCAGGTCTCCCTGGAAAAGCATAACACTGACCCTCTCGTCTATCTGTAGTCTGAGTAGAACCCCGACCATAAGCCTTGTTGCATCTACCGGATTGACCACTGCCTCGACCCCTGGTTGAAGGCACTGAATCTATAGCTGGAGCAACTAAATAGGTACGCTTGGGCCCTAAGTGAGTCTGTAGAGGACACTATCGAATCATATGACCTGAATCCCCATGATTATTACACGACCTCGGCACGGATAACTGCTGCTGCGAACCATATGAGCTACTATGGCCACCATGGCCAGAATCATAAGATCCTCGAGATGACTGTCCACTCTCAGCTATTGGCATAGATGCATGAACCGGCCCACGTCGCTGAAAGGAACCACTACCTCGGTTGGAATTCTTGCCTCAAGATGAGGCACTCGAAAACTGACTAGAAGAACAGACCCTCTTGGACTCTCCAAACTCCTCTAAAATCATCAACTATACCTCCTTGGCGGTGCTCACAATGGACTAGAAGGAAGTTTCCTCTCTGGCTGCTCGGAACACATACGACCTGTTAGAGAAAGCCAATGCTCTCACAAACCTGCGAACTGTCCCTTCCTCATCGACAATAATAGTCATAGCATGCTTAGAAATCTCACAAAAATGGGCCTCATACGCAGTCACAGACAAACTGCCCTGTCTCAAGTCCTCAAACCTCAATCTACTCTCCTCCCTCACGCTCCAAAAAATGAAGCAATCCTGGAAAGCACTAGAGAACACGTCCCAATCAATCGGGGGAGATCCAACTGGTCTAGACCTCACAAAAGTCCTCCGCCACTCTCTGGCGCATCTACGAAACTGAAGTGAAACAAAACGAACACCACAAGCATTCACCATACCCACTGCCTCAAGCATTTTATGGAACAAAGTCAAGAACTCATGAACATCCTCACTCTTACCACCCTGAAACTGGGGTGGTTTCATCTTCTGAAACCTCTCATCACACTGCTGCTCAGCTGTTGTCAGAATAGCCTCAGGAGTAATCTGAACACCTATAACCGGTGTCGAAATCATTGGTGGCTGACTCACCTGATCTTGAATACCCGGAGCCTGCTGCTGACCTGGAGTTTGCACCATAATTCGGCCTAAGAACCATGTAGTGTGCCTATCGCACCACCCTGAGAGAAGTTCTCTAACACACCCAGCACCCTCAATAGAGTCTCCTGAAATAAGGGAGCTCCAAACCCGGGAGGAACCTGGTCCACAGCAACCTCTGGCTCAGGTGAAACCTATTCGGCTCTGCCTCTAGCTGGTGCTGCTCCACGGACACGACATCTAGGCGGTGCTACTCTACAAGCTTGACCTCTAGCTCGGGCTTTACCCCTACCCTAGTTGGGGTCTCAACAACTGCCTTGGGGACTGCCTCTCCTCTACCACTAGAAACATAAGCTCTGGTCCTCGGCATCTTTCAAAACAACACGCGGCAACTCAGCACTAGCGAAGGTAACCATACACGATAAGAAAGAATAAATAAAAGAAAGTTTCTCTAACAATCTTCATAGCCTCGCGAAGATAAGTACAGGCGTCTCCATGTCGATCCTCGAGACTCTACTTAGACTTAGCTTGTACACGTGTAAGACCTATGAAGCTGGAGCTCTAATACCATTTGTTATGATCCAAAAATGAACGTGATGACATTTGTTTATTCCCACCAAGACAAGTCACCCTCAATCCAACGAAACGAAAAAAAACCGTGGAAAGATACAACGAGAACAAGATAAAAACGGAAAACTTATTCGTTTTATTAACACCCCAAAATTTGATTGTCACGTGTACAAGTCACTATTGTAAATACAAAGCTCAAAATATAATTACAAGTCTTAAAGTCTTTGTTTCTCAAAAAGAACAAAGCATAAAGTAAATGAACGAGAGGGCCCATTGGGATGACAAGCAGCTACCTCCCAAAATCCTTGACAAGCTTCTAAATCATAAGAAGAAGAAGGAGATCACACGGGTCCGGGCTCGGAACCTACACAAGTGTAGAAGCAAGGAGTAAGTACCAACAACACTGTACCCAGCAAGCAACCTAATAAACAATGCAACCTAGCTAGAATCGGATACTTCTTTCATTCCAATCGAACCTCCTCAAGCTACAACCTGCATAGAAATCAACCCAACCTAACAGTTCTACAATGCACAATTCACAAGGCTCAAAATTCGAAGTCCAATAGTCACAAGCCAACAACCAATACAAATTAAATAGCTCAAATGCAAATATCAATTACATCAATCACAATTAACAAGTAGTTCAAAAGTAACAAGTAGATCAATCACAAGTATCAAAGGTATTAAATCACATAAAAGCACACTTGCCGGAACCATTTCCCTTTGGCACAATATCACTAGTCGGAACCATTTCCCATCGACTTTATATCACATCACTAGCCGAAATCATTTCCCTTCGGCTTTATATCAAATCACTAGCCGGAACCATTTCCCCTCGACTTTATATCAAGTCACTAGCCGGAATCATTTCCCTTCGACTTTGTATCAAATCACGGGCCAGAATCATTTTCCTTCGATTTTATATCAAATCACTAGCCGGAACCATTTCCCATTGACTTTATATCAAATGTGGTATCACGATGTTCAACAATCAATGCACACAATCAATATCACACCACACGGAGAGACAACAACTCATACAATTCAAGTTCACTTTCATGCATTCCAACAATTCACCAATCAATCAAATAGGGGTCACAACAAGGCAATTCACCATTTATCATTATCATAAAGGAGTCTTTTGTTTTTCCTTTTTTTGTTGGTTAACATTAATCAAGTGGAGCAATAAACCCTTCACCTCAATCCCAATTACTTCATAACACACATACAATGAAGAGAAGAAGACAACTCTACTAAATTACAAAGTTTAAGAGATCACTTGCCTTAAAGCAATCAATTAATCAATCCAAAGTTTGTATTTTTCCCTTCCAAATCACTTCCAAAGCCACACAATCTATAACAATCAAGTATTCACAATAAATATTCGGAAACAACTTTATCCACATCAATTACTTTAAAAAGGGAGTCAATCAATTCAAAATTCGATTTCGAAAAGGAGGTTTGAATCCAAAAATCAATACTTGAAGATGTTATTCAAGGCTTTAGGAACTCATTTGTGAAAACCATTTCGAAAAAGGAATCAAAATCAATTCAAAATCTCCATTTTATTTTAGAACTTAAGTTCTTGCAAAACCTTTCCATTTTCCAATCAAACTCCCAAAATTTGATGTTACAATCCATAAATAATCAAAGGGAAATGAAGTTTTAGGGTCACAAGAACTTACCCAAAAGATTTAGCACAAGAAATCTCTTCACAAATCGCCTCTAAGGGTTTTTCAAGCTCAAAAATAAAAAATGGGGCTTAAACCCCGAAATTAACATGCATAAACCCCCCTCTGATGTCGCAAAAGCGGCCAAGGGCTCATAAAAGTGAACCCCGGATAAAAATCCGGCCTTCGCGATCATGAACAGACCTTTGCTTAAGCAAGGGTCACAATCGCGTCGCATCCTATCGCGAAAGCGAGGGTCTAATCAGGTGAGCCCTTCGCGATCATGATCATGTCTTCGCTAAAGCGACCATCGCGATCGAGAAGACCTTCTCGCGATTACGAGGCCTGCAGCACCAGAAAAATTAGCCAACACTCAAAACATCGAAAGGACCTTCAAGATTCGTTCGGAACCCCGTACACACAAATCAGATAAGCAAATCGATTAAACTCGATGTTCCGGACTCCATGGAACCGTCAAAACATGAATCTGAGGTCTCCTTGACCCGACATTCATGAAAATTACAAGAAACTAACTAAACGCCTAAAAAGATCAAAACAAGCCCAGGACCTCTAAAAAATCAACCAAGACCTCACCTAGGCCTAAAATCGTCCGCCGAATCCAACAGAACCATCAGAAATCCGATCCGAGCATCCAAACCCCAAAATGACACCAAAAACCACTTTTAAGCAACTTAGCCTTCCAAATTCAAAACTTGCAAAAATCTCAACTTCTTATTCAAGGTTTGAAATCAACTTTCAAAACTTAATCAAGAATAACTCGGGGTCAAAAGTTGGGAGGAACAAAATGGAAATTTTACGAAAATACCAAAGATGATCAACCGGTCATTACATAAACAAATATACATAGCTCCTTTCCAATGACAGATAATTTGTAGCATATTATTGACATCTGATTGTGAAATACGATTGTAAAATTTGTCACTAATTGCAAATTATGGACAACGTTGAAAGAACACTTATTATAACAAGAAGTTAATAGTTTTGTATTTCAATAACAACATAAATTTTATAATGTCAAAGTACATTGACATAAAGTTTTTGATTGTTAAAGAAAGAGCATAAAGTGGATAGTTATGTGTAGAACATATTGGCATAAACTCTATGATGTGGATTCAATTACTAAAAAATTACCACCCAAGATTTTTCATGAGCACATTGCTCATATAGGTGACATATCATTTCAGGATATTCAATTTTAGTGAGTTTGTAATTTTTTAAATGTTCTTTATATGATTTTAATTTTAAAGTTCCAAGTTATGATTTAAGTTTAATTAAGAATATTCATATTATTTCTGCAAAATAAAAGTATTCATTATTTTTCGCTTTAACTTGCTTTTCAGTAGAACTAATTGAAAATTAGCATGCTTCAATCTCATTGCATGTAGTTTTTATGCTACAAATCCATATTGATCTATATGTCATTTGATTATGTTGATATTTGTAATTAGAAAAGATTTAATTGCGATAAATACGACAAAAACGTTCTTGATTAATATTGACATAATTGATGAACAAGATTCTTTTGAAATACTGCAGATTATGATAAAAAATATTTTGAGCTCATAAAATGACATACATTTATAAAGTTATTTATACATGTATATGTATAGTTTAAGTGGGAGATTGTTAAAAAAAAATTATGGTACACGTAGTATATAGTATTAAGAGTAATTATATGTTAGTTGCTATTATTAGAAGATTGATCAAAATTAATAGTGATCTTCTAAGGTTTAAAGTTAATGAGTGTAAAAGACACCTCATAAAATATGAGGTCTTATGTGTAGATATCCGATCATAATCTCTAGCTTAATGATTTTCTTCTGTTTACCAGCCTTGAACCCTTAACCTCTGGTAAGGAGAAAACTCCTCAACCAGTCAACCACTATGACCAAGGAGGCTGGTTAATGGACTAAACTAAAAATATAACTTGTGTTATTGGAGTATAAGTATAGGTTTATGACTCCCAAATCAAATGTAGGATATTCTTTCTAGCATACCATCATTGGAAAGAGTGGAACGACTTACGTCTTGATTTGAAAGATTAATAATCACAAGATAGAAAATCACTATGACGCTCATGACCTTCATCTCTAAAAATTTGATTTCAACATTATATATTTTGATAATACTCATATTAATTCATGTATATTCTTATTAAACTTGGGGTGTGAATAAAAAATCACTTGATAAACTAAAGTAAATATTATAAAATTAAAATAAATATAGCGGATATATAGGTAAATATAAATGGAGAATATAATAATTTTTTAATCAATTTTTTTTTTGGATCTATTATAGACGGGTCCTTTTTCTCAAGATCCAATCAAGAAAATTGATGTCCCAACTCCCAACTTACTTGCAATGGTCAATCATTAACTAACAATTACCTACTAAAATGATTTAATTGTGAAAAATCCCTTAACTCCAATAATTATTAGTTTGTTCACTTTTTTTTTAATTGCTAATTGGAATCTCCACTTTAGTAATTTACTCAATCTTAGTCGTGGAACATTCTAAGTATTTATTATAGGAATTATTTTTGTGCATCTTCTTTCTTTATTCAGTAATTATCGCTTTAATTTTAGAAGATATAGCTCTCGCATCAGTTTTTTTTCTTTGAATTAAAGTATATTCACAACCATGTATGTTTATTTGCCAGGAACATTTATGAAAATCATTTAGAACAAATTAAGCCATAATTAAAGGGTATGGTTTAGAAATTAAAGCTTCATGACAAGATCAAATTAATGTGTCTTTAAAAGTCAATTTTGGTGACAACTGAAAATATAAGCCATTAATTTGTGGACCACAACAAGGTGTGGCAAACTGGCTTTTAATCAAATGTGAGTGTGACAAAAAATAATAATTTCTTTTGCTATTATTATTATTATTATTAGTATTATTAGTATTATTATTATTTATCTCAAAATAAATATCGTTTTCGTAAAAAAATATTTGTCTCAAAATTGTCGCTTTAAAAATTAAAGACAATAACCAATAATTATTTTCAACTATATATAAGTTTATATTAAAGAATTACTTCTTAATATCTAGAGTTTAATTCTTAATAAATACTCCATTTGTTCCTATTTATATGTCACCATTTTAGATTTCACGTCCTTTAAGAAGCTAGGTAAGTTTACCATTATATTCTTATTTCGTGTTCTCTTAAAGTCAAATTTTCAATAAATGAACATAAATTACTCCATTTATTTTGATTAATTAAATTGACTAATGATTATGAATTAATTATTTAGTTTTCCCTATGTTGATCAAATTCATACTTTCAAGCTAATAACTTTCAAGAATAAATACTTTATCTTTCTCAAAATAAGTGTCGCTTTAGTAAATGACAGTTTTCCAAAATAAGTTTCGGTTTAACAATTCAAGACAACCATACCCTTCTATTAAAGATTGACTTCTTAATAGTGCTCAATTCTCAAGAAACATCTAATAAATATGAGTAACTTAGTACTTTCTCCGCCCACTTACTTGTTTACTATATTAAAAATAAATGTTCGCTTTTATTTGTCCAGTTTAAAAAATAAAAAGATAATTTATCACTTAGTTATTAATTTACCCCTATTGTTAACTATATTCATTTTCCCAATGCATTTTTCAAAACACTAAATTTATTATATTTCAAGGGTGATATAGTAAAATTGTCATTTTATTTATTGTTCCTTAAAGCTCTACTAAAACTTCACTATTTTCCACAAAAAAAAAAAATGTTCAGTGTCTGTTGTTACAAATATTTTGATTGAATTAGCGAGAAAAGAAAAAATGTTTAGTGACTGTTCCCAGCATTTTTATGAGAATATGTTTCTCATCATGAGTTTTTTCTAATGAGCTGGTTCGGTGAAAAATCATGTTTCATGACATAAATTTCTAATTGTTTCGCAGTGAAAAAAGTCTTTAATTTATTTGTAGTAGTGAAGGGTGTACCAAATCAATAGTGAATAAGTAAAAATGAATGGAGATAGTAAACTATACGTTACGTTAGCTGAAATTAATTTTTTAGAAAATTTTAACAAGTATAATATCATAGTTTCTTTGATTCGATTTGCTTTAATTGTTTTGACATCCTTTTTCATTTTTATTTTTTGTGTTTCCAAAAGAAAAAAAAAATAATACTTCAAATTACTACTTTTTCCTTATCTCCATGATGCAATTTGCTATTTTAAGATGCAACCAAGAAGGCGTTAGTTTTTGAAAATTCAAATATTCAAATTTTTAGACTCAACATGCATCAAAACAATCTTTCGTGATTTTTAAAAATAATTATATTAAATTATTTGTTATTTTAAAAGTTAAAATCAACTATGTTTTTCTTTGTTTTATCCTTATTCATAGTAATTATTCTAGAAAACTATATAAATATCTCAATAGATCGAATAAATATTTAATGATAAGAGATTATATTTTAAGATATAAAATGAGAGTAAAATAGTCAAAACTCCCTCCTAATTAATAATCTAGTAAGTTTTAAAGAAACATATAAAAAAACACGATATATAATTTGAGACCGAAAAAGTAGATGCCATGACACAATTAATTTCAGTATTAATTGTGTCCAATATTTCCATTCTTGAAGCAATTAAAAAGCTTTCTCATTCTTTGCCTAATGAGGACAAGAAAGTGCTTCAGCACGCAATGGAATTAAATTTAATCAAATTTGAACCACGTTTATAATATTAAGAACATATGAATTGATAATATAAAATTACCGATATATATAAATCGATAGTATAACAAAGGTTTTTGTTTCGAAACAAGTATGACCCTTTTTCGTTATGAAAAATATGTAATATTAGTTTAGTTATCAGTTATCACAATCAACATTTGTATCAAACGAATAAATACAATGCATTTTCTTTAATTATTTATCCCTTCACTATTCATAATACATAAATTTTAAAAAATTACATTGTTAATATATTATAAACATAAAGTATAAATAAGTATTAGAGAAAAATACATGTGCAAGTTATCCTCTATGTCTCCCTTGTAAGCTGCTTGAAAGTATGATAACAATAATAATATATTCAGTAAATACTAGTAATCGGTATTATTTAAATTAATAAATTATTATTTTAATAGTTTTCGATTATAGTAATCGGCCATTTAAACACTTTAATGGTCAGGTTTAGTTTTATAGATTCCGACTACTATAGTCGGTAAATATTTTTCAACGTTCAATATCCCGATTACTCAAAAATAATTGGAAGGTCATCGAAAAACTTCATTTTCGACTACAGTCCGAGTAATTTTACAGTTGATAAATAGCGAAATTTTAGTAGTGTGTGTATGCAGTGTTACCCTTATTTTGTGAAGCTAAGGAAGAAAGACTATTTTTGATAGACCCTCGATTCAAGTAAAACATTTCAAAAAAGGTATGAAAAGAATATAATAGAGAAAAGTCACACTGAATATAATAAAATATAGAACAATAAATAATACGACAATCGAAACAACAGCAACATAAAATCCAATTTTTTTTTTTTCTGATAGGTGCTTGAAAAAATGTGGGGCACAAAACCAGCTGGCCTGTATTCCCAACTATAGATATTGGGGGTATACTGTATTAATTATACTATTGAAAGCTACCTGCCTATATTTAAATTGGAATTTAATTTTTGTAATGTTGTCTTTGTTATTTAGGACCATTTAATACAATCAGAATTTAATTTCACCATTCACGGGATTTCCCACAATTAAGAGGCTCTTACTCCCTCAGTCCCTAATTACTTGTCCGCTTTTTCTTTTTTAATTGTCCTTAATTACTTGTTCATTTTGACAAATCAAGAAAGGACAAATTTTTCCTATTATACCCTCAATTAATTATTTTGAAAAAGGTAGAACTTCTTGAAAATCTTAAGTTTTTAATTCATCCACTTCATAATTAATAGGGGCAAACTGGTAAACTTAATATGTTACTAATTGTTTTCTTAATAAGTGTGTCAATTCAAAAGTGGACAATTAATTAGGGACAGAGGGAGTATTTGTTTTCAACTTATGAATATTTTTTTTCCACCCACAAATTAAAAAACAATTTTAAAAAAGGAAATTAATGAATGAATTAACAGGAAGGAGGGGTTTTTAAAAACTTTGATGCAAACAAATTATAAATTTAAAAACTAAAAACAACTTAATTAAGGGGTTTTTATATGGGATACTTACCCATATATATCTTTCAGATAATTAATTTATAAAATATGTATAAAAATGACAGAAGTATACACAACAAATATACAAGTTATATATATATATATATATATATATATATATATATATATATATATATATATATTTATTGTATATGTAGTGCAGGTATATTTAAGATAAATATACATATTGTGTGAACGAAATCACTTAAAGGTATTGAACTGTATTTTTCTCTCTTTACATTGTATAGCTATCTACAAAAAGGATTGTTGAATAATATATACTTATTTTTGTATATATACATATTTTATACATATGTACTGTATATATAGCTAATGATTATAATTATTTTTAGCGAACGGTCAAATAGGTAACTTTTTCAATTAATAAATGTGGTTTTTAGTTGCATGCAAAGTAATGAGTAGTTTGTAACTTATTCAATTTCAACAATGACAAACTACTTTGGCTAATAATAACTCTTTTGTGTTAATGATTTATTTGAAGTAATAATTACTACTAAGAAATAAATTTAACATGATACTAGAAAATATAAGTAGTTTAGGCAGATATATAAATTTGATTATGCAATGTATTTGGTTTTCCATTGCAGATATGTTTTCTTTATGAATTTTAAGTAATTATTTGGCAAGTAGAGCCATTAATATGGGTTTGGCCCTCTAAGTCGGCCTAACCTAGCCCTTTATTCGATGGGTATCTTAAATAATTGTACAACGGAGCGAATAATATTCAATTAAATGACCTATGTATATGTAATGTATCTATATTAATTATATAAACAATGTATAATTGAATATATATGACGTATAATTATGTATAATTGAGACTTTTTTATTTCGGCCCAAATAAGCTCACTAACCTTTAAGGCTTGACAGGACTGTATTGGGATAACCATTTAAGGCCCATGTACATAGCAGGCCGATCCATCCTAGCCCATCATATTTTAAGGCCTATTTGGGTCATATTAATAGCTCTTTTTAAAAAGTGGGAAATAAAATTGTTGTTAGTGAGATTCAAACATTCGAGTGTTGCCTCAAATAAGGCATCTGAAATCACTGGGATACAATAGCTTGTTGTGTCAAGGGTGTCCAAAATATGTTATTTAATCACTTTGTGTATCATTTTATTTGTAAATACGATATTTTTTTTCGAGAACTGGACACCCTGACAACCACGTAGCTTTCGCCCCTGTTTCTAGGTGTTTACTATTTATATATCGTGTTTAAAAAAATACACTATTTCCGCCGGATAAAATCTGTAAATATTATCTCATTTTGAAATATTAATTCCTTTCATTCAAATCACAAATTATTAGAATTAGCACAATTTATAGCACAACTAAATGATCCAACTCTTTACACTATATCATTCCTCATCCTAATCAAAATAATAAAGAATAGATGAATTGATGAATTTTTTCCAAAAGCATGTTTCTCCATTTAGAATTTAAATTCTACATTTTTTGTTTCACATCTCTAGCTCATTTTCTTGTATATTTCTCACTCACATTTACAACGTATCCCTTTTGGGACGATTTACGCGATTTTCTATACGCTCCTTCCCATTCTCTTCAATGCCTTTTCAGAGTTTGAACATCATGAGAGTTTTCAAAAAACTTCGATAGGAAGAATCGATTGATTTTTTTGTTCTAACATTAAGCCATTTCTATATTTGTTGGTTTGGATTGTTCTTTTACAAGTTTAGCCTTAGATTTTGCTGCTCTTGATGATGAACTAGACTTCCTCCTCCTCTGCTTCTTAACATTAACCTCCTTATTAGTTGGACTGTCCTTGTTAGTCTCAGATGTTGATTGTGTTTCATTTGATTCTTCAACTCCTTTCAAACAAATAACCAATGCAAAAAAAAAAAAGAGTTTTAACTTTTGAATACTAATAGCCTAAAAAGTTTCTTATACTATCAAGTCATTGAAAAAATAATTGCATATAACTATTTATAATAAATGAAATTATTAACCTGAGAAAGAAGACAAGTAATATAATACGATAGGTTAAAATTAATTGACTTGACTTCAAAGTGAACTCATCACAATAACTTACTCAAGATAGAAGTTCATATTATTGGTTAATTGTATTGATCTTGACATATATAGATGATTCAGCTTTCTTGATAAAACATTCAAAGAGGTGATAACTACATCTAATGTTAATAAAATTAGGTGATTTCTTTATTTGTCTCAAGTTTGATGATAACAGTTACTCGATATCTGTTCTATAAGATGTGGGATAAGAAATACACAATAAAATAATTACTACTTTAGAGGGCACCATAGGACAAACCAATATATAGCCTACCAAGTACCAACCAATAATTTAAATTTAGTCAAATAGACTAGAGAAATTGTCCCTTTCTAGGGCCTATTTAGACATCTCGTGAAGGATGAGCCAAAATATTTCCCTGTCTTGAGGCAAAGTATCATAGAGCAATAAAAACTTAAAGAAAAATACTCACCATCCATCTTATAACATATACTTTTTCCGTCTCAATTTATGTGATGGTGTTTAATTAAATACATAATTTAAAATAAAAAAATTTTAAAAAAATTTTGTGGTCTGAAATAAGCCATGAATATTTATTTGACTATAAGTCATCCCATTAAAAGTAAAATAGATGTTTTAAAGTTAAATATTGATACTAAATACAGAAATGTACTCCCTCCATCCCAAAATAAGTATCAACTTAGAAAAGAATACGTCACCGTTAAGAAATCAATATATACAATGTGTAGTTTACTAAGTTACTCCTATTTAAAAAACTCCTTTTGAAAATTGAACACTATTAAGAAGATGGAATATTAGGGTATAGTTGGAAAATATACTATATTTTGCCTTCGAATTTCTACGATGACACCTTTTTTTGGAACAATTCTTTTTTGTTGCTATGATGACATTTATTTTGGGACAGAAAAGGAACATCATTTTTTCTCAAACTGACTAAAAAGGAAAAAATATCACCGATGGAATTATATATTTGTCCTAACAATAATACAAACATAAAATAGGACAAGATTATTAGTTTTCAATCAACATCTAGACCAGTGAGGAAACCCTAGTTGCCATTGTCTGATTAGGACACTACACATGTGATTGAAGCCAACATATCAAATACTCTATTTAATCTTTAATTTTGTCTTGGTTTTTTTTTAAGGAACATTTTGATCAATAATTGTTCTATTAAAATCAATGATTACCTTGAGAAGTCCATGGAGAGGGAGAATTACCAATAGAAGCTGCTGCAAAATCAGGCCCTTTCTTGAATTGATTCATCTAAATTGCACAACCAAAACCAAACAACAAATTGTTAGGCATGGGAAAACCTTGTTAAGAAAATGAAATTTGGCTAGCTCAGTCGTAAAAGTTAACTTTCGGGGATGTGAATATAATATTGTTTAAGATTATATAAGGAAAAAATATTTCATTCACTCAAGTGATACTGAACATCTCCTGTTTAGAGGCAGGTTTAGGATTTCTGTAACATGGGTACACTTTTTTTTTTTAAAAAAAAAGGGTATGAAGGGGGAATTGATTGCTAATCTTCTTGGTAAATAACTCAACATTCAATTAAGTTTACCATTTAACTCTTTTGAAGCATGGGGTCAACAGATAATATTAGATCAATTAAAAAAAAATACATACATAAAATATCTAGTTTAACAAAAAGATTATGAATTGACAGTCACCATAAATAACACTATAAATCCTCCCCTGCCTACGAAAGCGCAAAGACAAATCTAAAATTTAGAGTATAATTTACTTAATTCTGAATAAAATTATACATTTTAAGTATATTTCTAAACACAAATACAATTATGTAGAGTTTTGACAAAAACAATCAAATTATGTCAAACTCGTCTAGCTCTGCTCATATCCACACGTCCAATTATGGTCTCTAACACTATGACAAAAGAAGTCTAACGTTGGATCAACCATAAACAAAAACGAGTCTATTTCTGCTAATATATTAAGTAAATTTCACATATACTGAAATCAACTTAATTTCAAAAATAAGTTCATAATCTAAAAATCATCTAAAACTATATAAAAGATTAATAATTTATTTCTTCAATCAACATAGGACACTTGACAAAAGTTTAGTACAAAATAAAGAAATTAAGGACCAAATTAACATAATAGGAAAATAAGAACATACCCAACTTGGTGCATTGCCAGATTGGCCATCCCAACCAATATGTGCCACATGTTTAACATCAGTTGGACATCCAATCTCCAACTCCCTCTCCTTCACCGCTGTTTAATCACAAATCAATTTTCATCAGATTCTGCTCGAATTTTTCAAAAATATTATCTAGTACGTATTAGATTGTAATATATTTTTAAATTATCCAATACGTATTCGATAATATTTTGAAGAGTCCAAACAACATAGACCTCAAAAACACAAAATCTTTAGGCATTACCAAAATTATTAAACATATATTTGAATCCTTTGATGATCCCCTTCATCTTGTTTCCCATGGAAGAAACTATAAAACCCAAGCCAATAAACCTATGGTCATAAATAAACAGAGAAAATAGGTAAGCACCATAAAATGTTAATAAATCATTCCCTAGCCTAACCAAAACGGGAAACACATAGAACATATTATAAAAATTATACAAATTTCAAAAATATAGAAAAAAAAAGTTTCAATCATTCCCTAGCCTAACCAAGAATGTGTTCAATTGAACCAATAATGTTTTATTCAGAATTCTAAAAGTTAAATTCTAAATCGGTCTCTGAATAATAATATAGTACCTTATTAGAGCGACGGTGATACCATACACAAATATGTGAAAGGAATAAAGAAAGCTAATTCTCCTTCCCTTGGCCTTGCATTTTCCATTACCTTCTTCCAAATAATTTTGATATACAAATGTGATAAGCATTCATGATAAAATAAAAACAAAAACCAATTAAAGGTAAAAGCAAGCTAATTGATCCATCAAAAATAAATAAACAAAATGTGAGAGTTGAATGAAAACAAATTATGTTATTTTCTTCTTCTTTTCTATTGTTGAATGGATAGTTTTGTATAGATATTCAAAGGAGGGAGATAGAGATAAAAGAAAAAGGAAAAGAGAGAGAATGTGAGAAAATAAGAGATGTGGCCAACCACTAAAAAAGAAAGGTTGGGAGGTAAACTTTACAAAGGACATTTAAATACAAAACTAATGTTTTAGAAATATTCCTTTCCATAAATTTTATATTGTATTGTTTTTTTTAATCCCACTTTTGACTTTTTTGACACTCCATATGCAATTTTTTAAAGGGAAAGGAAAAGGGCAAATATACCTCTACCTTTGTCATTTTACAAATGATATATATATATATATATATATATTTTAGTTCTAACAAATGATATATATTTGTCATTTTTGTAAATAGAGAATTAAAAAAGATTCTAAAACTGTATTTTATATATTTTACAAAATGTCATATGACTTAAAGAAATTACGCGCATTCACTTTCTTTACCCCTTTATACCGTCTTGGATCCAATCCGATTTAGAAAAAGTTCAATTCCTCTTTTATTCAGATTCGACCCAAACATAGTTTATGATTGAGTAGAAAAGGAATTGGATTTAATTTTATTTTGGTCGGATTTGGAGGGGTAAAAAAAATGGGTGACACAATTTTTTAAAGTCACGTGATATTTTGGAATTAAAAATAATAATCAATTTTAGAAATATTTTTTTTAATTCACTAAATATAGGTTTGTTAACAAAAGGAGTAAAAATGCATCATTTGTTAAATTGGGGGTAACAAATGCATCATTTTTTTAACGAAAGATATATTCGCTCTAAATCATAAAATTAAAGAGTATATTTGTCTCTTCTACCTTTTTAAAGGAAAATCGAAGGTTCAAGTTTGCCTTTGTTCTATCCAAAATTGCTTTACCATTTGGTCTATTCATATTTTTTTACATAAAAATTCAACCCCTCCTTTAAAGTTGTCTGGAAATTACCTATAAATTGCTATAATATTTTAGGATGAGAGGCAAAACAAATTGAAATTACAAATTTTGCTGGTATAGATTTGTTCATTGCATTTGCGATGAGCTTTGTCACGATCGCGATGAAGAAAATCATGGATTGATCAGTCAACATGAGATTCATTCATCGTGTTTGTGACGATTGACCATAAAAAATGAATTTTTAGATTTTATTTTATTTTTCACCATGTTTGGACTTGGGAGTTCGAATTTGAAATATTTTGAACTTGTTTACGATAGCTAAGATATTTAAATAGACTATATGTACCGAGTGTTTAGACAAGTATATGTTCTTAGTAAAATTGGAAAATTGCATGTGCCCAAATTCTTCAACAAAGAATATTTATATATTTGGTTTTTGATATTGTTTTGAAATTCGCTATTATAATTGCTTTACATATTTGGTTTTGATATATTGTACTATTTGAGTCAAGGGTTTATCAGAATCAATCTTTCTATCTTTACAAGATAGAAATAAAACTACGTACACATCATTCTCTTCAAATCCCACTTATGAAAAGTTACACTGAATACGTTATTGTTATCGTAACTAAAGCGTGAAACTATGAAATAAAGTACAAATGCTCAAAACAGGAGTTTGAATCGTTACACTACTGAACTAATTGGAGAAATTACTTAAGTAGTGATTTCAAAAAAGACCATTCAATGCAAATTGTGGAGAGATGATGGTGATTAGGAACAAATGACGTGAATAATTATTAATTAAGCATGTCATAAAATATTTGTATTACAAAAGCATGTCATTATTCATTAAATACAAATTAATAACTTTTAATTTTTTTCTTAGTATTTCCTTTTTTAATTATATAAAAGGCATTATTCTTTATAATCTATCTATATAAAAAAATATTTTAAAAAAATGACAGCTGTGGGATTTGAACCCACGCCCTTTCGGACCAGAGCCTAAATCTGGCGCCTTAGACCACTCGGCCAAACTGTCATGTTATAATATAAAATTTCGTATTATAAAATATATTTTATATTGTCACAATCTCCATAATAGAAATTGGCAACTATTTTCTCCTGTAATATTCACACTTAAATATATCATTTATTAAATGTTCTCATTAATTAATTATAAACGAAATTCTACTCATGGAACAAAATCTCTTCCCCCGTTATTTAAACACTTGACCATTTCTAACATCTAATTAAAACCAAAGTTCGTTGTTTGTATTTCCTTTTAATTTGATTAAAGCCCTTAGTCTTGTTCTATTTTTTTTGGTTTCTTATTCTATATTTGATATCCGTATTAAAATTTAACTAAATTTAGATTCGTGCATAGAGCCTATTTTTGGGAACGATGCTTATAACATGATTTTTTTTCCTTCCCGTGGACTCGAACACAAGATTCTTATCTAGGGTGGAGACGTGGAGGGATCTCAATCATTAGGATCTCATTTGGTGTTTGATATCCGTATTGGAGACCTATTATATCTAAATTTGTTCATTGCATGACCTATTTCTGGGAACGATGCTCCCAACATGATTTTTTTTTATTCTCACGAGCTCCAACTTGAGACCTCTAATTAGTTAAAATTTACCTTGACGGAATCCATATATTAGGAGTGTAGATCGCAAATTACTCAACAAGTCTACTAGAAAAGGATTTATTCATTCAACTCATTTTTGTTTTTCTCCGTTCCAACAACTCTAACATCGTTTATATGCACAACTATCCAAGTTTTATATGTTAAAATAATAAGAGAAACTTTCACATATAGCCACTCAAAATATTTTAATTATGCTCCATAGCTATAGTTTGCTAATTACGATTCGTAGCTACATGTTATAGGAGGAGAGTGGCGAGCGAGATTGGGAGAGGGAGGAGAGAGGCAAGCGAGAGAGGGCAGAGAGAGGAAAGAGACGGACTGTATATGTATATCTGTCGAATTGTATATGTATATATGTCAAATAATTGTATATATGTAACTAATATACATATGCATTTGTATATCTGATGAGTGAGAGTGAGAGAGGGAGGAGAGAGGCGAGTGAGAGAGGGCAGAGAGTGGAGAGAGGTGAACTGTATATGTATATCTGTCGAATTGTATATGTATATCTGTCAAATAATTGTATATATGTAACTAATATACATATGTATTTGTATATCTGGCGAGCGAAAGTCGGAGAGGGAGGAGAGAGGCGAGCGAGATTGGGAGAGGGAGGAGAGAGGCTAATTGTATTTGTATATTTGTCATATAATTGTATATATACATATGTATAATTTGTATTTGTATACGTATAAGTGACGTAATTACTGTTAAAAGTAAGCCGCGAGCCGTAATTAATTCAAACTATAGCTATGTTAGCTAATTAACTAGTATATGTTTGCTTATCCGTGTAATTTTCCCAAATAATAATATAGATTTGAAATATTTGGCACAGCCATTAATAAGCTTACTTATTAATAGCATTAATTGAGAGAGTTATATGACAAAAATTACTGAAAAAACTTTTAGAAATTTGTTTAGATTATATCCAATCGACAAGGGTAGAATTATTTTTTCAAAATATCATCTTGATTAAAATGATAATTATTTTGGATTAAAATTAAAAGGTTAAATCACTTAATATGAACCGTATAAATATTTTAATATAAAACGCTATTATCTTTTAATGAATTGACAGTTTTAACATGTAAAAATATAATGTGAGCCATGTGATTAGCGTAATATATGAATCCTACTTGCCTAATATATATTTAAACAAAACATAATTACGTAGGCAAATATAACCCCAAAGTATAATAACAAATATAGTTAGGGCTGCGTATCGGGCGGATTGGGTGGATTATTTTGCTTAACGGTTTGGCCTATCGGATACCGGATTTTAAATTTACTAATCCGCTAGCCACCAATAAGATATCGGTTGGTTCGATAACGGATTAGCAATTATCGGGCGGTTATCGGACGGTGTATCGGCTAGCCTTTACCCTTTTTTTTTCATGAATGCACCTACAAAAAATGACACTTTTTCACTATTTTAAATGCAGTAAAATTATAAAATTCTTCTATATTGCAAAAAAATATAAATTAATAGTAATATAATAGTTAATACAACAGAAAAGTAAATAGGTTTTTGAGTTTTTGGCTTTACGGCTTTAGGACTAACAATATATAATTATATATTATGACAAAGTATTAAATAGGCTAATTAATCTAAGATAAAAGTGTAAGTATGGTAATTCTTAATGGGTTAATGGTTTATCCAATAAAGAAATTGAATAATCCGCCCCCACACAATTAAGCCGTTAATTATAAATTCTAATCCGTTCACCAACCGTTTATTCGATAACCCAATACCAATAAGCCAATAAGCCAAGTTTGCGGTTGGCTTATCGGTTACGGTTCGGTTTTGAATACCCCTAATAGACATGGCTAAAAAGTATAATAAAAGGTAAATATGAATAATTTTTCAAAGTAGAGGGGCAAATGTGATTCTTTTCCATTGTTTGGAAATGACCCATTTTGGAGCGTAAACATAATCATGATGAATTTTGAATTCCCTAATCCACTGAATCAACATCAAGTGTGTTGTTTAAGGGATTTAAGATTTACATATATACACTAATTTTAAAAAAATACCTAATTGTGTAAACAATATAATTTTTTGCTGAGAGAGTTCGAGTGAACACATTCATTCCCTCCTAGATCCGTCCCTGAACATAACAAATTACAATTTCTTTTAATTGTTTAAACTTTTAAGATAGAACATTTTTCATAATCGACTATAATATAATAACATTTTGGAATTTTCGTTTCGAGTCTCATTTTCAATAAAATATTTTATGCTTAACCCCAAAAATAAAAAAGAAAACAAACTAGCATACGAGGAATTAGTAGAGAAAAATTAAATTAAACAAATTAATAAAAGTTCACATTTTCTAAATGTTTAAAATTTTAGCTAATTGAATCTATAATTTGACGTCTTTTAAATTATTTTAACTGCAAAATGATTAGTTAAAAAACTAATCAATTGGTCTCCAAGATTTAACAGCCATTAAAGGATGTGATGTAGTGGATGAGACTGCTTCTCCTTTAATCAGATGTCTCGAATTTGAGTCTTGGATTTGAAAAAATACTTGGTAGAAAGTGCTCAAATAAGCCCTACACGAAGTAAATTCAGATTAATCGTACTCTACTACGAATACCAAACATCAAATAAAAAATCAAAATCTCCGAGATTTAATGAGTAATTATTGACCTTAACCAAATCCAGTTGTCAAATCGAGAAGTTTTTATTATAAACTTATATAACACTAATGAAATGCAGTCATGTTCATTTAACGAAAGCATCTTAGAGCTGACTTTCTTGCAATTCTCATCTACAACTTGTCGTTCTTCTTCTTCTTTTTAATTTTTAATTTTTTTATGTTTTTTGTAGAAACGATTGAATATATTACTCTCTCCGTTTTAGCTCATTTGTCTTATTTTTCTTTTTAGTTTGTTTTGAAAAATAATGTATCTTTCAATTTTTGACAATTTTTTAATTCTAACTATTCACCTGAAATGTTCAAATCCACAAAATTAAAGAATATTTTGGTATATTCTACAAAAAAAACTTTTATTTTCTTAAATTCAGTATCAAGTGAAAACCACACAAACAAATTGAAACTAAGAGCCTATTTCCTCGTCTCAATTTATGTTGCATTCCCATAGAAAAGGAGACGACCTGCCAAATTCACTTCAAACATAACACAACTCAACTCAACTCAACAAAACTTTGGTTCATTACTACAACAACAATAATATATATATTCAGTATAATTTCATAAAATCAGGAATAAGAAAAATAAAATGTACACAGATCTTATCTCTACCCCAGAATAGAAAAATTGTTTCGATAAACTATCGACTCAAGAAAAAAATAGTCCAAAAAAATAAAATAACAAGAATATAAGAAATATTATATATTAACAAAATAATAGATAGTAACTACAACAAAATAAAATACTAGTCGAAGTAAAGAAAAACAACCTTTGGTTCATTAAAGATGTCAAACAAACATGAGATATTATTATTTCCACTTCTGCCCTTAATATGAGTGAAAAGGACCATTTATTAGCCAATTCTCATAACTCTTCATTCAAGAAAAAAAAGAAATGGAGAGGAAGGCTTCTTCAATGGCTAATGTTTTCTTAATTGGAGCTTTAATTGCTATCCTATGCTCTAAAATTAAAGGTTCATTTGAAGACAACTTTAGTAAAAGTGATTGTCCTGACTCTCACTTCAAGACTTCTGAAGATGGACAGATCTGGTATCTATCATTAGATAACAAAGCAGGTACGTACGTACAGTCAAATCTCTCTATAACAATATACGTTATGAAAAAAACGCATATAATATAACATGAAAACTTCGATGTTATAGGAAGGTCTGACTATACTTAGAATTAACACGAGAATATAGAGCTTGTTGTGTTTCTATAAATTTTTTCATTTATTTTTGACATTTGAACTTTAAAGTACTTCTTGCTAACTTTGATGTATTTCCTATTCTTATAGGTTGTGGATTCATGACTAGGCAGAGATATAGATTTGGTTGGTTTAGCATGAAGTTGAAATTGGTAGGAGGTGACTCAGCTGGTGTTGTTACAGCTTATTATGTAAGTTGCAATATTTTGAAGTTTTATGCATGAAGAAATGTCATTGTCATGCATAACTTAATCTAGTAAGATTGTAACAAAGGATTTACATTAAGTTATATACATTGATCATATAAAAATTCTTGTGATTAATCTATTTTTGAAGTTACTATATCAAATTTGATATGGAAAGTTGATGTTATGGATCTTAACATTTTTAGTCAGTTAGCTAAAAGTATTTCGCCCACCTAGCCATAACAACTTGTAGCCGTTGTCAGTGTATATTCAGTATATAACAAGTGTATAATGTATACACACTAATTATACGTTCGATTATATTCGACATACTGATTAAAATTTGTAAAAAGTAAGGATTTGAGTTATCTATAATGTAAGTTTTGTTGCATTGATGTGTAGGGTAAATATCACTTGATGGTTATTGTTAATCAACTTAACCTCATAGTGTAATTATTCTTACATTAATAAATGCACAAAATATAAACTCTCCACCACAAAGGTTAAAATACATCTCATTTTTATATGAATTACTTGTTTATACACAAGTTAAGTTTATGAAAAAAATGTGTTTAATGTGGATTTTTATCTGTTGAATTCATAAATTTTAAATCTTGAATTCCGCAGATGTGCACAGAAGATGGGGCGGGGCCAACTAGAGATGAGCTAGATTTTGAGTTCTTGGGGAATAGAACAGGGGAACCCTATCTTATTCAAACAAATGTGTATAAAAATGGTACTGGTGGCCGTGAGATGAGGCATGTTCTATGGTTTGACCCAACTGAGGACTTCCATTCATATTCCATTCTTTGGAACTCTCACCAAATTGTGTAAGTACCTCATTCAATCTGAAATTAGAAACTTACGCAAATCCATTAGTTTAAGAGCTAATTACTTAGGTATACTTTAATTTATAATATTACGAATCTTATCAGGCTTTGGTGCATTTAGATACGTCCAGATACAGGTATCTCGAGATACATGAGGTCAAAATTAGGTGTAATTTGTTCTAGTTATACTGTATCCAAGTGAATTTGCATGTATTTGAGATACATAACAAATTTCGCTTGCTTCCCTCCCATCTCACTTGCCACTCTCTTATGTATTTGGTATCGTAGATACAAGCGAATCAAACCAGATACATACAGATACATGTATCTGGTGTGATTCACATATATCTGGAATACATGACTATCTCGCTCGCCTCCCTTTCCATTTTAGTATATCTGGTAGCAAAAATACATGTATCTAGGTGTATTTTTCTCAATATATGGTAGGAAACTCTTAGTTAGTGGTAAGATACCTAGTTATTTGAAAGTATAGGTATAACTAATATATATGGTGTGTATATATGTCTAATAAGGTATTTTTCCCAAATTAGAATTAGTCAATCAATAGCGGAGCCAATATTTTCACTTAGATGGTTCAAAGTATAAAGAATGAACACACGAAGAATCAAGAGGATTCAACATCTACTACATATATCTTAAAAAAAATTTAACATTGTATTATATAGTGTAACTTTTGGGCGAAGGGGGTTCGGATTAACCCCTTGAACTCATGTGACTCCGTCCTGAGTCGAATTTCAATGCGAGTACCGCACAACAAATAAAAAACTTTAAAAAATAAAAATAAAATTCAACTTTTCATTTGTCAAAGTTATTAGTGATTGTTAAGTATAAATCACCAATTACTTGATCATATGTAGATTCCACTTTAAAACATTTCATGGTTGTACAAAATTTATTATTCTAGAGATCTGTCCTTTTGTATTCATAGTGGATCCAAAATCATAAGTCAAATGATTAAAGATTACTATTACACCTTGTACCTTCTTAGAAATTGGTGTGCACTTGGCAGAAATATCAACTTTAAAATTAGTCAACTCTCAACTTTCAAGCAAAAAGAAATAGATTTAAGTATAGAGATATTCTACCGTCTCAATTTGTTTGTCTTATTTTTCTTTGTATTCTATTTTAAAAAGATTCTCTTTTTCCTTTTTGACAACTCTTTAATTCCAACTTTCTATTAGTCATGTTTCCTGACTAGACTTTAATAAACATCATAATTCATTATGTGTGTGCAGGTTTTTCGTGGATAAGGTTCCAATGAGAGTATACAGAAACGCAAATTACACGAACAATTTCTTCCCTAACGAGAAGCCAATGTACTTATTTTCGATTATATGGAACGCGGATGATTGGGCTACTCGGGGCGGGTTGGAGAAAACGGACTGGAAAAATGCACCATTTGTATCAACATATATGGATTTCAATGTTGATGGTTGTCAATGGGAAGATCCATTCCCTTCTTGTGTTTCAACAACTACTAAAAATTGGTGGGATCAATATAATTCTTGGCACCTTTCAAGTGATCAAAAATTAGACTATGCTTGGGTGCAAAGAAATTTAGTAACTTATGATTATTGTCAAGATATTGAAAGATACAAAGTAAAGCCTGAGGAATGTTGGTTAAGTCCATGGGATTAGTTAATATATTGGTTAGTATTTCAATTTTGATATAAGAGAGTTTAGATGTTGTATTGTATTGTTTTGTCATGTGTATTTGGATCATGAATTAAATTTTATAATAGGGTTACCTATTAGCTAAGAATTTCGAATATGTGCTTAGATTTTTCATTCTGAGTTTAAATCGACCTTCAAAAGTTCAAATTATACATATAGAAGTTAAGCTAAAATCTCGTAATTTTATACTTCAAAATCGACGATTTATGGATTAAATCTAATGACAAGATTCACAATAAAATAATCGGTCTTCGTAAAATAAATAAATTTGAAAAGTATAAATAAAAAAATAATCATAATCTTAAACTAACATGCATAATGATCTAGGAGTAGAAATGTATCCTATCACAATAAAAATTAGGGTTAAATCCTTAGATAATGTGTTTTATAATTGTGTAATTTAAAAAGACCGACATTTAGAGGAAAATATCAATCTCCCAAGGTTGATTTTCTTTTTAACAATCAAAATTTACCAATTTGTGATTTGAGATCGATTTTTGGCATTTTTTTCAATAGTGACAATATCCATCTAGGTTGGGCAACGAGTTGAGTCGAGATGAACACATATTTCTTTATAGTAATAAATAAATCGAATGGAATCGAACGTACTTTAATTTTTTCCCCCAATAATTCAAATGCAATGGGAAAAAGATTAAATATTAACCCCTTCTAACATTGTGAGATATGGGAAATAAAAAAAAGAAAAATAGGGGAAAAAAACTAAGGCTCTTGCCTTTTTTTTTTAAAACTATTTAATTAAAGTCATAACATAGTGGAAATGATCTCTTATGATCATCACTTACAAATTGAACAGAAGAAATGAATTTTCAGATATCTTACGTGTAAAATTAAAAAATCTCTCATAAAACTAGAAATAAATTTATAAAGAACTACAAAATCAAAATCTCCCATAATTGAAGTGCAATTTTTTTTCTTGTGTGTTTAGTGGGTTGATACAAGAAACCTAGGAAGACCTATTTTATAACCAAAATTCTTGACATCCTCTTGGACTTGTTGTCTGAATTCTCTAAATGTAAATTTTCTATAAACACAAGGTTCAACACAACTAAGTATTTCTGTGTCATAAGAGGGACATAAGAAAAATGCAGTTGAAAATCTCTCTTTAAATTTATTTGTCACAACTCTATGTTCAACACTTCTATAAACACCATTGCTCCAAGCCTGCATCATATAAAATTTTTCATTAATTTGTAAAGAAAAACAAGAGAATATGTTTTACCCCAAAAAGTTAGAAATACTTTTAATAATTTAAACAAGTCATAAAATTATAAGAATGTCTTTGGTATTATCGGAAATATTTTTCGAAAAATATTTTCAGGAAGAGAAGTATTTTGGTATTATCAAAACGTTGTTATGAAGAATATACAATATAACATAACATAAAAAAACAGTTACAAATGAAAGTTTGTAACTGTAGTGATATGTTATTATAGAGGATGACTGTTAACGACTTGACGTAGTGTCATAATATAGGAAAATGATTTAATTAAGTTAAGTACCTGGAATAAATCTCCTATATTGATGATAAGTGCTTCATGATTAGGTTTAACAGAGATCCATTTGCCATCTCTAAATAATTGCAACCCTCCAATCTCATCTTGATGCAATATTGTGAGAAAGTCACTATCAGTGTGTGGCATTAATCCAAAGAGTTGTGGTGAAATAGGGCATGCTGGATATCTATTCATTCTTACGTAACAAGTACTTGGCAAACATTTTTCTTTGAAATAATCCAACTTATTATAATATCCCAATTCTTCTGCTAATAATTTTGCTAATTCTTGTGATAATTCAGATAACGTTGTTGCAAATTGTTCCATGGTGGAGCTGAATTCATCCAAAAAAATAAAAATAAAAATTGCATTGTTAGATCATTCAAAGAATATCGATCTAATGGTAAATCTTCTTAAAATGTGAAAATCATAAGATATTACAAGTTATTACGGGCACATTCAAAACTTTTACCAAAAATAATTAAAATATAAAGAAGTAAAACATAAAAAAAAAGTCAAAGAATATTTAAATATAAATAAGTAAGTAAACACTTAAACCAGCCAAAGTATTTTGGCTTCAACATGTAGTATATATACATAAATAAATAAATTCTATGTTATAATTATGTGGGCACACAATCTTTCTTTTTTTTCTTCCTTTAACTGTGGCTCCTAGTCAGGGCGGAGTTAGAATACAACTCAAAGTTTCAATTAAATAGAGTAATTTTGATTCAAATTCTATAATAGTTTTAAGAAATTTATTGTATATGTATAATTTATAAATGAAATGAAATTCTAAATCTATAAACTTTAAATATCAACTTCGCCACAACTATCCCTCTTTATGAAAAAAGAATACAAAAATATTCTATTAATCTACCTGACTTCTTAATATATCTAAATAGCTAATTTCATTATTTTAATACAAAATAATTTTCAAAATTGTTATTTTTTTATCCTAATGACTTCCAGAAAACCTCATTAATTTCCTATGAGATTATCTATCCTATCTTCAATATGAAATAGTCAATTCAATTATTTCTTATCCCTCTGACGTCCAAAATTGTTATTTCTTATACCATTGATTTCCAAACAACCTCATTAATTTTCCATGAGATTATCTATCGTGTCTTCTATATGAAATAAGTCAATCCTATTATTTATTATCCCATTGACGTCCAAAATTGTTATGTCTTATACCATTGACTTCCATACAACCTCTTTAATTTTCCATGAGATTATCTATCCTGTCTTCTATATGAAATAAGCCAATACTATTATTTTAATACAAAAATTATTATTCCTTATCGCATCTACGTCCAAACAATCTCATTAATTTCCTATGAAATTATCTATCCTATCTTATATATGAAATAGCCAATCCTATTACTTTAACACAAAATAATTTCCAAAAATTATTATTTCTTATCTCATCTACACTCAAACAACCTCATTAATATTGGGTAAGGGTGGTCAGTGTTAACTTTTTGTTTTTTTGTTTTAGGTTGACTGCCCTTGTCCAAACTCCAAAGTCATGAGGATAAGGATTAAGACATTTCCTCCCAAAGAAATGCCAAATGCATGAAACATACATTATTTTCCCCTAAATTGATGCACTTTTCACTTTTTAGGACACTTATCTTACTAAAAAGTACTGGATCCTCAAATAAACAGCCCCACAAGTCAAGAAAAAATGAACCATCATTATCAAGTCATGTTATCAACAAGCCTTTCAATTGATGATATACTTCCACTTTGTAGGGTAAGAGCTTCCTGCCTAACAGGGACTAGCCGTCGGCAGCACTCAAAAATGTGTAACATAAAAGCGTTGTGATGGAACGATAAATATTACTTTATTCTTAATCAAAGGTTTCAGATTCGAGTTCTCCTAGGTACAAACTTACTTTTGTTAGGGAACATTTTACCTCCAATATGAGACATTTCGATGCGATTTAAATTTTATCGAACTTCAATATGAATATCAGAACTGAATGGGAAATTTTTTTTAAAAAAAAGAGGAATAAGATCAATATTTAGTCAACCCTTCAAAACTATTCAATATTTAGTTGCATTTTAATGTGAAAGACTGACAGACACTTTGGCCTCTCATTCTAAGACTTTCATCAGCAATGTTTTCCATTAAGGAAGACTCGACCCATTCATTCATTAGTACTAAAAATTTGAAAAAACTTCAGTGTGGCATTTTATCGGAATTTGAAACTTTTATTTAAAAATTTGTATAGGTGACACTCCAACAGAGTGAACTTATGATATAATTTAATTTAAAATCACAAATTTTACTAAGACGTCTCTGCTTTCTCTCCTTCTCTAGAGAGAGATGGAGAAAAGACAGATCAGATGACGAAGATATAGTATCAATCATAAAAAAAAAACACACACACACCATTAAAGTACATAAAAGAAAAAAATCAAGAATCTCTTGACTATAACATATTATAATTTAAAACCATAATTATTTTCTCTCCTTCTCTAGAAAGAGAGATGGAGAAAAGGGAGTCCAAATGACGAAGATATAATATCAACACACACACCACTAAAGTGCATAAAAGAGAAAATTAAGAATTTCTTGACTATGATATAATTTAACTTAAAACTACAAATTTTACTAAGACACTTTTATTTTCTCTCCTTCTAGAGAGAGATGGAAAAAAAGAGATCAGATGATGAAGATATAATATCAATCATAAAGAGAAAAGAGAAAAAAAATAAGATCCTCTTGGCTATAATATAATTTAATTTAAATCCATAAATTTTAGTATCTCTCCTTATCTAGAGAGAGATAGAGAAAAGGAAAACTAAAAGAGAACATTAAGAATCTCTTGATTATAATAATCTAAAGTCATAAATTTTGTTGAGACATTTTTGCTTTCTCTAGAGAGACGGAGAAAAGGAAGACCAGATGACGAAGATATCAATCATACAAAAAAACATACACATAGCTAAAATATGTACCTGAGGCTGCTGACACCCTTTGAAACATCAGAGAGAGGTACATGAAAAGCTTCCGACCAAGAAATCTGCCCAAGGCAAGTGGCCGTTGGCGTTCCCCAACGGTAACTTCCTTGTGAGAAATTGAGACTCTTGTCGATATTCATTTTCTCATTAAATGTTTTCTTGAAAAGCTTGATTTGCTCCCTCCTCATTTTCTCCAAAATATCGGGTGAAACTCCATGGTTCACCACTTGGAAAAAACCCCATTCTCGCGATGCCTTAGCTATCTTCTTCTTGCACTCTTCTCTCTCGAATTTGTCTCCATATTTCAACTGGTGAAGATTTATCAAAGGCAACTCGCATTCTTCCACTATGAAGAGGTCATTGTGTTTGTTTGAATCGAGTATGGTATCAAAAAGATTTTTGTATGTCTCCATAAATGGAGGATCAAGAGATTCTTCCATGCTTATGGTCTGAAAAAGAATGTGGTGTAAGAGAACTATCATATGAAATTCAGCAGAAAAATGCAGACTATATATAGCATTTTGTGGTGCCACTCTTGTTCGCAGGAAAATTACATTATGTTGCTAAATAGCTAAAAAAAGAAATGTTTATGTATACATACATTGAATTATTTATCGCAGGGGTTCATGTTTCTTTGTATTTCATCTAATGTCCCCAAAGGGACATGTATGCATACTAGTTTTTGTCTTCTAATTTAAGCGTCTTACTTCTTCTTTTAGTTTATTTCAAAATGAATATCTATTTCTATATTTGGTAACTTCTATCTAATATTATGGTGGTCATTGAGTATATTATGAGAAAGAAAAGAGAAATATGCATGTCCTATAATTAGGAGGGAGATGGTGAAGGAGCAAAGGAGCCTTGTGCACCCAAACAAAGACCATTGGGGACCCATTGGCATTTAAAAATTGAAGTGTTGCATGTGTATATTTAATTGGTCAAAGATACAAGGGATGATGATAGTTCAACAAAAGGTGTGAAATAAGAATTTGAATTTTATAAAATTAAGATTTTAATTTTTTAATTATTGTGTTGTAAATAATAATTTTTAGATATTTGATAGATATTTTAAGAGAAACGTTAAATTTCAATCAAAGGTTGGATCGAATCAATAAGTCATTTAGCTCCGTCCTGATTTAGTGGTGCTAGAGGCACATTTATATGTATTTAAGAGTTGTCAATTGAAATCCTTTTATAAAAAAATCATACTATAATATATATAGTTAGGTAAGATTTTTTCTTATTTATATATATTATATTGACTTTACATCATTTTTTATAATTTACTATTTTATATTTTAATATTTTTTAATAAAATTTTTGACTTCGACATTTTCTGAGGTATGAGTCTCCATCACAAATCATGGTACACATGGTCTATCAATGTTGACGGCCTCCAGCTTCGTCTATTTTATTAATTAAAATAATGTTAGTGTTCCTTTTTCATTTGGGGGAGGGGTTCGGTGGGGTATATAATACAAATATTCATTTTTGTTAAATGTTTAGATTTACGAACAATTTGATCATAAATAATAAAATCAATTATCCCTCCAAACAATTTTATCATAATTCTGAATTTTATGTGTTCTAAAAATCAATTATCCCTCTAATTAAATTAATTTTATTTTAAAAAAAAATTACTTAAAAAGTACTATAAATCAATATAGTTAATAATTCAGTATATGAAAAAGTTAGAGTAAAAAAAACTATTTTAACTCCAAAATAGAAATATCTTTGTTACATACTAAATTGTAACGAAGGAAGTATAAAGTTTGGTAGACATGAATGTAAATGTAATTGGGTGAGTGGTGGTGGGACTCAAACTCAAAATATCTTGTTTACTTTCACGACATATATTGAACGGTACGTGTGATCAACTTGCCTAAAAATTTAAGCCAGTAGAATAAAAATATTTTTATATTTACTTAATTGTTCTTCAACACTAACTATTGAACGAGTTAGCATATTATCCAAATTTTGTAACGAATAGTGTTGTAGGTATAATTAAAAATTAAAACTTGCTTTATTTAATAGTTTAATCTTGATCACACCAAATTTCAAAACATAAAAAATAATTTTATATACTATCGATGTCTATAACTTAAAATATTCTAATTTTCAAAGAACTATTTCTTACTTGGTTTGCTTGTAGTGGGACGCTTGAAGACTTCGTCATAGAGCTTACACTTAATTTGCCTGTGTTACTAAAGAACCAATCCACATAAACATATGATCAGTAATAAATAATACAAATTCAAATGAAAAAAAAAAACTAAATAGTAATATTAGTTTGCATGGCTACGCAAAAAAAAAAAAGTGAAAGAAAATAATAATTATAGCTTTTCTTTATGAATATTAACATCTTCGCAAAATGTTACCTATATTACTGTTCAATATAGAATGATTTTCGAAGCTTTCAAATCATACATTCCCCTCTGAATATGATATCAGAGCATCCAGGGTTAAAGTTTCTTTATAACCCATATTAAAAAGATTTTTTAGAGCGTAAAAAAATTCCGACCTCAAGAATCAAGATGAAATGTGTTAAAGACATTACTAAATAAAAATATGTTCTCCTTACCAAACCAACAAATACTACTAATAGTAGTAGTTACATGGAGAATAAAACTAAAATAAAAAAGAGAAGGCAACTTACATGGAGAATAAAACTAAGTTGCTTAGGCAGTGGATTGTTTTGTAATGTAGAAAAAGATATATTGGACTATCTATTTATAGGGGAAGGAAACAACTTGTAGGGTAAAAAAATAATTAAATGTGGTATGTACTTTTAACGGAGACGAATTAAGAATTTAAATTTTTAAATCATGAGCTAGTGATTTTAAGGGATAAGAAATAACTAATTTCGGAATTAATTTTAGAACAAGTTTATTCTATGTTTGATTTTAAAAATTATGTGATAATTTATTTCAGAATTGTAATATGAATTTTTCCCACATTAAGGGTAAATTAACAATCTTAAAATAACTTGTTCTCATTCATACAAGCCTTAAGTGCTAGTAATTCATGAATTCTTAATTAAGTATTTTTCTTTTGTTTATATTTCGTAAATTCTTATATATAAATAAATTTGAGCTAAAATTATTAGGTTCTCTTTACGTTGGATGATATTAATATTATTATTTGAGTGTTTATGTATAGCAGAAGAACACGCGGCTCATTAAGAAATCAGAGAAATTCTTATACCTTTTATGGAAAATATCTTTTTTTTTTCTTTTATGTTTTCCTTTTTTGCTATATATTTATTTCTGTAGCTTGAAGAGTGTGATCTTTTAAGGATGTGTTTGGTAGGAGGAAAGATATATTTTGAAAAATAAGTCAATTTTTTAAATTTATTTTAGTATTTGTTATAAGTAAAAAAATATTATTCCAAGAATATTTATATATAATCTAGTAAAGCACTTATGGGTTGGATGAGTAGGGAGGAGATAATGATTTTTTTTTTTTTTTGTTTTCAACTTGGTGTCCGGTACCTGCATTGGAGTTCAATTATTCTAGATTCGTGCAGCATAGGGACACTACTTATCAAGGATTTTTCTATGCCAATGGCTTGAAATCGAAACCTCTGATTAAGAGAGGAGCAACCTCATCTGTTGGTGGTGGAGATAATGAATTTGAATCACATATATTTGTTTTTCCCTTTTTTCATTAGAAAAATTATTTATCTTGTTTTAAAGAACTTGTTTTCTAAAAAAGTAAAATTTGTTTTTCCCTTTTTCTATTAGAAAAATTATTTATCTCGTTTTAAAAAAAAAATTCTAAAAAATTTTGATCAATCAAATATAGTGAAATTGAAAAGTATTTTAGTTTTTGCTTCTTTTTTTGCTTTTTTTTTTAAATTTAAGTACTCATATTACGCACGATCTGCTGTCATTTCTAATAACACATATTATTCAACCAATAATGGTCGTTGAAAACTAATTTCCAATCACAAACTTAACATTGTTTCATTTGGCTCTCATTCTTCCAAGTGTTGCCTCCCTTCATCATTCAATATTTCATATCTTAGATTTCTTTTTCCACTTGACGAACATTTTAATATACTATTATTTTTTATCAATTATATTGAAATGATTTTTGTATAACTTTTAAATATTGAGTTGATATAATTTAATTTAGCTTCAAATATCAGATAAATAAATTTTTAATAACTAAAAATTATCACGTAAATTGAGACAGGATTGTTGGATCCATTCCTTGCATGTTAAATTTTTTTAAATTCCATTGATAGAGTATGTTGTGATTCCGTCGGGGGAAGAATTAGGTAGGATTAAGTTGAATTTCTTTTAATGAAAAATTACATTGTTTATATTTTAGTTAAATTTTTTTATGTATATATAGTATATGTTGAACTCTCTTTAACTTCTCTTTACGTTTACTTTTTTTATAGATGAACTGCTTATTAAATTTTTTGACTCTGCTACTGATTCTGCCACGTAGAGAGAAACAAGACACATGATAAATTTCTCGACCGGTCCCAAACATGAAAAAACATGGGGAATTATTGATAAAACAAAGTCTCATGTTACGTCTAGACTCCACGTCTACAATTGAAACAAAGGAAATTTTTTTGCAGGCTGAGAATTTAAGGGCTTCCATGTGCAATGCTTTGATGCAGGACACAACCTACTGATGATGGATAATTATTTATTTTTGTACCATACCCTTAGGCTTCATTCTATTACATATATATATAAGGTTTTTATTAATCTTGGTTGATATTTTCACATACTGCATTTTAACATCAAAATCCTAGTCTCCTTGTTCGATTAGGATTTTTTTATAAAAATTAAATTTGAGCACATGGCTCGTATTATTAATTAAGTAAAAATAAACATAACAAACATCCAACAATAAACAAAATTAGGCTCTAAATAGACCCTAAAATAAATAAAGGTAATTTACATAAATCACACTAGTATAAGAGCTAATTATTTAGATTCATGATTCCTTGCAATATTATGAATCTTACCAGATTTTGGACTTCAGATACATGTATCCAACGCATCCAGATATGTCCAGATACATGTATATCAAAAACATGGGGTCAAAATTAGGTGTAATTTATTCTAGATACACTGTATCCAAGTGGATTCACATGTATCTAACTCTATCGCTCGTCTCTCTCCTATCTCGCTCGCCACTCTCCTCTCCTGCCCGCCTCTCTCCCTGTATCTGGTATCCCAGATACATGTATCTAATTTGATTCACATGTATCTGGTAATATCGCTCGCCTCTCTCTCTATTCTAGTGTATCTGGTAGAAAAATACATGTATCTTGATATATCTGACTTGAAATCTAGTATGAAATTATTAATAAGTGAGACGATATGTAATAATTCCAAACTATATGGAGAATTAGTAAACATGGTAGAAATGCTTGACCAATTAGGTAGTTTTTCCATAAATAAATATATAATTTAATTTGGATCAGCCCAACAAATGCCAGTCCATTATCTAGGATTAATTTTCTATAAGTCCTCTCTTTAGCTAGAAAGAGATGTAACGATCAGTCCCGGTCATTATGAGTAGACCAATAATGAAAGAATTTGGATCAAAATTTTTTTTGGATAGTGACTTAAAAATTTTAAGCTAGGCCAACCTCCGTTAGAATTTGGGCTAGGCGTAGTCTAGGGTCATTCGGGAGTCGGTGGGATGGAATGTATAGGCTTGGCTATTATTTCTTGTATCCAAGACATTAAGAAACTCATATGGCTTCAAAGAATTGAATTCGGGCGAGTAGAACTCCTAAAATCGAATTCAGCGTGAAAGGGATAATTCAGAACGTCAAGGGAAGGAGGTATGTTGTGAAAAATGAGATTTTCAGGATGCTTCATCTTAAGATAAGAAGTCTCACATCGGCAAACACGGGAGATATGTCAAGTATATAAGTAAGCAGGCCTAACAAACTAGGGACGCGTTTTAGAGCCATGCAAACCTAGGCCCAAAATGAACTATATCACTAGCGGGCTGGGCAGTTACAAATGGTTTCAGAGCCACTCTCGTGTCATCCTTATCGATGTGGGCCAGATTTCAACTGAGTTTAGGCAAATTCTAGTAAGATGGGACAAACCTCAGTGCTAAGTATAGGCAAATCCCATACGATGGGGCAAACCTCAGCGAGGACGCTGAGTCCATAGAGGGGTGTATGTGACGCCCCATCTTAAAATAAGAAGTCCCGCATCGGTAAAACACAGAAAAAATATTGGTTATATAAGTAAACAAACCTTACCAACTAAGGACGCATTTTAAAGCCGTGCGGGCATAGGTCCAAAGCGGACAATATCACTAGCGGGCTGGGCACATTCGATAAAATTGCAACGATACAGAGAAGATTAGCCTGTGCAAGGATGATACACACAAATCGAGAAATGGTCCAAATTTAAAATAATATGTGACACTCCATCTTAAGATAAGAAGTCTCACATCGATAAAACACACGAGAGATGTTGGGTATATAAGTAAGCAAGTCTTACCAACTAGGGACATGTTTTAAAGCCGTGTGGGCCTAGGTCCAAAGCGGATAATATCACTAGCTGGCTGGACCGTTACAAATGGTATCAGAGCCACTTTTGTTTCAGCCTTATCGATGTGGGCTAGAGTTCAACTGAGTTTAGGTAAATCCCGATAAGGCGGGGCAATCCTCACTGCTGAGTCTAGGTAAATCCCATACGGTGAGGCAAACCACAACGAGGACGCTGAGTCCATAGAGGGGGTGTATGTGATGCCCTATCTTACGATAAGAAGTTTCATATTGGTAAAATAGATGAGAGATGTTGGGTATATAAGTAAGCAGACCTTACTAACTAGGGACGCGTTTTAAAGTCATGTGGGTCTAGACCCAAAGCGAACAATATCACTAACGGGCTGAGCCGTTACAATTTTTGAGTCTTTGAAGTTCGAATATTTGCTGCTATAGTGGAGTATGCAAATCGCTATAGCATGGTAAGTTCCGTTATAGCGGGCTGAGGCACTATAGCGGGGTGAAATGGGATCTTATGCAGAAACTACCCCAAAACCTCCTTTTCTCTGCACTTTTATTCTTGAAATCGGGAGGGGCAATTTAGGGTTGTTGGCACTCAATTTTATATGGAATTCATCGATTAAGGTAAGATTATTGCTCCCCAACCTTGTACATCGATCCTTAAGCCTTAGAATCTAAGTCATTGAAGAGTTTTGACATGATTTCATGGTGGAAAAAGCCCTAAGTTGAGGAATATGATCATTAATCGGCCAGAGGTTAAGATTTGAGTATAATCCAAGTATAATTAGGTCTTTGTGATTCATTGTTGCTTTTATTTATTATTGCAGACCAAGAACAAGCCAAGACACTTCAAAAAGGAAAAGTTTTAGTTCTTTAGAGCTTCCAAGGGGCTTGATTCGAGGTAGGTTATTGTTTTATGTTTTCAGTTTATGTATGTATGGATGTCTACTACTTTGTTGTATCCTTTGTGCAATGCATGGTTGGGGATACATAGGGAGACATATGAAATGACATCATGTTGATAATCTCATGCAATGAACTTTTTGTTTTGACTTGTGGTTTCAAGTGGTATTGTTCATGATGATTGTGATTGTTGATTGGCACAGATACTACACCAGTACACTAACTATGGATGACTGGGGTACTATGCCGATACACTAATAGTTTAGGTTTGGGTTCCATGAGAGGACTAGGTATGTGATTGTGGTTCTATGAGGGAATTGGACATTTGGATTTGTGATCATGTAGGACATGCATCATGTATTGTTGTTTCATGATGTGAGATTGGGAGTCTGTATGCATTGATAATTGTTGTGGTGTGTATTGTTCTATGTTACTACTTTGTAGTATATTGTTTACATTCATATCTTAGACTGGTCATGTGATCCTACCAGTACACTGTGTTTTGTGTACTGATACTGCACTTGTTCTTTTCTTGTTGAGTATAGGGCATCTTCCAGTGGCTGATCCAAGATCTCAGTTAAGGGACGTCTGACTTCGAATCCAAGGGTGAGCTATTCTTCCAGGCTGCTATGAGTTCCTCTGTTTTTCTTTTCCATCCTTTCTGGACTAAGACATTCTTAGATTTATGTTATTGTTTTTTAACTTTGGGATTGCATCCCTTTTATTTTAGACATTAGAATTTTGGTACTACGACTTTCAGTTCTTAGGGGCTTATTTTCGCATAACTGTTTAACTATTGAGTTGAGTTTATGGGAACTCAATTCTTTAGTTGTCTAAATTGTTTTTATTATTTATTTTGTTGAACTTACTTTAAATAAATGGTGTTTTGAGTTTAGTTGGGTTAGTTTTCTGTTCTCCCACTAGGTGGTTTAGTGTGGATGTCAGTCACGATGGTCCTAGTAGAATTAAACTGAATGATGAATCTGTTTGATAGATAGAAGATATGTTAGTTATAATAGATGTTTTGGTTGTCACCTCAAAATATACTATTATTAAAATATTTTTTTCGCAAGTATGTTCTTGAAGAAGCACTTCAATTCTTAAACATTTAATAGGAGTGTTTTCATAGGTTTTATCGTATTGTTTGATGGGGCATCTATTATAGTATCTTTTAATTTTAAACCTAATTAATTAAAGAACAAAAACTCAAAGTCGACGCGTCCGTGACGACGCGATTATTGTAACTGACAAATGAAAGTATTTTTCAGATAAATTTGGAGTTCATCAGCTAAGTTACGAGAGAAAAATTGATGTGCATTCTCATTCACTTTTATGTCAGATTGTTGAATCCTTAGCAAGTAGACAGTCTACTTCAGCAACTGCTTCACTTGCTGAAACAAATCTCAGCAAGTAGGCGATCTAATTCCGCAACCGTTGTACTTGCTGAGATAAATCTTGGCAAGTAGGCAATATGCTTCATTGCGTGCAAAGCGAGCACATTAGTGTCCCAGGTGAAGGAGAAATTTCTGCAAACCAGTGAAGTCAAGCAGATTGCGAGCCCATTGCGTGCAATATATATATATATATTTTAGGCTCACGGACGCATTGCGAGCTCATGAGCAATATGCTTACAACATATAAAAATATAAAACAACATTCTTACTCGCATCACAAGCAGTTCATCGTGCGCAGATGAGTGTTAAAGATATAAAACAACATTCTTACTAAACATGATGGTTACAACAGTACTAGGCGACTTCATTCCAAAATACATAGTTTTCACATGTCTGGCTAGCAGACCCTTGGTTGTTTCTCTTCGAAGAAGCACACAAACACGTCAATATGTACGCCAAATCCAGATGCACAATTTCTAGAAAACAAATCACATAGTCCAAGCTTTTACTCTATTCATTCACATTTCAGTATGTACAGAGAAAAGGAGAAGCGAAAATCAAGTACATCAATTTACAAAAAGCAAACCAAATAAACACATTTACATACATCATTTGAGTTTATCACAAGTGACACCATGTTCAAAACACAATTAAAATATATTATTTTTTATCAACTAGGGCACCAAATTTTTCTCAACAACTCCCTTCTCGAGTGCAGCATCACCCTTATCCAGTGCAACATCCCTCTTCTCCAGTGCATCATTTGATTGTTGCTCCTTTTTTTTTTTTCTTGGCACTTCCCAATGCTTTTGAAATTACTTTTTTCCTCTTTTGTATTCGAAGAGGAGTATATGGTGACAAAATCTTTGATGATAGAATTATACCTCTTTTAGACATCATGGTATACATGACTTCCTCTAAAGACTCTACATTTTCCTCTAAAGACTCCACCTTTTCCTCTTAAGACTTCGTCTTTGTAACCAATAATTCATTCCTCTCAGTGCACTTTTTACATTCACGAGAAGAACAGGGCACTTTGGAGGTACCGACATTAGTATCAACAACTGGAGGAGGTCCTTCTCTTCCACTACCACCACCAATATCACCAAAATCAGTATCAATAACTGGAGTAGATCCTTCTCTTCCATTACCACCACCAAGATCACCAAAGTTAGTATTCATTACCGAAGAAGATCCTCTTCTTCCACCGACATCAACACCCACAATAAAATCTCTTCTAATGGTTGTGACTCCGATCAAATCTTTTACAATTTTTTTCAATTTTGGGGTCTTGTTTCTCTACTTCCAAAGGTACAAATTTAGTCAAAAAGTCTATCTTCTTCTCACCTTCAGTAGGAAGTATCCACGGGTACACTTTTAAAAAAGTTTATTAAATATTTTTTTTATTTAATTAAAAAATTCTTTTTTCATTTATTTAAACATTTTTAATTAAATAGAAAGGGTTAAAAAGGACCAACCATTCGACTAGGGGTGTCAATGAGACGGTTTAGTCGGTTATTTTTAAAAAATCATATCATCCCAATCATATCAGTTTCTTTTCGGTATCGGTATTGTTCAGTTAATTTTTTTATTTTTTTTACTTTTAAAATATCACCTCAAAATATACTATTATTAAAATATTTTTTTCGCAAGTATGTTCTTGAAGAAACACTTCAATTCTTAAACATTTAATAGGAGTGTTTTCATAGGTTTTATCGTATTGTTTGATGGAGCATCTATTATAGTATCTTTTGTTGAGAATATAATTAACTAATAAAAGTGTGCTCTCTCTAACAGCTTAAACTTTTAGATGAGATGGTCGCACACTTCAACATGGTATCAGAGCAGGCAGAGGTCCTGAGATCGAATCTCACCGCCACCCAAAATTAAAAAGAATTTTCACGTGCTTGGACCATGAAAAAAAGAATCAGGCCCGCACGTGAGGGGGCGTGTTGAGAATATAATTAAATAATAAAAGTGTGCTCTCTCTAACAGCTTAAGCTTTTAGATGAGATGGTCGCACACTTCAACAAACACACTTTTATTACTTAATTATATTCTCAACACGCCCCCCCCCCCCCCCACGTGCGGGTCTGATTCTTTTTCATAGGCCAAGCATGTGGAAATTCTTTTTGATATGTGTGGCGGTGAGATTCGATCTCAGGACCTCTGCCTGCTCTGATACCATGTTGAAGTGTGCGACCATCTCAGCTAAAAGTTTAAGCTGTTAGAGAGAGCACACTTTTATTATTTAATTATATTCTCAACATCTTTTAATTTTAAAACTAATTAATTAAAGAGTAAAAATTCAAAGTCAGCGCGTCCGTGACGACGTGATTATTGTAACTGACAGATGAAAGTATCATGCTCTTCTTCTTCCTTTTTTAAACTTAAATCACCATTTTTCACTTCAAAAACACAAAGCTCTCTTCTTTTTAAAACTAAATCATCATTTTCACTTCAAAACCACAAAATTCTAACAGTGAGAAGAAGAAAAAAACCTGTAAGAATCAAACCCTAACGACGGCAGATATGAAGTTGAAGTTGAAGTTGCCGTGAAGAAAAAATGCCGTGAAGTTGAAGAGAGAAATTTTGAATATATTCAACAGATATATGAACCGTCTGAGCCGCATGGATTAATAAGTTTTAAAAATTATATTTCACACCCACTTACTTAATTTTCTAATAATACACCTCACTAAATTAATATAGGTGGGACATGAAATATTATTATTTTGTAGAGGTATTATTTAATCGGTAAATTAATATTAAAATAAATTTATTATACATAAAGTACAATGAATACATCAAAATCATTGTATCTTACTGAATTATGTATCATATTTATTGAATTCATATAAAAAAATAAATTCATTATACATAAAGTACAATGTATGTGTATGATTGATTGTATTATATTTTTTTGTTAAATGAATCATTGTAAAATAAATTCAAGAATTCAATGATTCATTGTAAAAATAAATTCATTATACATAAAGTACAATGTATGTGTATGATTCATTGTGTTATATTTTTTTTGTTAAATGAATCATTGTAAAATAAATTCAAGAATTCAATTATTCATTGTAAAAATAAATTCATTATGTACATAATGGTCATTGTTTCTTAATAATCAAATATTTTTCATTTTATCTTTGCTAAAAACATTCAATGTATGATAGTGAGAGAATAAACTACGTACGCATCATAGGATGTTATGGTTACTAAGTATAGCAAGGATGGAGCTTATGTCTAGTTCTCATCAGATATACATACCAGTGCAGAAAACCTTTACAGACTTCACAAGACAGTTATTCAAGACCAATTAACATTGTTATTTTTTTACTAAAAGTGAGTCGTGGTGGCTATTTGAGATATTCTATTCTTCCACAACACTCTCAACCATAAGATGGTGCTCCTCATGGTTGTTATGAGTGTTGGGACTTTGGTCATCTCGAGAGGAGCTACCCCGAACTTTGGAGGAGTACTTTATAGTAAGACACTTAAGATATGATTAAATACCCATCATTAAGGATATTAATGTAATAGCCAAGTAGAGGCAGTGCATAGGCAGGTAGGTGCAGTGGCAGAGCTAGGATTTTCAGCAAGGGGGTTCAAAATCTGAAATGTAGACACACAAACTAGCCCAAGGGGGTTTGACATTTACTATATATACATAAAAAATTATTTTAACCATGTATTAAATAGTATAATTTCCTACCGAAGGGGGTTCGGATGAATCCCCTGATCTCAAGGTGGCTCCGCCACTGGGTAGGGGTGGTGGCTTAAGTGATGTTCAAGCTATTAAAGGTGATGTTTGTGAAAATGCTTAGGTAGAGGGTTGACAGACTAATTACTATGATTTCTTAGGTAGATTAGAGGCAAAGTCTTTCTATGGGGCCATTATAAGTATTATTTGCCACCGAACTACTATAATATTATTTGATTCAGACTCTGATTATTTACATGTGTTTGCTTACTTTACTTCAAACTTGGATATGCTATGTGTTTCTCTTTCCTTATATGTTCATATTTGAACCTATACGGGATTCTAGGATAGTAAATCGAGTCTATCAATATTTTATGGTGAAGATTCTTGGTTATGATACTTTATCTGATCTAATGATACTTGATATGATAAATTTTGATGTTATTTTAGGAATGAACTATTTGTCTTCTAATCACGTAATTGTAGATTGTTATGCTAAGATAGTAAGACTCGTCTTATCAAAAGTTTCTAGATTGTAGTGGAAGGGGACTCTTAGTCACTTTTTAAAGAAAGTAATATATTTTTTGAATGTGTAGCGGATGGTAGATTAAAGGTATTTAGAACAACTGACATATAATCAGAATACTAGTGCAGAGACTTTGACATCTAAGTCAGTACAAGTAGTGAGAGATTTATTGGAGGTATTCCTTACATATCTATCGATATTCACCTGATCATGATATCGATATTCATACATTACAGCCCCTGTTGACTAAGTTGGCTAGAAAAAAATTGGCATTCAGGTGGTTGGAGGAGTAAGAGACAAGCTTTCATAAGGTCAAGACTATATTGACCACAACTCTAGTATTGGTATTACCAATGAAAGCCAAGGGGTTTATCATGTAGTGTGATGCTTTAGGGAATGGTCTTGGGTGTGTTTTGATGAAAAAGTCAAGGTGATGCTTATGCCTCGAGATAGTTATAGGTGCATAAGAAAAATTATCTCACTTATGACTTGGAGTTGGCGACTGTTGTATTTGATATGAAGATTTAGTGGAATTATATCTATGGTGTATTGTGACATATTCATGAACGAACCATTCAGATCCTTGAGGAAAAGTTGAGAGTTTTTGTGATTGATTTTGGAGGCCATTGAGTAGGGGTGCCTATTGGACGGATCGGGCCGATAATTATGCTTAGCGATTGACTTATCGAATATCGACTTTTAAATATACTAATCCACTATCAAATCAATAAGCTATCAATTGATTCGGTATCAAATTAATAATTATCGAGCGATTGTCAGATGGTGTATTAGTTCAATCATTTCATGCTCCCTTCTTTCACTTTCACTCACCAATATATTGATCTCCTATCAAATAAAATAATTTTTCTAACTCTACTTAAGTTGGTAATTTTGTAATTGTAAATCATAATGAAGTCTACATAAAATCTTCCATGTTTCTATGTTAAAAGAAATACTACAAAGATAATTCACATGTTACAGTTGGACATAGTACAACTTGATAAAAATCTGACATATGAGGAGTCGGTATCCATTTCTTACAAACGAGTCCAAAATTTAATGTCAAAGGAGAATAGCTTCATTGAAAGTTTAATGAAGGCATCATTCGATTGAGGAAACTACTTGAAGAGTTGAGTCTTACATGAAGAGCATATTTCACAACTTTTTGATAGCTTAGGTACATTTATAAACCCCTTCGAGGACAAACTTTTGTTTAAACAGGGATATATGTAAAAATTCATTCGGCCGTTCTGAGTTTTAGAACCCTTTCGCCCTATTTGAGACTTCCTTTAGACTCATTTTATGTTTTAACTTGCGAGTAAGAGTGACATTGATTTTGATGTACTCAGATACATTTCAAACCACAAAATATTAAGACTAGTGATTTCCAAATTAAGAGTTAACCAAAATCAACATTGTAGATAGGATAAGAGACTTCTATTCACGATTTGAATCCCCTTCACAAATTTAAATTCTAGATATGACACCCTAATATTTCTTTGAATCTCTTTTACGTATAAATTTTTGACTTCACCACTAATTATAATTATAATGGTCAACATAACTTTTCATTCGAGTAATGTGTGGTCTTTTATCAGCAAACAACAAAACATTATCACACTAACCACGAGCATGCCCGTGCTCTAGTTATATCTTATCTTCAACTAAAATTATTTAAGCTATGATTTGACTATAAAGTATCCTTCTTCGTTTACTTTCTCTCTCATGATAAAGACCACAAGCAAAAAGAATATCGACCTAATCTTGATGAGTGATAATTTTCAACTTGAAAAATCATAAATAAGTCTGTCTTTGAGAATTTCATATCATGAAATCTTTGTTTGAGAATTTCATATCATGATTTCACATTTATCAAATATAATAATTGACCCACGAGTTTAATTTTATAAAAAAAGTCATCTACCTGTCTACCAACCATTTATTTTCATATGTAAACAAAACTTATAGTTGATACTGTTACTTTTACCAACCTTTGAACTATTTATATCGGATATAACCATTACTCTCACCAACATAAATATTATTTGTTTACACAAAACTATCTCAATTTTATCACGTCTCTTTAGTAATAATTAACATTTTTGTTGGTAGATAAATATTATTCATGTTCAATTTTATTTTCTTATTTACTAAAGTTTAATCAATAAATGTTACATTTTTTTTAGAATAATTAATTTTGTCATAGCGTATTATACTTTTGTTATAACTTTTGCTTATTTGGTAAGATTGTTTAAGAATTAGGGCATTTTTGACAGTTTTCATAACTTATGAAAATTTTATGCTTATGAGCAAAAAATACAACTTAAAATCTAAACTGCATGTCCAAACAAAACTTCAACTATATCTCATACGATTCCGTGTCATAATTTCATCACACATGGCCAAACATACCCTTAGTATAATTATAGACAATTTTAATATCTTGACCTAGCTTTTGAAATTGAATTAATTTTTATTATTTTTTCTTTTGACATAGTATTAGAGTCAGACACATCCCAGCTATCAGCGTGCCCCTATTACGCCATCCAAGCACCACATGTCCAAAATTAATAATTTCGAAAGAAAGCTCCTTTGAAAGAGAGAAATTTGTACTAAATTAAAGATCATTTTCATTAGTGAAAGAGGCTTTCACTACAACTACTCCAAGATTGATTAGTAAGTTTGGGGCTCGCCGACGAGTAAATTAATTAGTCACGTTTGATTTGATTAAAGAGAAGAAAAAGATCCAAATCTAACGGCGAAGTTAAGATTTTGAGTTTATGGGTTCAAAATATTAGAAAACACATTTTACTGAATTCTTGATAAGTTATTTATATATTTTTGAGTCAAATTTATTAAATTCTGTTGAATTCATATGCAACTCTAGAAATCAATAGTTTTCTTAAAGGATATATACTGTGTGCATCCGCGACCTACCTGAACTCCACACTGACCAATAGGAACCATCTATACCACTTTGTGCACCTTCTTTAAATTTATCCAAACTAAAATCACCACTTATTTTGAATATAAAAAATATGATAGATATAATATCTTTCTCTGAACTAGATGGTCATTAGATAAAGTTGATGTGTAAGTATGAAGCCCTAAAGAAGAAAGTGACATCATTGGCAAAAGCTTTCTTTTTCTAGACTAATGTCACAGTCCACAAATCAAAGGAAAAATCAGCTCTCTTGTTGGGGGACTATGGAATTAAAAAGTAACGTTATCTTAATTTGTAGGTCCTTAGATAAATTATAATTAAGATAAGCTTATGATTTGAACTCTAGAGGCCACATTCGTTTAGTCGTAATAAAGTTAGGTTTGACAAAATAAATATGAGTAAAATTCATGTATTTATGCCTAAAGTTCACATGCCTGGAATTCAGCAATATATGAGTTCAATTATTTTTTGTCAGAACTTATTGAGTCATATATATGCATGAACTTGGGACATAAATGGATTAAAAGTCAAGTTAAAATGACTGAATTTCCATCACATAATACTTCAGATATTATATTTAAAATTAGACTTTATCAAAATTAATTTCAAAACTATATGAATATTGATGAAGATTCAATTGATGATAACCACACTCATCTAATAGCCATCATGGATAGAGGCGAAGTCAAAATTTGAAGTTTACGGATTTTGAATTCTAATTTTTTTAAGTTATTAGGTTTTAAATTAATAATTTATACATAATTAATGAATTTCTTGCGACAAGATTCAATGTTATCGAATTCGGCCGAACCTTTACCCCTGATTGTGGAGAAGAATTATATGTACATCTACCATAAAAAAATCTCGATAATACTCAAGTTGTTTGGAAAAAGTGTTTCACATCCTTACCTAAAAGAAGAAGAAGAATTATGTACATCACGAAATTTATTAACGGATATTTTTTTTATTAGTGGGATCCAAACTTTGTCCCAATTAATTTTAAAATTCTATCACCTCCTATTTGGATTAGACGTAAAAATTTTGTGGGGCATTTTAGTAAAACCCCATTTAACAAATATCCGCCTTAAGTTTTATTTTATATGAATATTAAAATTTTCTAGTTTACAGATGGTAAAACATAAATAATTTAATTAAAAATTTGCTATGACTTTAAAATTGTGGAACTTAGTGATTTTTCACAAAACATCATATAACCTTGCCTTAATTATGAAAATATAGCTAACATATTTTTTTCTTAATGTGTAACAATGAAATCATAATAAGTTATTTATAAGTAGAATGATTGCGCAAGACACAAACACGGCATATGTCCACCATGCGTAGCGTGTGTCATGTGACATGACACGTGTCACTTTTTTCGTACATGAACACCTTTAAATCATAAAATAGTCATTTAATTCTCCACTTTTCATCAAAGTAGAAAGTCACTTAAGTGTGTTAAAATTGAGAAAATTTTAAAAAATAGCCAATACTAGAGACATAATCAGGCTTCTTAATTAATGTTCTTCTAATTATAGCTACATATTAGAAGGATGAGAGATGTAAACGAGATTAGAAGAGGGTGGAGAGAGAGGCGAGCGATATCTAGGAGAGGGACGCAAGGGGCGAGAGAGATGCAATAAAGTAATACCTCTAAGGCATTTAATGTTTGAGATTTTTCATTCAACAACAAATAAACATAATCATAAGGTGAAAAATCATTAATAAAGGTGATAAGGTATTTTTCTCATCACACAAATATTTAGGCCTGTAAATTTCAAATTTGAAAGCAATTCATTCTTAACTAGTAATTCTAGTCTTTCTTTGGATACGTGACATAAACGTTTATGCATGCTACATACACAAATTGTTCATTTACCAAACTATTTTTGGTTACAACAGTATGATGTAATATAAGGTTAAGAGGATTCCAACAAATAGATTATTAATAATTAGTTTGTACAAATCATCACAAAAAAATCAGCACCGTTAAAACGATCATGTACAAGTAAACTTGAATATCTATTGTCGAAATTAGAATAGTTTATCCAACGTAAACAAAAAATTAAATTAAATTTCTTGAAATGGTGGGTACATAATTCGTTTCAAATAAATCTAAATGATGATCACTATCTAGAATTAAACCATAAGCCTCAAAGCTTAAACTGAAGTTTTTACTCAATTTTTTTATACACATAAATCTTTCATTTTGCTTTATGACATGAATTTTAAGGACTTCCTGCACCAAATTAGAAATATGAATAGTGCAAACAGAATTAATCCACCAAGTATTCTTAAGATTTTTAGTTAAATTTAATTCAAAACATGTAAAAGTATTATGCTTTGAATGAGTTGATAATAAATTGCACAAGAAAATTTGTATCTATCTTCATTCCCAAGGCCTTAATATTTGTCATTTCAATGACATGCTCTTACACGATTCATGAATCACCAACATAACTTTATGGTGATCAAAGTACTCATTGCTCATTAGTGTTTCAAAGACTTAAAGATAAGTTTAATGGTAGTTCGACCAATTTAATTTGTTGTATAGGACAGAGTGTTGGCTGGTCAAGAATATTCATCAGAAGATAAATATAGCATAGATGAGGATGCTTAGATGGATATGTAGGCATACCACGAGAGATATGATTAGAAATGAAGTTATATGGGATAAGGTGAGAGTGATCTCCATGACGGACAAAATGAGAAAAACGAGATTAAGATGGTTCAAACATGTGAAGATGAGGTATGCAGATGCACCCCTAAGAAGTTGTGAGCTATAACAGAAGTTAGGAGGGATAGAAGTATGCCGAAGAAGAACTGGAGGAGGTGATACGTGACACAACGTCTTCAGCTTATTGAGGAAATGACCCTAGATATAAAGATATGGAGATCATGAATTCAGGTAGAAGGTTAGTGGGTAGCCAAGAGTTGTCGCATTTCGTGTGGGAGAGGCATGAGGCTAGCCTCCCTTCCTTATTTGTAATCATATTTATTTATCACATATTTTCTTTGTTATTAAGTGTTTATTACTATCTAATACTCTATTTGCTTTGTATCTTGTGTTTGCTATCTTATTTTCTTGGGAAAATTTCATAAATAGTTATCATAGGAAACATAATAGGCTTCCTTAACTAGAGTTTGCCTATTTACGCAACATAACTATAGTTTAAATAGCTAAAATGAATCATGTTTGTATATTTAGGTTGTTTTTAATTAAATATACAAAATGGTGTTTAAATTTAGTTAGCTAATTATGGCAGTTTCGGTTGTAATAAAGGAAAACGATCCCTTAATTAAAGGTTATTGAATCTAATTAGAATCCTTAATTAAAGGTTATTGAATATAATTAGAACACCTCACCAAATAAGTCTTCTTCTTTTTGATGAAAAACAAAGTACTCATAATGTGGACCTCCTAAATAAATAATATTAATATAAATAATTGTATAAATTATACGGATCATTAGATACTATTTAACAAAATGTATATTTGAACAATTAAATAAGATATATACAAATAACAATTCCATTGTACAAACGTGTGGGAATGGTATAACTATAACAATTATATTGTATAATTGTTATAGTTACACAAATGTCTTAAAACAATGAAATATATACAAACAAATATATATATATATATATATATATATATATATATACAAAAGAATTAATAAATGTAGTTGTATAACCATACAATGTTGGACTTGTATAAATATAATTTTAAAAATTGTATAACTGATTATTTATACATTTATTGTTTATTAATTATGTAATATATATACAAATAGTTTAAATGTCAACTGATTTGTTATCTCATATACAAATTAAATTATACATATACAGATTTTAAAAAAAAAGAAAACAAAGTTATACCTCAAAATCTTGAAAATAAAAACAAAGCTATACCTCAAAATCTTCAATTAAATTATACATATACAGATAAAAAAACGAAAACAAAGTTATACCTCAAAATCTTCTACTTCTTGTTAGCCATGGTATATAACATTTTCGTTGTATTTTGATCAAGAATAACCTAGTTTGTCTGTCGAGTATCTAGGTTATACCAACTGGGAGCAACCATACCATAGACGCTTGATGTGACATCTATGGATTTTGATGTTGAACTCTTACAATGTTCTTACAATTAGATTTGACAAAGAAATCTGCAAATTTTTTCAAAAACTTGAGTTAAATCCAATGAAAAAGATGGAAGGGGGATGGATGAAATTTTTTAATTTTGAATTTTGATTCGGTTGAGTGATTTAGGGAAAATTGAGAGATTTTAGAAGCAAAATAAGTGGGTGTGATAAGAGAGAGAGTGTGTTGATTTGTATAAAAGAAGAAAAAGATTCTACACATTTTGTATCAAAACGTTGGACACAACTCATAGCCATTTTCTCAAATAATTACTATTTTTCATAACTAATTTAAACTATAGTTATGGAGCATAATTAACTACTAAATGTTAGCTTAGTTATATAATTTTCCCTATTATCATGCTTCAAATATTTCCTTTGAGTCGAGGATCCTTTCGAAGACTAAAACATGAGCCCAATTAGAATAGTTGGACCGCCAAGACATGGGCCGGCCCAAACCATTTTGATTTTATGGGCCGTACCCGCAAAAATATCTCAACTGATTCGGCGTTTTGAGATCAACAAAAACACCGACGTAGATTTTATTTTCAGTGATTTAAAAAAATAAAATCCAAAGGAAATGATTTGTTCTTCTAGTTTACGCATGTCCGGTTCCGGCACCGGCACCAGAAACAGTCCATCTCCTCCGGCCAGTTCTGAAAATTCCGATGAATCTCAGTCGCAGGTACGAAGGATTAAAGCCAGCCCTCAGCTAAACCGATGGTCCAGAGCTCGAAGCATCCGGTCCGGCAGGAAATTAGACCGATCCGCTATCAGTGCCACTGTCAGCACCGAATCACGCGACAAATCAAGTTCACCGGTTCGAAGTGAACCGGAAATTGAATTGCCTATGTCTCCTAAACGTGATAGCCGGTCCGGCTCGTCAGACGATGAAAGGGAGGTTAACGGAGGAAAACCGATTTTTATGGTGTCTGATGGAACAGGATGGACGGCGGAGCACGCCGTTAACGCAGCGTTAGGACAATTTGACTATTGCTTAGTCGATCGTGTTTGCCCTGTGAATACTCACTTGTTCTCTGGGGTAAGTTTGTATATATGATCATAATTTGCTACGCGGGATAGTGTGAGATATCTTTTGTGTTTGGTTGATGATATAAATTTATCCTCGAATAAGTTTGTGCGTCAACCAAATAAAATATAAATTTGATCTCAACTTATCTTACCAAACTTGGGATTATTTTACATTTCCTTAGTATCATTACTATAATATCAAGACTATAATTGCAGCATAATTTAGTCTGCTAACCAAACTAGCCTGTAGTTTTGATTGAGTGGTAAAAGTGAAGATTAAAAATATAGACAAATACATGTGTGTAGCTGGTAAAAAGAAAAAAAAAACAGATTTACTTTATAATAATATTCATATTGGCCAGACCTGGATTCAAATTGGTAGTTGATGCAAGTCAATACCTTGAAAGAGTGTGTAATAGCTTATTGAGGGAGCGTGCTTGCCCCAAAGTTAAATGTTATGATGACAATAACAAAGACAATAGTAATGGTAAGTTAAGAGTAGGGAAAATGACCAAATTTACCACTCTAATATATTTGTTCACATCGATCCTCCGTTGTATTATGTGGCCAAAATTACACCTACCACATGATTGAGTTGATCTTTAAGTTTTGGAATTGAAGTTTGAGTGGCTATTGTAAATGGATGCTTGGAAAACGTATAAAACATTTACCTAGAATATTGAAAAGAAAAAATAACGCAATGGAAGCAATACAGCGTCAAGAGCTGCTTCCCTAAGCTGGACGTGGTAGATGTCAACTACACATTGTTTCACTGTCTTAAGTCCTAAGATTGTGTGATAATTTGGTTGTCCAGAGAAACCATTGCTAATGCAGAGATGTTTTATGAAGAATACATTCAGGTTTGGAAGTACGAGACTTCTTTAGGAGCCTAAAGAACAGGTTCCTTTTAATTTTTTTTTTTAGCTGTTACAAGTTATAGAAATTGCATGAGGAAGTATAGTAAGGTCATTGGTTTTCCTTTTATTTGATATGAATAGAAGGTGAAACGTTTCATTCGTCAAAGGAGCTATCCCCGTTGCTCCTCTTTCTCTCCCTTAAATCAATTGGAAAGTCACTGACACCCATACTCATTCCATGAGAATGGCTACAAATTTAACATGCAAATAAATTGTTCGCTTTCAGTCCCTATCGACATAAGAGGCGGAGGTAGAAGCCCAAATACGGGTTCAGCCGAACCTATTAGGTTACTCAAACAATGTATTGTGTTAAGAAATTCATTAAATTTGTTCATATATTAAATATAGAACCTAGTTATTTTCTTTTTTATCACTGGAGTTAAACAATAGTAAACTTGATATGAATGATTCATGTAAAAAAAAATTCTGATCTTGTTTTTCTTTTTGTATTATCGAAAATCTGAAGGACCATGTTTACTACTAAAGTAATCGACTAAATAACTATTTGATGTGATCTGATAACAAATATGATTAAGCTTAGTGTTGAATAAGATTTTCCTAATACAAGTAATTGCTGGTTATTGTGTTGAACTTTTTATGATTGATGGACCGTGATTTTCTAGATTAATGATGTTGAACAATTAATGGAGGTAATAAAGCAAGCAGCCAAAGAAGGGGCAATGGTTGTGTATACTTTAGCTGAGCCTTCCATGGCTGAATTTGCCAAACAAGCATGTCAACACTGGGGTGTAGCATCGAATGATATACTAGGGCCAATTACAGAGGCAATTGCTGGCCATCTGGGTGTTTCACCTTCTGGCCTCTCTCGTTGGGCTCCTGAGAGGCAGAAATCTCCGCTCAGCGAGGAATACTTCCGAAGGATTGAAGCAATTGAATTTACCATAAAGCAAGATGATGGTGCCTTGCCACGAAACCTGCATATGGCGGATATAGTTCTAACCGGTGTTTCTCGAAGTGGGAAGACACCACTATCTATTTATCTAGCACAGAAAGGGTATAAAGTAGCTAATGTCCCAATTGTCATGAATATAGACTTACCCAATACACTGTTTGAAGTTAACCCTGAAAAGGTTTTTGCTTTGACAATAAATCCCATTGTTCTGCAATCCATCAGAAGAGCAAGAGCTAAGACTCTGGGTATGGACGGAGAACTGAAGACCAACTATTGTGACATGGATTACGTGAAAGAAGAATTGGAATACGCGGGGAAAATTTTTGCGCAAAACCCTGTCTGGCCAGTAATAGGTAATTTGCCCCCTATATTTTGTAGTTTGTACTGTGCTCAAGTTACCTGACTTAACAATTAGGTGTTAACTTCCACGATTACGTCAACAGATGAATTTATGAGGAAGTTAATTACTACATATTTTGTTGATTCGTTTTGCTTTGGTTGCAGAAGTTACGTCTAAAGCTATTGAAGAAACAGCTGTTATTGTTCTGAGACTTTATCATGACAGAAAGAACAGGTGTTCAATGCCAAGAATTTCCAAACGCTATTAAACTGTAGTTGTCAAGCATTGATAGATCTGATCTCGAATCTAACACTTGAAAGTCAAAACATCTTCTTTGGGCTGCCAGTGCCAGAGCAATATACGTACTGCGGTTGCAACCTATGTATAACAGGTTTTGTACATTTTTCTTGATATTGTATAGTGCTCTTATGTAGTTTGCACACATAATAGGTAATGTTAACTCTTCCTGCACCTCAAATAAATATTGCAACAATATCAACTTTGAATATAGCTAATGTTGTTACATCTCGCGTACATTTTATAAATGAGTATCATTACTGCTTTGACTCCATTCGTCAAACTCATTTCTTTGTGCTTCCACTAAGATTTGTCAACCAAAAACCAGTTATGCTTAATCTCTTCTGCTTCGATATCATACAGAGTTCTTCATCACTTTGTTATTTTAGGTGGGAAAACAGTTTTTTGACGTCTTTTCTGTCAACTGAGAATGTTATCTTCTCCGTTGACCCTTGGAATGAATAGTATGAAAATAGATCAATACGAAGCTTTATCTTCTCCATTGAGCTTGGTCATGGATAGTGTGAAATAGATCAATAGCATTGTTCCCATACTTGATCTGTCAATGTAGAAACACAACAACAAAAGTCAGTTGTTTATGCACGGCTAGACACTCGAGACTCTATTTAGTGGTTTATGCCCTTATTTGGTCTCAAGAAGCATTAGAATTACTAGATGCAGGATTGCCAAAAGTAACTAAAATTGTACATAATTCTCTTTAACTGGTTGAGAGAACTTACAAGGTAGCAAAGAAAATAAGTATCCTTCTGGGATCAATGGTCCAAGGTGAGGAGGAAGAAGATCGTCGGAAACTGAATCTTCTGGAGACTACTTTGCTATCGATGGCGGCGGTGGTGGTGGTGGTGGTGGCAGCACCGCTACTGGCGGCCACCACTGCTGTGTTCTGATTATGTACATGTTGTGTGGAGTGATCAGCTGTTCCCACCATGGGCTTTTCAGGCAAAGAAGCTGCACGTAAAAGTTTAAGAATTTATGTTCTATATATGCTATGTTGGTATATACAATCAGGTCATTTAAAAGGTAATTACGTATAAATCTTTATATTAACATTTCATCAATAACGTGATAAACATAAAACTCTTGTTTTATTTTTCTTTATTAGTCTGTTTAGGAAAAAAGAATGACACATTCATATATTTCCGTAATGAGAAGCTTCTATGGCCCACACACCAAGGTGGATTCTGAAATTTAGTTTTATGAATTCAATTTTTAAGATTTTAGCATGAATCCATTAGGTATTTACATATAAATTTATATTCTGTATGGAGAGTATTTGGTTAAGATGAATTTGAAGTTAGAAAGTTGCATCCGCCCCTAGCCACACAAATATTATGACAAGTTTTAAAAGTCTTTCGTTCTTTTTAAATTTCGTACATAGTTAAACTATGATGAACAAAGTAAAACAAAAGGAGTAACTAATATGCATGATCAGTGGCGGAGCCAGAATTTGCACTAAGGAGATCAAAATATGAATAGTAAACACACGAAGAAGTTGAAGAGAGTTCAACACCTACTATATATACATAAAAAATAATTTTAACCATATATAAACAATATAATTTTTCGCCTAAGTGGGTCTAGATGAACCCCTAGAGGCCTAGACCCTTACTAGCTCCACCCCGTATGCATTACCGTTTATATTATTACTAATCATATATATAAAAATATTTAATCTTGTCAGTATATAACTTAAAATTAGTACGATTTGGATTATACCATAAATAATGTTTTAGGTTACTATGCTTTACTCAATAATTCTAATCCATGTGCGGTTTTTTTCTAAATTAAGAAATTTAAAAGGTATGGCACTCTGTAAACTCGACCCCATTTTCATATTATACATTATAATCATTCTTATCTTTAACATTTTTGAATGTTATTGAGGGGATAGATTGGATAAAATATTTTTCAATTGTTCCATTTAATTGAAGAAGAAATAATATTTAGTAGCATCATGATTTCATCAAATCATAGCTCACCAAGAAAACCTTGTCAATCTTTAAAAAGAACATTGACAAAAAGATAATTCTAAGCTAATACGATAAAGAGAAAAGAAAAAGAATAATTCTAATGCATGTGCAGCTTTATTATATTATAAATTACAAACTAATCACGTACGTATGTGGCACGTCTAGGATTTAAGATTGGAGTAGGTAAAAGTTTCATTAAATAATTTAACCATGATAATCGGGGATAGAGCTGGAAGGTTACCTATGGAAATAGTCGAACCTAATCATTTTTGTATAAATTTGGTAATTGCATTTATTAATTTGATGTAAACGTCATTGTCTAGTTAAGTATTTATCAATGAGATAACTCACTATGGGGATTTTAAAAGGAATTAAGGAAACTATAAGACAACTAAGCTAAGTACTAAAATAATTATTTAAACAAAGTTTTGATTATCTTATAAGTGAGTTGTTTAGTCAAACTATGCATTTCGTGCAAGTGCATGGTGAATGTTTAGGCACGATTAATTATCACTTAATAACTCTATGATGATCTAATTGTCACTTAATTAATATCTCTATGATATGGTCAAACTATAAATCCTTCAAAATAATTATTGTTGTTATTATTATAAGGGATCCCTTATTATAATTATATGTAAGTTTACGGTTGAAAAAATATCTAGTAGGGTGTGATTTTAGTATTGGTAGAAATTAAGTAAAGATGTAGGGTGTGTTTGGTACGGAGAAAAATATTTTTTACAAAAATAAAGTGAACTTTCTCACCTACTTTTTAGTGTTTGGTAAATAAGCAGAAAATATTATCTCAAAATATTTCATATAATCTAGAAAAATACTATGTGGAGGGAGGGTGGACGTAGAGTGTGTTGGTGAGTGGAGGCGGAGACAATTAATTGATATGAAATGCGAACTTGTTTTCCCTATGAAAAGTCATTTCTCGAACTTATTTTCCTAAAAAAATATTATCGAGAAACTTTAACCAATTAAACATTCCACCATACCCTATAGCTCGTTGCCAAGACTAAAACCCCATTCTTCTAATGTGACTTTTTTACCTTGGAGAAAACGTCAAAGTGATACTACAAAAATACTATTATCTCAAAATATTTCATATAATCTAGAAAAATACTATGTGGAGGGAGGGTGGACGTAGAGTGTGTTAGTGAGTGGAGGCGGAGACAATTAATTGATATGAAATGCGAACTTGTTTTCCCTATGAAAAGTCATTTCTCGAACTTATTTTCCTAAAAAAATATTATCGAGAAACTTTAACCAATTAAACATTCCACCATACCCTATAGCTCGTTGCCAAGACTAAAACCCCATTCTTCTAATGTGACTTTTTACCTTGGAGAAAACGTTAAAGTGATACTACAAAAATACTATTATCTCAAAATATTTCATATAATCTAGAAAAATACTATGTGGAGGGAGGGTGGACGTAGAGTGTGTTAGTGAGTGGAGGCGGAGACAATTAATTGATATGAAATGCGAACTTGTTTTCCCTATGAAAAGTCATTTCTCGAACTTATTTTCCTAAAAAAATATTATCGAGAAACTTTAACCAATTAAACATTCCACCATACCCTATAGCTCGTTGCCAAGACTAAAACCCCATTCTTCTAATGTGACTTTTTTACCTTGGAGAAAACGTCAAAGTGATACTACAAAAATACTATTATCTCAAAATATTTCATATAATCTAGAAAAATACTATGTGGAGGGAGGGTGGACGTAGAGTGTGTTAGTGAGTGGAGGCGGAGACAATTAATTGATATGAAATGCGAACTTGTTTTCCCTATGAAAAGTCATTTCTCGAACTTATTTTCCTAAAGAAATATTATCGAGAAACTTTAACCAATTAAACATTCCACATACCCTATAGCTCGTTGCCAAGACTAAAACCCCATTCTTCTAACGTGACTTTTTTACCTTGGAGATTACGTCAAAGTGATACTACAAAAATACTATTATCTCAAAATATTTCATATAATCTAGAAAAATACTATGTGGAGGGAGGGTGGACGTAGAGTGTGTTAGTGAGTGGAGGCGGAGACAATTAATTGATATGAAATGCGAACTTGTTTTCCCTATGAAAAGTCATTTCTCGAACTTATTTTCCTAAAAAAATATTATCGAGAAACTTTAACCAATTAAACATTCCACCATACCCTATAGCTCGTTGCCAAGACTAAAACTCCATTCTTCTAATGTGACTTTTTTACCTTGGAGAAAACGTCAAAGTGATACTACAAAAATGGTGTTTCTTTTCCATAATTAAATTTAATTACATTTAATCAGCAAAAAGGAAATTAAATTAAAGGAATAATTACAATTTTTAAGCTGCCTAAAAAATAATAGTTTATAAATATAGATAAATAATTATTTTTATATAGACATCATTTTGTATATATGGTTATACAAATAATATACATATGTACAATTACTACTAAAAAAATATTCAATGATTATTTCCACATATATTTTAATTTGAATCAATGAGAAAACAAAAAAAAAATCACTATAGAAAAAAAATTAGGAAGTTTCTCAGTAATTTATTGAGATTCTATTTTGTCACCGTGTATTTTCTTGATGAGTTGATCAGATGAAAATCAGGTGGAAAATTCATGTTTTATAACATAAATTCTTCATTAATTCCGATAGGAAAAACCTCTATTTTTAGAGCTGATTGATTAGAGAAAAAATATAGTTGGTGGCATTAAACCTCAATTTATCATCTAAAATTGTTTTTATCAAACTATTATAAAGTACTTCAACTTGATACTCATAGTGAAGATTTTTTATTTAAAAAAAAAGAAGAATAAAAAAAGTATTACCTTTTGGTGAAGTGGCCATTAGGTTTGTGTCTTTCTCATTTACATCGCTGAAATTTGTTTTCTTCAATGAACCCTTCCTCGAATGGTTTCTCTGCAACTTTTTTCATAATTCAAATATTCAAACAAAGATCAAATTCATCCTTAATTAGAAGTGTCAAAAATTCTGATACAAAATGTTTTTATTAGAAAACATTTATCCTTAATATGGGATAATTTTTTTTAACACGAATTTGAATATTGTCCGACTCTACTTACAGATTTAGTTGAATTCAATGACTCTGGTTCAAATTTTATGTTTATCTTAAAAATTCAATGAATATTAAAATTATTAATTCAGAATGTACTAACTTAAAAAAAAACTAAAAACTAAAATTCAAAAATCATAAGCTTTAAATTTTCGTTTCTATCTCTAATAAATAGAGGTATCGAATCCCGAATAAATAAAAAATTAAGAGAAAGGAAGATGAACTTACAGTAATTCTTGAATTTGCATTTATTTCTTTCTCTACAAGATGAGATATGTGTTCCATGTCCACAACATATACTTTTTCTTCTCCAAATTCTTTGTTTAAGCTTTGAGTAGCCATATTTTCCTACAATTCAATTGGAAAATTGAATATTTATAAAGAAAACTCAAACCCTATTTAACAATATAGTTCTAAAAATATTCAATAAAACAGTTGTCACATATTTATATAACAACTTTGAGAGGGGTATGAAAAATTAAAGATTTGACCCATAAAACAAGGATTACCATATTTGTTGAATGAGGAGGAGTTGGAGAAACACGAGGCCTAATATAAGGAGGGCGGAACCACATGGGTGCTAAAGAGTTTATATGATTCCTTCGATAAAAATTTATACTATATATATAAGTTTTAAATTATTTTATTTATATATATATATATATGGTAGTCGTTAAATTATTTGACTTTTTCTTGTGTTTACGTCTTTATATTTTGAACCCTCTTAATAAAAATCTTGATTCTATCATTAATTTGTTGCGTTGAAGTTGGGATGGGTTAAGAATTTAAATTTTATAGATATCAATATTTAATTTTTTTTATCTCTTTTTTTTTTGGAATTCTATATAATTACACAAACATTTTTACCATATTTAATTTACTATTTTTCTCTATAATGTGAAATAATTATATATTGTCTCACTAATTAATAATGTCATATAAGATTTTAAGTCAAATGCACCCAAATACTTGTATTCTTGTTACTAGGACATTGAAATAGGGAGAGAGGTAAGCGGGAGCATTAGAGATAGGAGGGAGGCAAGCGAGATAGTCTATGTATCCCAGATACATGCAAATCACATTAGATACATGTACCTGGGATACCAGGTACATTCCGAATACATTCTAAAATATAAATACATAGGGAGAGAGATGAGCGAGAGAGAAAAGAGGCGAGCGAGACAGGATAGCGGCGAGCGAGAGAGTAAGAATTTAAATGTAATGGTAGTTCTTATCATTAACTATATAGCAATTTTGAAATTATGATTTCTGAACTAAATATTTACTAAAATTTTGGTAATTATTTTTAGATTTAAGTTATATACACGAATATTGTTGATAAATTCTCATGCTATTAGTAAAATTTTAACTTAGGATAGTATGTTAGTTTCATTTTTACTAGGTTAATTTAATATATATTTAGAAATTTATCTGTAATAGTCTGACAATTAATTTTTTATTATATAAATAATAGTTTTTATACGTGCATAAAAATTTAAAATTATTTTTCTCTATATAAAAAAAGAAGAAGAAATACTCCCTAAATTGGACTAGACTCCATGTGCCTGTTTGGAAGGTGTCACCAACTTGACTATCCAATAAGGAAATCACAGTTAATTACCTCATGGATTTGACAACATAACAAACATGTAAATAAAGTTCATATAAGTCAACTTTCCCTATTTACAAATAAAACAATTAATTTCTAAATTCTAAAGTATTTGTTAAGATTATGAGAAAGAAAGAAACTTTATTTGCAAGACTCCATCGAAAGATAGAGTCAGGTAAGATCGAGAGGGTTTGAATAAATTGTTCTTATAAAAAATTACATTATTTATATATAATTAAAATTATTTATAATGTATATATAATAGATGTTAATTTTTTTTTGGATTCTTCATCTCTTTTCTTCTTTATATTTTTAATCTTTAGTAAAAATTCTTATTGTGCAACTTATTCCACCTAATTTTTCTTTATTCTTTTCTTTACCACAACTTGTATTTTGGGTATTAAAAATAACTTACTTACCAACCTAACACGTAATGGATAAAGTCTCTTTAATTTTCTCTGCTAATTAATCTTCTTTGTTTCTTACGCAGAAGACACGTAATTAACTTCGATGTATAATAGAGTTATAGACACATAAATATATGTATACTATTTTGTTTAGTTTTTTATAGAAAAAAATGTTTAAGTAGTATCGTTTGAAGGAAGGGAGGTGGGATGAGATTCGATCTGTCACCATAAATTATGGATGGAGGGCTCAATGAACTGATCAACCCTCACACCCCAAAAAAGACATTCTTTATTATTTTCCTGATCCATTTTACTTGTCATGTTTTTTTCTTTTTGTATATCCTTTAAGAAAAATATTAAGTAGAGAGTAATTTGATTAAATTATTCTTATTCATTATCCTTATTTATTTAATCATGCTTTCCTTTGCACCACATAGAAACTTCTATATATATGATATTCCATTTTGTTCAATTTTACGTTAGTTTTTGTTTATATTGCAAAAATCATTATATCGTTCTAAATTTTTCTAATGATTTTGATTAAAGTATCCAAAATTAGCTGATCAAATCTAGTATGATTTCCGCATCCACACTCTAGTGATTGGTTAGTTCTTGATTTACACGTTTCTTAAGAAAAAAAAATCAAATGATCTTAAGAATAGAATGTTAATGATCCAAAAAATATTATGTAAATAGATGGCGTGGGGTTTTTTTTTTTTTTTGATAAATCAAATTAATTTTGATTAAATCACCTCAATGATTTTTTAAAAATAAATAAATAAAGAAAATAGAAGCTGTGGCTGCTGGGATTCAAGCCCTGGTCTCCACGGCCACAACGTGGAATTCTCACCACTAAACTACAGCCACTTTACATATAAGTTAGTTGGATAAATTTATTTGTAGGTTTAAACATTTCTCTTCTATGCATAAAATAATAATAAAAATAAAATATATGAACAAACATAATTATTAACTAGTAAAATTTAATAAGTGAAATAGGAAAATTCAACAAAAGTAATTATTTTATGATAAAAATGGTATCTTATAGATTTAAACGTAAATAAATATGGAACGGTTGTGTAACTAACAATGTTAGAAAATAGCAAGAAAATAATGTTAATCACAAATTTATCAAGCTAGGGTTTGGTCATATATCAAAATTTATTTCCAAATATCTATTTATTCATAGATTTTAAATCAAAATTTGAAAAATTTTCAAGAAAAAATTCAAGTAATATGCTTGTCCAAACATAATTTCATGTTTTGAAAATACAACTTCAAAAATTCAAATTTTCAAGTTTAAAATTCATGATCAAACGAGAGCTTAGATCTAAATTATCCCTATTATAACTGTTGACAACCAATTTTGACCCTCTACGATATGGATTAGTTTTCGAGCTTCTTAATTTCAAATGATTTAGAGTAAATAGTTTTATAAAAATTCAAAATATTTTTCAAGTTTTTAAAGCAATTTTAGTCATTTTTTATAATGATTTAAATAATAAATATATTTTATAAATGTTTGAAAATCATCTCAAAAAGATTTTATTTTATAGTTAAATATTTTATCAAATTGAGATTAGTTTAAATCATGGTTATAATTTGGAATCATTATTTCTTTAAGTTTATTATTTTATTTCATTAAGATTAAGAATATATTCCTGATCCACAAGGAATTTGAATTTCAAGCGTCAATTCTTATCCGTTTTCTCCCTTTTATTCACCCCCAATCTCTCTATAAATACCCTGACCATCTTCACTATTAAGAGGTTTTTTTGGAGGGGGGGCACCATCGAAAAATACATAATTCTCATCAAGAAATGGGAGCCTTGGTCGAAATTAGTGTTAGCTTTCTTTATAAGTAATGTCTTGTACCTTGTTCTTGTTTACGGCTTGGGTCCATTGAGGATTTTCATTATATCTTTTAGTTGAGCATATCTCTTAAAGATATGAATTTACATTAGCGTTCATTTTGTTCAAGTACCTAACTCTTTTGATGATTAGATTATGTTCTCGTTTCATAGTTGATATCTCATAGTTAATAATGGATCTAATGATAAAAGTTAACCAACAGTGAGTGAAAATGTTATGACATACCACTCCTTTTTTAGTAAATATGTTTAGTTAATGTTTTGTTCCTTTGCTTATCATTGCTTTCCGTTATTTAGACTATGTTCTGCAAAGTTATTAAATATTTCTAGTTACTGCATTTTTATAAATTTGCTACTCTTTTCCTTTGTACGCATGATATTGGGCCCATTCGTGGACTCTCCTCTATGCATCGTGTTGGGCTAATAAGCCCAACATCCTACTCGAGTCGGCCTTCATCATTGTCTAAGTTTCGGAAGCAGAAATACAGGTCTTGGAGGCAGAAAACGCAGATTTAACAGGCTGTATACATCTGATACGAGTTGATACACATCTGGTATACACAGATATACATGGGCCGAAGCCCAGAATCACAGGTTTTGGAAGCTGAAACAGGGCTAGAAACTAAATATACAGTCAGTATACATTTTGTATACATCAGTATACAAGGATATACAGAACCTGTATACACTTTATACAGTGGCGAGAATAGGCCTAAAAGCCTTCAAGACTTCCAGCAGTTTTTTCTTCTGTAATTGGGCCGTAAGATCATTTTTTAATATATTTATTATTAGTTTAAGACAGGTACAAGTCGGCCAAAGGCCCAAAACAGATTTAGGCCCAAGTACTGGCCCAGGCGGACAGGATCCAGACTTGGGCCCAAAATCACTCCTTCTTTTCTTTATTGTTTGTATTTAAATATTACTTGTTTATTGGGTAATCAATTTTAAAGTTAAAACTTGACTCAAAATTCCCAGAGGATAGCGATTTTGCATTAGTTATTTATACATCGTGATTTCAAAACAAAATGAGTAATCGTTTGAATCTTCAAGTTATTTTCTAAGTATTTATAAGTTTCTCTTACTTAGTCCTATTTGAAACAAAAAATATCCTTTTTCCTAAATTTTGTTGAAGTGTAAAAATTTGTTTAAAGTAATAAGTATGCCTAGTTTTCTTTAAGTTAGCCAAATATTTTCAAGTTGTTGGTCAACCGCAAGTTAGCGGGCGTTTCAAGTGCCTAACACCTTCTCGAAACGTACATTGAACCCCCGAATCCCTCTTTGGTTATTTCAATCGATTTCCTGTTTTAAATCTATTGAAATAAAGTTTTCTTGATTTTTCCTTAAAAAATAAGTGGCGACTCTCTTTAAATAAACATTTAATTTTTTAGTATAAAACAATAACGTGTCGCACACTATATTTTTCATGTAACTAATTTCACTTATTATGAATAGTTCACCATTGCTTCTTTTAGGTGGCCTGATGATCTATCATCGTGTATAAAATTTAAATGCTTATATAAAATAGTTTCAATACTAAACGTTAAATTTAAATGCTTATATAAAATCATATTTATAATTAATCACACAAATATTGCACTTTCAAACATAGCAATAAAATCTATAAATAATATGAATACAATCTCAAAAGAAATCCACAAAATTAGAGATTTCACTTTTTCTTTTCTTTTTTTAAAATTTTTTATCTTCTCTTTTTTCACAAAATCCCAGTTTTGTCATTGTTATTGTTTCTCTTTCACCAAATTTGACTTCAACTAGTATATCATTACATTTCGTTTATATTTCATTGCGTAAATTGTAAATATACTTAACATATATCACTTGTATATCACTATATGTCACTTATTATGTATATTATGTGATATATTTAACATACATAGAGTATACATATGATATACAATCATTTCACTATATAAAAAAAACAACCATAAATACCACTCATCACACCATAAGAAAATGCAAAAAATATTTTCATACCAAAAAAAGGGAGGTTTCAACAAAAAACAGATCGATCACACAATTTCTCACTAATATATTCTTATTCATGATAATTTTTCACAAATACATTGAGAGTATTTCAAAAATACAAACAAATAAATTACTTTGGTGAAGGTCACAACTCACATGTATTAAGCTTTAAGAATTTTGAAGGATTTCTAATAAATAAACCACTTTAATAGTATCTATTTATTAATCATAAATTTTAATATTTTAATATATACGTTAACATATTGTGAGAAAGACAAAGAACATCCCGAACAAACCACTTTAATAGTATACACTTTATTAATCATATATTTTAAATTAATATTTTAATATATACATTAAAATATTGTGAGAAAGAGAAAGTCAACACTCCTAATAAACCACTTTAATAGTATATACTTTATTGATCATATATTTTTAATATTTTAATATATACATTAAAATGGAAAGAGAAAGTCAACACCCATAATAAACCACTTGAATTGTTTCTATTTATTAATCATAAATTTTTAATATTTTAATATATACATTAAAATATTGTGAAAAAGAGAAAGTCAACAGGATACAACCAACTAATTCCAAAAACCAAGCAACCCAAAGCTATTATAGTAGTAATTTATTAATGTCAAAAGGCAAATGGATCATGTAGAAGATGAATTAGAATAACATATTCAGTAAAATTTCAGAAATGGAGTTTGAAAAGGATAGAATATATATAGATTTTACTACTATTTCGTGGAGGTAGAAATGTTATTTCCAAAAAATCTTTAGCATACAGCAAATGATATTCAAATAGAGAACAACTGCCCCTACACAGTCTGGGCTGCTGCATGGCCTGGTGGTGGTTGTGGTCTCAATCAAGGCCAAACATGGACACTTAATTGACCATCGGGGACACGCCCGACCCGAGTTTGGGGCATTGCTATGGTATGTTGAATCGTATCATCATCTCATCTTAGAGTTTAACCTATTATTAGAGTAAGCATATATAATTTTATTAACTTGATCATGTCTTCAATAATGACCCCCAAAATTAAATATATGTGGCTCATAATTACCCAATTTAACAAGATAACTTGATTTTCAAAAAGTAGCAAGAGTTTTATAAAGGGGAAACTAAGCAAATACCCCATAAAAGCAAAATAATTACAAACATACACCCTTTTATATTCATACCCCACTAAATAATTACACTATATATCCCTAACTAATTTCGCCTAACCGATACTAAATCAGTATCATATACTGTATTGGTATCATAAAGCTGATAATTTCACTTATTTGATACTTAATCAGTATATGTATACTGTAATGGTATCATCAAGGTTTCTTGTTCAGATACCACAACAATATACATATACTCTTATAGTATCATTGACTAATGAGTAATTTCTGAACAAGAAATCTTAATGATACCACAACAATATACATATACTCTTATAGTATCATAAACCAATGAGTAATTTCTGAACAAGAAACTATTGATATAATATAAATAGTTATACAATATATGTACGTGATATATATATATATATATATATATATATATATATATATATATATATATATATATATATATATATATATTTAAGCCTCCTTAGCTACAGCTTGCCTAATTACGCTCCATAGTTATAGTTTCGTTTGCTATGAGTATTTCCATTTGTATATTTCGCTTGCCAATATACAAATAGGCCGGTAAGTATATACAAATTTTGTATTTATACATTTAGGAATTTTTCAGAATTTCGTTTGTATATTTCGCTTGCCAATATACAAACAGGGTAATTTTTTATGAATTTTTCATAACTTATACAAAATCAAATGTATCAACAAATCATATACAAATAGCTAGGATACTCATATTCAAATTCTGAATTTATAAAATCAGGAACTAAATAATACAAATTCATAGCAAAATTTAAGAAACTGTAGCCGTGAATCATAAATATTCGAAACTGTAGCTAAATTAAATGATACGCTATAAATGTTTGCCATTTCACATAATTTTTCCATAATTGTATATGTATGATATATAACGATGTATATACATTCATTTATAGTGTTTGTACATTGTACCAATTCATCTCCCTCAACGAGTTGATCTTTTATTTTTCAATCCTGATCAATTCAAATTTTTCTAAATAATTCCAAATTTTAGTTTTTAGATATGAGCTTTTTTCAATCTTTTCATTTTTTTTATATATATATTATTCACTCAAAATGATTCACATTTTCAACAAATAAATTTTTTTAAATTCATTTTAAAAAAATATAAATATATAACATTTCTTTTAGAACAAACAAGGACAATACACATGTGTGTCATGTGTTAATCACTCATCTAAAAATATGTAAAGTTGTCTCTTACAAATCAAACTAGTCACTTTAGCGTATGGCCCAATTTAATTTGAATAGAAATTTATAGATTATGCTTGCAAATTGCAATACGTAGACGCAATTTAAATAGTACTTTTTAGAGGCAAATATAGAATTGTAATACCGCATTCATCTGAACACAAAATTTTCGTCGGCATATATTTCAAACCGATCGATAAATCGAATTGAAAAAAGTGTTATTGATTTATTACTATTGGGTTATTGGGTTAACCGTTTTTTAATGATTTTTATAAAAAAAATTTATGGGATTATTGGTTCAATATTGATTTTTAATATTGAGTTATTGGGTAAATCGATAATCCATTAAGATGGTAGTGATTTACTATTTTTACCTATAAATAAATATTAAATATTAATCTCAATACTTACTAGTTATTGTCTTTGTCCTTTAGCTTTCAATTCACACTTCACAGTGACTTTGAGTTCACTACTTCACATTATACAAAACGCCAAAACCTAAAGTAGAAACCATATTCCTATTAATTTCTCTTTGTGTTACACTTGTATAGTTCTTTTCATGTTAGTTATTATTATTTTTATTTTATGAGCATTTGAAAAGTTACATTATTGTATTGTCGCGTCAAATTTGTTAGAGAAGTCATATATTTGTTTTATAAGCACTTTATTGTTGGTTAAACTGAAAATCGAACCGTTAAGGACCAAAATCGATAAATCAAAAAACTGATAAAAAATATCTTACTGGTTTGGTTTAGCATATTTAAAAACTGAAAAACGATAAACCGAACTGATAATACATAAAACCTAACCGAACCGACCGATACACACCCCTACAATTATAAATAGTATATCAGAATTCATAGTTTTAAAAATAGAATAAGTTTAATATAGGAAACTTTATAACTAATAGAGTTTGAATCTTGAATCGGCGGTATGTAATTCAAATGTAGTGTCAGAAAATTACTTATGTGGAGAGATATGATTAGGAACTTATGTGATGAAAATAATATTATAAGTTGAAAAGTATTTGAATCTCAAGAAGCAAAAAATATCAAAAAAAATTAGAATGAATATAATAATTTTTAAATTTTATTATTCCACATTATATGTTTATAACAATAAAATTTAAAGAATATTTTGATACATTACATATATTTTTAGTTCATGCGCATAAAATTTATTTTTATTAAAAAAGAGTCGTATTTTGACAAACTAAGACAATAAGACACATCAAATGAAAAGAATGAAATACCAAACAAACTAAAGATGGGATGTCATTTTCTTTCTCTATTTCAATTTATGTGTTTGATGTTTGACTCTGTACCAAGTTTTAAAAATTAAATAAACTTTTAATTTTATTTTTTTTACAATCTTATGTTAGATATTTTTCTTTTGAACCGAAGATCTATCAAAACAATCTCTATACCTCATAAAAATAGGAATAAGACTATCATCCCCAAACTTTACTCATACAATTAGTACAGTAATATGTTATTGTTATATATTACTATATTAGTATATCATTAACAGTAAAATAACATATTCCCAATATATAACATACATATTACTATTTTACTATCGGACCATCACTAAAAAATCACCATACCCACCACCAAAAAAAATTTATCTACCAAAAATGGTGCTTAGACTTAATTAATAAAAATTGGCAAAATTATTTTTTAAGTTGATTGATTAATTATTGAGAAATTTGAATAATTCTATTGTTTCCTTATCTGGTATAGATTGTTGATCATCTGTGAAGATGAGATTAATCACTCTTTGTTGTGAAATCCTTGTGGTGAGATGTTAAAATTGTCACGATTCGAAATTGAACGTGATAGCACTTATCTTATCCCATCAAGACAAGTCAGCCTAAAATCCAAATAAAATGAAATAATGCGGAAGATAAAATGGAAATTTAGCTCAAAGGAACATAAACGCGAATAACATAGTCAACTTAAATAACTCTCCAAAATCTGGTTGTCACGTGTACAAGCCTCTAGAGTGTTATAACATAATTGAAAGAAAATACAAGTCTCCAATGACATTGTTTCTAGAATTAAACAAGATCATAAATAAGGAGCAAGAGGATCCGATGAGATGACAAGTAGCTACCTCAGAAATCTCCACACTAAGCCTCGGAAGTAGAAGATAAGGAAGAGTAATCACGAAGATCTGGGCTCGTAACCTACACAAGTGTAGAAGCAAGGGAGTTATTATCAAACAACAAGTAAACCATTAACTCAAAGTAAAGTAATATAGAATACGGGTACTCCAAAACCCCCAACTGAACCTCCACAACTACAACCTGCACAGAATCAACCCAAACTAACAATTCACATTTAATATAGCACATAGCACGAAACCAACACTTCAACTCATACAGGTCACCGACACAAAGTCTATAAGCATCAAACACAATTTCTAACATGAACAATCACAAGATTCACAATGATAATGATGTGTAATGCAATGATATGAAATGTCAAATATAGTGATGCATGTCTGTTCTACGATACACATCCCTTGAATATCAAAGCTGGAACCCAAGGGGGACGCACAAGGTTCCTGTATCCAACGGAACCATTTTCCATCGACATAATCATTAATCGCCGGAACCATTTTCCATCGACATTGCCGGAACCATTTCTCATCGGCATTAATCATCAATCGCCGGAACCATTTCCCATCGGCATCATCACAGTGTTTCAGAACCAATGCAAATAAGAATGTTCACACAAATAATGAGGTGATAACAATTTTCATATCAATACACAATCCACAATAACACAATCGTAATACATCATCAACAATGAATCACCATAACCCTTCAAATCATTCTCAACATATCACACATTAATATATTATCAAGTCGCCATTTAATTCTCCTTTTTCATCATTAGGATCATTCAATATGAACAAGTCAAACCCCTCACCAAGTCTCATTAATCCTCAACACATACAATAAGGAAATATGAGACTTTATATACTTAACAAACGTCAAGAAGTCCAGTACTTGCCTCAATTAATCAAACAATTACTCCAGAACTTGAGTCATTCCTCCAAATCAACACAATCTATTCAAATAAGTAATCAAAATAAGATTTCAAAACTAACAACACCCATATCACGACTTTTGGGAAATAGGATCAAATTGACCTAAAAAATAAATTTCCAAAAACGAAAGGTAAATCTGGAAATTTACAAAAATGCATTACCCAAAGAATTTGAAAGTCACTGGTGAAAAACATTTTGAAAATGGAGTTGAATTCATTCTTAAACCATATTTTTTTCTAAAACTGAATTCATTCTTAAACCATATTTTTTTCTAAAACACAAGTTCTTGAAAATCTCAAAAAGTTTGAATCCAAAACTAGTAATTAGATGGAAAAATCTTTGACATAATCAATGAATAATAAAGAAGGGGAGTTGAAATTCGTTACCCAATCAAAATTTCTTGAAAAACTCTTTCAAATTCGCCTCTACTGAGTTTCAAGGGTTCAAAATTGGGAGAAATAAGAAGAAATCCCTATTTTAAAAAAATAAGAAACTGCTAGGGGTCCTCCGCGAACCTGGACTCTCGGCTAAGTAACTCTCCACAACGCGGGAGCTTCTCCAGAAACACGGCAATCTGACATCCTGACCCTCCGCGAACGCAGGAGCTCCTCTCCGAACTTGGAGGTCTGACATCCCGACCCTCCGTGAATGTGGAGGTCTGACTTCCAACCCCGCGAACGTGGCCCAAGCCACGCGAACATGGAGGTCTGACATCCCAACCCCCCGCGAACGCAGAAGCTCCTCCGCGAACGTGGAGGTCTGACTTCCAACCCTCCGTGAACGCGGCCCAAGCCCTGCGAACACGAGGGTCATCAGACACCAGCTATCCACAAGTACATAAGGCACAAGATCCCGGAATGGACCCTCAAGATTAGTTCGGAATTCCGTACATACAAATCAAATATGCTACTTAACTAAACTCGACGTTCCGGACTCAATGGAACCATTGAAATACAAATCCGAGGTATTTTTGACCCAAAACCCATGAAAGTCGCAATAAACTAACTTAACGCTCAAAAGACCAAACTGCCATCGGAACCTCCGAAAAATTAACCAAGACTTCACCTAGGCTTAAATTCATCCTTCAAATCCAATGGAACCGTTAGAAATTCTAACAGAGCACCCATACTCTGAATGTTGATCAAAGCCAATTCAAGGCCTAATATTACTTAAACTTACAATTTAAGACCTCAAATCCGCGAAACAACTCCGAATCATGGAGCGACAATATTCCTAGACCAAATTCTACATTTCGGAGCTGATGAAACTAAAAAAATTTCATTTAGAAACCCGAAGCTCCGGTTGGTACCAAAAATCACTTTTGACCGCCATTTTAAGTCTTTCAAAACTCAAAACTTCCAAAAATCATAACTTTTCAATCAAATTTCAGAACCAACTCCACAAACTGATCAGAAATGACTCGGGACAACTTTGGGAGGGATAAAATGGTAATTTTATGAAAATTTAAAAAAATTACCCTAATTGTACCAACAGTACTAGGCCCTCTAATTTAAAATTGTGCTTCTTACGTTATCGTACATGTGATATAATTTTTTTTTGGATAAAAATTGTCATACTGCATAAGTACCAATGCCCCTTCCCCTTTCACCTCTAGGAAAAACTTCTGGGATGAGCCCTTCTACTCGTAAACAGTGAAGCTTCATAGGGTCTTTCTGTCCAGGTGGCATGGACTGAACATGGTCCCTAGCTGTGAACGTATGTGTTGACTTTGTGAAACCTTAGTAGGATGGTTCACTGGAGATGCAGTGTGTGAATCGAGTCAGGAAAAAGAAGTCCAGCTCCAAGCTTTAAAGAAGAGAAGAAAGACTTGGCTTCAAGGGAAATGCTTTAGGAAAGAAAGATCCCAAGCTATTTTATATGTAATATATTCATATTATATAAATAGATGTAGTATATATCAGAGATGTATATACATCCATATATATTATTTATACATTGTAGCAGTTCATATTTCTCAAAGAGCTGATATATTTTCCAATCCCGATCACTCAAATCTCCTCGAAATAGTCCCAAATTTTAAATATGAGCTTCTCTCGATTTTTGAGTCTTTTAATATATATCAATCCACGTCTGAAGCAGGTCAAATTTCAAAAATTAAATTATTTTAAAATAAAAAATATATAACATTATTTGAAAGCATATAAAATAAATATCACATAAATTTAAAAGAACAAGATTAAATATCATATGTACTATTATATTTAAGGGAAAATATATTTGGCACGACTATTTTGACACGAATTTGGCAAGACTCTACTTTTTGGGGTTATTAGAGGAGGCTGACGAGGGTGTTGTTGTAATTTTTTTTTTGTTTTTTTGCATCCAAAATGCCCTCTAAAGTTAAATCACTAAGAAAAGTCTTAAACCACTAGATGGTTTTAAGATCGGAGAAGGGTCTAAAATACCCTTAAACTATTGAAATTAGTATAAAAATATCCTTTGTTAATCTATTGGCCACGAAATTTTCTTGGGGTTAATCTTTGTGGCCCTTTTATACCCCTTATCACAAACAACTCTATTAGTTCAATTAATTAGTCTTCTCATTTTATACGTGGCACGATCTGATTCGTTAGGAAAATTAATTAAACTAAAACTAATGTAACTCAACCCGAATTCGGATCCACCCAAAAAAAACACCCGACCCAATACCTTTTCATTAATCACAATCCATCTCATTTCAGTGTTATACATATCAAATGCCATGGCATTTTCATCATTTCAGCACTAAAAAGATAATACAAATTTGCTTCTTCGTCTTGGGTCGTTTTTTTAAAAAGGGAAATGCATCATTTCTATTTATGTAATAGTGTTTGACTCTGCACAAAATGTGTAAAAATAGTTATTTTTTAAAAATTATATGATCCAAAACAGTCATAAATATTTATATGATTGTAAATTGTTTTATTTAGCAAATGAATATAGCGAGATCAGGGGCAAACCCACATCATAATTATTATTCTTTTTTTTTACTATAACTATTGACACCCCTCCATGAAAATCTTGAGTTCGCCACTGAGCGAGATGATGATGTTCAGATAGATATTTGAGCATACTCAAAGAAATATAATTAGGAATGAGTTCTACGAGTTTTCTTCTTCTTTTTTTTCTTTCAAAAATGAGGTGGAGGAAGGGAAAACGGGGGAGAAGATTACAATATAGGGAATCAAACCCTCATCAACAAAGGCGTATCCAGAATTTTGAGATGATGGTTGCACTATTACAAAAAGGTTGATCTAAGATATACATATGATCGGTTCGACATTTAGGTCCTAAAATCGTTATTTTTACGTGGTGCTTATATGAACTTTTTTGATGGGTTCATTTTTCAAGTTGGGTCGGATTTAATGGTAGATCAGTAAGATAATTTAAACTATGAGAAATTTTTTTACGTAGATGCCACATAGGAAATAAAGGTGAGAACAAAGGAAATTGACGATTCAAAATAAATATGTGTTTAAAGTTGAATAAAAATGTATAATGAAAGACAAATATTAACTATTTTTGAAGAGTAAAGAGACAAATCCGACTCTTTCTATTTTACTTTTATCTTTAAGGGAGTGCGAAAAAATAAACATGACAAGTAAAATAAATTTCGTTAACTACGCCAGCAACACCTTGACGTACACTTATACGTCACCTTCCACATTCTCTCTCCAATAATTATATTTTTTATTATAAATAGAAGGGGTGGAATTGTTATTTCTTCATTCAAATTAAATAATACCACAAAATATTTATCTATATTAAATTATTGTTTTCATGGCAATGACTAAATCCCTCTCCCCTTTACAATATCTCTCCATGCACATTATAAGTAGCAATATTGGCCAAAATGGAAGAAGTATTCAAGTTTCATGTAGAAGCTCTAACAAATGGGCAGTTCAAGAAGATCTTCTCAAAGCAACTTTGAGATACAATAAAGTAAGATTTAATTTACATATATTGACAGAATAAATAATTTTACGTATTATATACCTAAGTAATAATTCATAAAATACAATTTACAATATAAAAATTCTTTGCATTATTAGTGTATATGTAAACTACCATTGATGTAGGTTTAGGCATAACCTTTCTTGTGACCAACATCCATGATTTCTAGTGGGATAATTGAAATCATATCATTAATTTCAATCAGAGATTTCGTGTTCGAGTTTCTGAAATGAAATAAAATCTATTGGAAGTGATCGCCGCATTCAGAAATGAGCCTTATAGTGTGTGAATCCAAACTTAGTCGAACCTATCAATATGAGTACTGACCGCAGGATGAAACAAAAGAAAACAAACTTTCTTGTGTTTTTTCCTCCAAAACTCATGATTGATTTCTAGTGTTGCAAATGTGAACTTGTGTTCTTGCGGGTGAATGGGTGGAGGTTGTAATTCTCTAGCCGAGCATAAATTTTCTGCGTTTATTTCGTTGGGAGAAATGATTCATTCTATTCGGAGCTTTGGGGAATCAAAAAAATTGAACTTGAGAATCAATGATATATATATATCTCATAAAATATTGTAAGATAAAGAGCAGATAAATTCTATCCCCTGTATCGAATGCTCATTCCTATCGATTGATAGAAAGAACTTCGTCAAATACTGGACTTTGCTTTTTTTAGAAATTACTCATATCAAAATAGCTTTTCACAAGCACCCCACCCCATACAACTAGTTTGGGGAGGGGGCTGTTCGCCTTTTTAATTATTGTGGTATAGTTTAAATTTCGAAAGTCATATATTATTTTTTAATGCAGGATGGATTTGACAGTACCAAATTTGGACTACTAGTGAAGGATGTAAAGTATGCACTAAGGACACAAACAAATGATAATCTTGTTTTAGTGGATACTCTTCAACGTATGGGAATTGAACACCATTTTCAACAAGAGATTCAATCAATTTTACAAAATGAATATGAGCAAAGTGCTTGTTTTCTCAAATATCAAACCTATCAAGATGTTTCACTTTGTTTCAGACTTTTGAGACAAGAAGGTTACCACGTGTCAGCAGGTAATTGGTTTTCCACTTAAGTCCAACATTTCTTAATTATTTGACTCATTCATGAAAAGGAATCAATTTTGCACAAGCAAGAACAATGACATGGTCATAAATTTAATATTTTTTTATACTACCATATCCATCTAATAACCTTAAGCTTTGGGCAGATGTATTTAAAAAATTCAAGAACAATGATGAGGGGACATTTGGATTAAACCTTAGCCAAGATGTAAATGGATTAATTGGTCTATATGAAGCATCACAAGTTGGTATTGAAGGTGAACACATACTTGATGAAGTTGCAAATTTTAGTGTTGAGCACCTAAATGCATGTCTTGTACATAATGACTCATGTGTTCAAGCTAGATTTATTAAAGAAACATTGAAGTATCCATACCACAAGAGTTTAGCAAGTTGCAAGGCCAAAAGCTTCACCAACAACTTTAAAGGAATTAATGGATGGGGAAAAAGCACCTTACAAGAATTGGCAAATATGGACTACTCTATAACAAAAGAGATACATCAACATGAATTGGCTCAATTTTCCAAGTAAATTAATTGAATTAAACTTTTATACATTGACGATATAAAATAAAGTTTGCGCTATTATGTTACCTAAAATTAAGGATTTAATAATACTAATGTCAAAAATTGTTTAATATACTAATTGAAACTATTAATGATATATATAGGTGGTGGAGAAGTCTTGGTTTAGTTGAAGAATTGAAGCTTTTAAGAGATCAACCATTAAAATGGTATGCTTGGCCAATGGCAACGCTTGCAAATCCAAGAATGTCACAAGAAAGAATTGAGCTAGCAAAATGCATCTCTTTTGTTTATGTCATTGATGACATTTTTGATGTTTATGGGACTATTGAAGAGTTAACCCTCTTCACTCAAGCTGTCAATAGGTACTTTATTTGAGCTTTGAGTTTATATATATCTATATATATATATGTTGATAGTGTAAACGATAAATAGACAATAATTTTTATAATAAAATAAGATAGATCAGTTACTCGTTATAAAAAATAAAAATGATTTGACAGTATAAAACGTCTTTATTTTTTTTTGGTGGTTCACAATCTTAAAGGCTATTATTATTTCAGGTGGGAATTGTGTGCCATGATGGACTTACCAGAATACATGAGATCAACTTATAAGGCTCTTTATGATACCATTAATTCCATTGGCTACAATATATACAAAATTTATGGACGAAACCCCACTCAAAATTTGCGCAACATGGTATTATTCACATGTTTTTAACATTCAATAGGACTTGACTTGCTCTTACTTCATCCATCTTGTACTAGTTATCTATTTTTTCTTTTACTCGATGTCTTCTAAGAAATCATAAATACTCCCTCTATATAATAATATATGTCCACTATAATTAATACTCTTTTGATTTTATAAATTGACAAATAATACTCCAGTAATAAAATTCTTTTTTTTTTTTTTGGATTTTAGTGGGCAACTTTATGCAATGCATTTCTAAAAGAAGCAAAATGGTTTGCCTCTGGGGAGTTACCAACAGCAGATGAGTATTTGAAGAATGGACTTGTTAGTTCTGGAGTTCATGTGGTCTTAGCTCACATGTTATATCTCTTAGGTTTTGGTCTGATGAATTATCAAAACTCTATTTATTTGGAAGATTCATCAACCATGGCCTCTTCTGTGGCTATGATCCTTCGTCTTTCGGATGATCTTGGAAGTGCAAAGGTAAGTAACCCCTCAAGTGTGGACCTAATTCTTTTTCATGAACCAAGCAGGTGGAAATTCGATCCCAGAACATCTGCATGCTCTGATACCATATTGAAGTGTGTTATCATCTCATCTAAAATCTTATGCTGTTAAAAAAAATACACTTTTATTAGTTAATGTTATTCTCAACACTTTGGAGACAATTACTTTTTGTGCTTCCTCTCCCTATTATGACATGATTTATAATCATAGTATGATGGATCGTAGGAAATTTTTTTATAGCTAAATTGAAATTTTGAAGTGTTTGTATTTTTATTTTTTTTTGGGTATGATATAGTTTAATATGTATGCAGGATGAAAATCAAGAAGGAAATGATGGTTCATATATAGAATGTTACATGAAGGGACAAAAAAATGCTTCCATTGAATTGGCAAGAGAATATGTGGTTAAGCTAATAGAAGATGAATGGAAACAACTTAATAAGGAACATCTTTGTTTGATGAATCAATCATTAGGATCATTTTCAAAAGCTTCTCTTAACCTTGCAAGAATGGTTCCTCTTATGTACAGTTATGATGATAAACAGTCCCTTCCTGTCCTCCAAGAATACATCAAGTCTATGTTGTATGATAATGTATCCATGTCAATGAAGTAGAAAAATATTGCCTTTAATTATAGATCATCAATGTACAACATGAATAGCATGTTAGTATACAATGTAATGATATTGTCCTAAGTCATTATAAAGTCTATCAGAAAAACTTTAAATATTAATTATGACATAAGCATACACATGAAGGTAACAAAATTTAGTATTACGCCATTGATGATCAAGTGTACAGAAAGAATAGTTATATTGTAAACCTGAAACGCAATGGTACGAAGGAAAACATTTTTTAGAAATTGTTTTTCAATTTTCTCATGTTTGGTTGGCTTATATCACGCCCCGAGCCTAACCCCTGGACGTGGCCGACACTCGAGAACCATTACTGATCCCCAAGCGAACCATTGGCTTGACTGACTAATTAGCGGAAGACTTACTCAAGCCGAATAAAACTTTGAAACAAAATAAATCCTCAAAAACTAAAAGTACCTTATCATAAGGTCTGAAAAATACTCAAAATAATGTAAATAGTTGCAAAACAACTCAAAGAAAAAGAAAGGACTGAGAGTCTCCTCAACTCTATCTATCTATGAAGCCTCTAACATTAAGATAGGTGTCGACAAGCCAACGACACCTCAACCAACTAATTATAAGAGAAATAAAAGTGGGGTCCTCCGGAATGTAAGGAGACTCACCAAAGCTAACTGGGAGATTATTTTGTCAATTATTTTGTCAGACTTACGAATATTTTTTTTAGTTACTCTTGCATGTGGAGATGTCATATTTTAGCATTATTATTCACTATAGTCTTTGCATATCATTATCATATATTCAATTCCACAAACCAAAAGAGAAAGAAACCAAACAAAGAAGCCAAAAGTGTGTAGGGAGAAAAATAAACTTAATCAATGCTAATATTCCTTTGGGTACGTACGTATTGACATGAGAAAGTGCAATGACTTGAGCCTATCATCTCTTCTTTTCTTTTTTTCTCCGCGGTGTCCGAAGTCCGTATTTAAGTTCCGATTAAATTTAAATCGTGTATGGCAAGGTTCAAACTCGAGATCTTTAATTAAGAATGAAACAATTCCATTACTGCACTACAACTCATGTTGATCCTGGTTGTTATGGTGGTAATGTGGTGAAGGACATGCGAAACATGAGAGAAAATGAGTTTTTGTGAGGGGTAAAGAGTGTTATTTTCATTTTATGTGTATATATAGTGTATGGCACATTTACACTATATAAAGCTTATTAAGAGATACGAATCAATTACGATGTCTCAACTTTTAAACAATTAACAAACTTACAATTTTTTAAGAAAATATTACTTCCTCCGTCCCAATTTTATGTGGCACCTTTCGGATTTTGAGATTCAAACAAGTCTATCTTTGATCGGAAATTTTTCATCTATCTTTTGAATATTTTGAATTATCAATTATTGTGACCTTGACTAAAATTATTTTTGAATATATTATTACAGGCCATGACTTGTTCGCATTTGCTTTTGTTGAACTTTTATTTGGTCTCAACCTAGATGTGTAACCGTATTTTTGGTTTTGACATTTAGAGGCACAACTGCCTTCTTCTCATCGCAGCTAATAATTTTTCTATAAGTCTTATTTAGATTAATGAAAGGTAATTACATTTTTGGCTAAGGTGCGTCACCGCATCCTAGGGTTTCTTTTAAGTGTCTCAAAAAAGATGCGCAACCGCATTCTTAATCGAAACAAATATTTTTAACATGCCTAAAAGTTCATCCAATGTTAGAAAAAAATATTTGTTTCTTATAAGAAAAATCAAATAAAATAAAATAAATCTAAACTTTTAGGATACAATATAAAATTTTGAATTATTTCCATATCTTTTTCTTTTTTTTTCTAATCCAACAAAACAATGATTAGTTGGTAAAATAATTTTTTTTTGTTGCTCAATAAAATAAAAATTACAATAAATCTTTTGAGCCTAATAATCTTTACTTTATCATTATTGCATCTAAATCAAGAAAAGAACACAATCATGACCCGTTCATTTTTAGGAGACAACAACTAACAAATAAAAATATATAAAAAAAGTATAATCACCAATTAAAGCTATATGTATTCATTAAATAGAGATATAACACTTAACCCAATATTCATGTAAATTAAATTACGAATAAAATAAAAAATATAAGAAAACTTATCATATAATTACATTAAATTCCATAAATAAATTAAAGAGATAAGGAAAAGTTGAGTATCGCAAAATCTTGACCGAAGCTCGATTAGAACACCTATAATTTGTTTTATAGATTGTATATACTATTATATGTATTGTGTTTATGTGAAAATAATGAAAAAGAAAGAAAAGATGTGAATGTATGGTTCTGGTTTGAAAGAAGAATAAAATAAAATGTGAATATTTTTGGGTGTGTTGTTTTACTGTTGCTGCGCGAGTATTTTTTTTGTCTCTTTGTGTGCGTGTATATGTGTTGTCTGTTGTAGTTGTGTGTATTATTGGGGTGAGATGTGGGTGAGTGGTGTAGGTTAGTTTTAGGTTTTTTTTTTAATAATTAATATAATATAATATAATGATAAAGAAAATTATTTAAATATTTTTGAACTAACAAAAAATTAAGTATCTCATAATGAATTATAATTAAGAAATTCTTGTTTATTTATTAAAACTTAGATTAAAAGAAAATATTTTTTTTTTTAGTTTTCAAATGTTTTAAAATAAACTTACTAAAATACGATGAAAAATAAACTATTTAATTTAGACCTAGAAAGAAATATTTAAGGAATAAAATGGTGAAAAACCTTAGGTTCGGTAAAAAATTACGTGTCTACAGTTTGCCCCTCTTTGACCAGAAACACGCAGAGTTTGCAGACAAAGAAGTAGACAACGTGATAAGTTTTGACCGGACTCTTATTTGAAAGAAAAAAAAACTGCGACCGAGTCCTTGTTTTGGACAGCCTACATATCTCGGGTTATAAGGAAATCAGGTCACGTGTAGTTCAAGGAGATGAAGTGGTAAGTTGAAAGTTAAGTGAGATTCCATTGAGGTTTCAGTTCGCGGCTCCTATTATTACACTAAAATGAAAGACAAACAATTGAAAGAAGATACAAGTACAAGATTCTATCTATGTAGCTTCTCTTGAATCTTCAAAGAAATATTTAAGGAATAAAATGGTGAAAAACCTTAGATTTGATAAAAAAATTACGTGTTTATACCTCCTTCATGAATATATATAAAATTACTTCAGATAGAAAAATAATAAAATTCTTTGATAATTTTAAGAAATACCAAACTAATAGACATCAATACCAATTGTAAGTGAAATTATAAGTTTCGGCTATCTATTTTGAGAAGAAATATTCATGTGATATTCATCCACTATGTTCTCAATTAGCAAATATACAATACTATATATCGTTATTTGAGTTAATCTCCATCTTTGGGGTGTCCATGGTTCAGTTTGAATCAGTTATTGGTTAAAATTAAAATCAAATCAATTTAGTTGATTTTTAAATTTCTAAAACCAAACTAAACGAAAAAAAATAACCGTCGATTTGGTTATTGTCGGTTTAGTTCGGTTTTTTTTATTTTTTCAGTTTAAAAGTAATAAATTTTTTGAGGGCATATGTATCTCGATAGACACGGAGACCTAGTACATGAACAATCCATAGAAATGCTATTGTGGATTCAATTAAGCAACAATAATACTAGAATTATTATTACACGAATAAAGTGATTTAATTAAGAGAAAGTGTGACTATCTTATACTATGAGATATGGTAGGTAATGACTAAAGTAATGAATTTTGATGGAATTACTTAGGGTTGTAATAGTTGGGCTAAAATGGTAAAGTTAAGACTTAAGTTTATTAAAATTTAATAAAATATTTATATTTGATTTATGAATAATATATAAATAATTATAAAATTTTTATATATAATTTCTCGGTTCGATTTGGTTATTTTTGTCTTTTCTTTTTAGTAAAACCAAAATCAAATCAAATAGTATCGGTTTTCAAAATTTAAAATCAAACCTAACCAAACCAAATTAAATATCGATTTTTTTAATTGATTTAGTTCGATTTGATTTTTTAACCATAACCATGAACAACTCTATCCATCTTCTTATGCATATAGATTTATAAGACTTTTAAAAACGGTTAGACAAGTCTAGAGCACTAAGTGTTAGGCATGAACTTCATGTTGAAAATAATGATCAATATGTAGTCGATAATACTTAGCTAAGAGCCTGTTTGATATTGCTGTTGGGAGGTTAAAAATGTTTTTTTTTGAAAAATGAAGTGTTTGGCAAATTCTTAAAACTGCTTTTAAATGGAAGCAGAAGTAGTTTTTCTGCGGTTGGGAAAAAAGCTAAAAAAATTTGCTTCTTAAAAAAAGCAGAAGCAAAAGCAAAAAATTATTTTTTTAAGACTAAACTATCCCTTCCATATATACATATTTACCAATATATTACTTATTAATTAATTAATACATCTCATAAGTTTGGTTAAGTTTTATTTAAGAATTTATTTTTTATTTTTTATTTTTATATAATAAATTTTTTATTTTATTTTATGTTTATATATTATTATTTTATATTATATATTATATATTATTTTGCGTTTTATTTTACAAAATTAGAAATAAAGGTAAAAAACAATATTTTTGTAGGATTAAAAATATGAAGGACTTTATATTGTTTTTGGTGAATTTTCCGTATATAGTGGTTTTATTTGTGGATGATTTTTAAATGGGGAGCTTTCACATATAGCTACTCAAAATATTTTAACTATGCTCCATAGCTATAGTTTGCTAATTATGATTCGTAGCTACATGTTATAGGAGGAGAGTGGCGAGCGAGAGATGGCAGAGAGTGGAGAGAGACGAACTGTATATGTATATTTGTCGAATTGTATATGTATACCTGTCAAATAATTGTATATATATAACTAATATACATATGCATTTGTATATCTGGCGAGAGCGAGAGTGAGAGAGGGAGGAGAGAGACGAGCGAGATTGGGAGAGAGAGGAGAGAGGCAAGCGAGAGAGGACAGAGAGTGGAGAGAGGCGAACTATATATGTATATCTGTCAAATAATTGTATATATGTAACTAATATACATATGTATTAGAATATCTGGCGAGCGAGAGTCGGAGAGGGAGGAGAGAGGCGAGTGAGATTGGGAGAGGGAGGAGGGAGGAGTGAGGCGAGCGAGAGAGGGCAGAGAGTGGAGAGAGGCTAATTGTATTTGTATATTTGTCATATAATTGTATATATACATAAGTATAATTTGTATTTGTATATGTATAAGTGACGTAATTATAGTTAAAAGTAAGCTGCGAGCTGTAATTAATTGAAACTATAGCTATGTTAGCTAATTAACTAGTATATGTTTGCTTATTCGTGTAATTTTCCCTTTTTAAATTTATTTTTCTTAATATTTTTAATTATATTTAAAACATCATGTTAATATAATATTAATATTTAATTAATTAATTAATTAATTTTGTATGTATAATATTGATTGGAAATGTGAATATGTACATTTGAATTTAATTAAAATAAAATTTTAAATAAATTTTTTGTAATAAATATTTAAAATAATTTGTCTCTATAAAATAATCTTTATATTGATACCTACCCTTTTTTCGTAATTTGACTCTCAAAAGCACTTTTAGAAAAGATTAGCCAAACACAATTTGTTTATCAAAAACACTTTTCAAATGAATTAACCAAACACAAATTGTTTTTTTTTTCAAAAGCACTTTTTAAAAAAGTTATTTTTAAAAAGGACTTCTAGAAATAAGTAGTTTTTAGCAGCAATGTCATGCTCTAATTCTAACCTATCGAGTGGGATATTTAGAGTCCTTGTGTCTACAAATTGTATAAAAGCTAGAATTCTAACTAATCAGACTCTGTGACTATTAATACAAACAAGTTTTCTCCCATTTTCTCTCATATTATGTATGGTGTAATTTCTACATGATATCAAAGCATTATTAAAGTCTACATTGTTCATATCACTTGTCAAAAACAATGGTACCAAATAATGCATCCCTAGGACCCTTGTCCACACACATTGCCTCATCTTTTGGACTATTACTTTCAAATTCACAACTGCTAAGGCCTGTGGGGAGATCTTCAGTGTGATGAAAGTGGCAGAAAGATATTTTTTCAAAGTTATAAAAAAAAATTAGTGTGATGAAGATAATGAGTTTATTAAAATTGAACTCATTAAGTAATTGAAGAATTGTGGTATGATTAAACATATCTCATGTCCCAACACTCTTGAGCAAAATGGCATATATGAGAGAAAGCACATACACATCATATATGTGGTCACAAGTAATAAAGTGATTGTTAAATAATTGAGTTTATCGATCCCATAAGGACTTAGTTGCTACCAAGCTATTGATTTAATATTATGATTAATAATGCAGGAGATGTTCCACCGAGAATGTTGAGACTTGAGCTATGGACTATGGTGCTTGCGTAATTCCATCATATCTAATTATAATTATAATTGTTAAGCTAATTCAAAGTAGGGAAAATATCTATCGAATTTCTATTGTACAAGGCTCATAACATGGTGATACTTTCTCGAATCTCTAACCTTCTATTTACATTAGCCTCACAATTACATCGTTAAGTGGGGATAATCAACTAATCCAAATATTTTTATATATCATCCTGTATTTGAGCCAAGTAGAAAAAACTAGATAAGTCTCATTTTATATTGGAGACTTATCTAAGTTAACCCCAAGAGATATTTCTATGATCAAGGTAATCAAGGTCATCCTTACTTGAGACTTATACTCATTGATATCTAAAAATTCAATTTGATTTTTTATCATGCTCGCAAATCAAGCTATATAAATTTGTATGCTAAAATTTTCATATTAAGAGTAAAATAGAAAGTTTAAAATTACATTAATTTCATTAAAAAAAAAAGAAGAAGCATGTCATTCTTTTTAGATAAGATGAAAAAGAATTTATGATACATAAGCTAAGGGGATGGATAGCATGATACTTAGGACACTATCCATATTGATATTGGTTATCTCTAACCAAATCACACTGATAAATCACCATATAACATAGACTTAATATATTCTTGGAGGACAGGGAGAGATTGTTTATCATCATAATTGTACATAAGAGGGACAATCCTTGCAGAATTAAGAGAAGCATTTGAAAATGAACTTGAAGATTGACTCATCAAACACAAATGTTCCTTGTTGAGTTTCTTCCATTCATCTTCTATTAGATTAATCACATGTTCTCTTGCCAATTCAATGGAAGAATCTTTATTTTCCTTCATGTAACATTCTATGTATGAACCATCTTTTCCTTCTTGATTCTCATCCTGTACACAATGCATATTTCAACTATGTTATGCTAAAAATATATACAAACACTAAAAAGAAATTATTTAGCTAAAAATAATTATTTTCTCAATCTTAATTTATGTGATGATATTTGACTGGACATATAAAGCTTATTAGACTGTTTGGTCAAACTTCTGAAATGTCAAAAGTACTTATTCTTATTTTTATTTTATAAAACACTTATTTTAGCAAAGAAACTAGTAATTTTGAGTAGTAATATAAAAACACATTGAAAATATTAATAGTAAGACACAAACAACAAACAAAAACATTTCACAAATAATTTAGTCAAACACAAATTGTTACTCTCTAGAAACAGTTTTTCAAAAAGCATTTTTGATAAGCACTTAAAATAAAAAGTATGTCACATAAAAAGGGTAGGAAGTTCTAAAACTTGTCAATAAAGTAGATAAATAATGAATTAGTGACCAATTGGTAAGAAATAATAGACAAACATTGATTTATTTTTGTTACCTTTGCACTTCCAAGATCATCCCAAAGACGAAGAATCATAGCCACAGAAGAGGACATGGATGATATATCCTCCATATGAATATTAGAGCTTAGACCAAGTCCTAAGATATAGAACATGTGAACTAAAACTGCATCAACTCCAGAACTAACAAGTCCATTCTTTAGGTATTCATCTGTTGTTGGCACCACTCTAGAGGCAATATATGAAATATGACGGAATGAGTACTATAGTTAATAAAATGATAAATACTCCTTCTGTCAATCTTTGCTTGTCGAGTATTGACTTGATACATCTTTTAAGAAGCAATAAATAGAATGATAATTTTACTATATCGCTCGTTGAGTATAATAAATTCAATGTTTTGTGAAATGTGTTAGGGGAATGACTATAAATTAAGTGATAAATTATCTCTTAATTTTTCAAACTGAACAAGTAAAAATGAACATTTATTTATAAAATGTGAATAAATAAAAGTGAACGATTTAACTAATTTTGACAAAAAGAAGTCCAAGCAAGTAAATAATACCGCATTTCGCAGATTTTGAGTGGGGTTTTGTCCATAGAGTTTGTGGATATTATAGCCAATGTCATTAATGGTATCATAAAGTGCCTTATAAGGTGATCTCATGTATTCTGGTAAGTCCAACATGGCAACCAAATTCCCACCTGAAATAATTGAGGAAAAATTACATTTTTGTCTATTTGTATATCGTGTCAATTTATATTAGTTAGTTTGACTTAACACAGAGTTTAAGAAAGAAAGAAAGACTTTGAAACTTGTGGTATAAAATGAGTCACATATATCTGTGTGGCTAAAAATCATTTCATTAAGGGTAAAATGAGTATTTTAAAGTTAAATTGTTATTAAATATATAAATGTATCATTCTTTTTGGGACTGACTAAAAAACAAAGTAAGTCATATAAAATGGGACAAAGAAAGCATTAAACAAAAGGAACCATTTTTATCATTTTCATCTAAAGAAGAGAAGATTTGCTCGGAGCTTTTTGGTCGCCTGCTATTTTGAAACCTCTTTGCTTGCGGGGACAGGAGTGGAAAGAGCGCTTCGCGAAAGAAGGCGCGGTGAAAGCAAATTTAAAGCTCAAATAAAATACCTATTGACAGCTTGAGTGAAGAGGGTTAGTTCTTCAATACAGGGGTGTATCCGGGGGGGTCACCGGGTTCACGTGAACCCATGCTCCCCTCCCGAGATCATATATAGTAGTGTTATATTCTTTAAAAAATATTGAAATATGGATGTGTGAACCCACACTCGGAGTATCATATAATGCAATGATGATTGGGTGCACCTCTCTACGTAAGGTTAGAGATTTGAATCTTATATTTATCTTGTTTTGTTTTCAGTAAAAAGAACCTAAATGTCGAACCGATCAAATTTATATCTTAAATCAATCTTTTTGTAATAGTGCACCCATCATCTCAAAATCCTGGATACGCCTCTGCTTCAATAGTCCCATAAACATCAAATATGTCATCAATGACATAAATGAAAGAGATGCATTTTGCTAGCTCAATTCTTTCTTGTGACATTCTTGGAACTGTAAGGACAGCCATTGGCCAAGTATACCATTTTAATGGTTGATCTCTCAAAAGCTTCAAATCTTCAGCTAAAACAAGACTTTTCCACCACCTATATACATCACTACAAGTTGCTTAACAAATTTTGATTAATCAATATTGACAATGTAAAGAATTTTCATACTACTAAAAAAGGAAGATCTTGATTGATAGTACATATATTTTGAATAGTGAGAAAGACTTTTTGATATTCGATCGAGACCTTCTAGCCAGAGACGGAGCCAGGATTAAAAGTTCGTCGGTTCTAAATTTCCTTTTAAAAAAAAGAGAGGGGGGTTCGAACCCACAACTCTAGCATGAAAAGAGTTTTCATGATCCCTTTATTACCATTGAACCGTCAATCAATTTTCTTGAGGTTCACAAGTTAATATACATATATATTTAATTAATTTTGTAGTACAAATACAAGTTCTACACAAAAACTGCTGGGTTCGTTCGAACCTATGAACCCCCACCTAGCTCCGCCTCTGCTTCTAGGCCCTTGCAATAAGTGTTTTTCAACTCCTTTGTAACACATAACCTATTTTATTTTTCAGATTAATAAAATTAGCCTTTGAGCTTATAACTTTTATACATAGGGTGAGATTAATAACCTGAAAAGTTTAAAACAAGTTACCTGCTACGATAAGTTAAAATATATCGATGTTATAAAACTCCTTTATTATACTCTCATTATAAATAAGTTTAACTCCTTAATTAGTTGAATTCAAAAACTAATTTACCTGGAAACTTGAGCCAATTCATGTTGATGTATCTCTTGAGTTATGGAGTATTCAATATTTGCCATTTCTTGCAAGGTGCTTTTTCCCCATCCATTAATTCCTTTAAAGTTATTGATGAAGCTTTTGGCCTTGCAACTTGCTAAACTCTTGTGGTATGGATACTTCAATGTTTCTTTAATAATTCTAGCTTGATCACATGAGTCATTATGTGCAAGACATGCATTTAGTTGCTCAACACTGAAATTTGCAACTTCATCAAGTATATGTGTTCACCTTCTACACCAAGTTGTGATGCTTCATATAGACCAATTAATCCATTTATATCTTGGCTAAGGTTTAATCCAAATGTCCCATCATCATTGTTCTTGAATTTTTAAAATACATCTGCTCAAGACAATATTTATTAGATGGATATTTCAGATTGAGGATTAACTTCTATACCATGACAATTTATAATAAGTTAGATTAAATAATAAGTTGAAATATGTTGGTAGTATAAAAAATGTTTAAAAAATTTACCATCTTCTTTAATTGGAGAGGTTATTGTTTTATTTTCTTAAGTTTGTCTTTGACATGCCTGCACGTGTGGAATTGATTCTTTTTCATGAATCGCACATAAAATTGTTAGTGAGTAGCGGTGAAATTCAAATTCAGAGACCTTTGACAACTTTCTTGTCATGTTGAACTATATGAAGACATATGGTGGTAATTATGAATTCTTGGACTAATAAAAATATTTGGTGGAGTGACAAGTATTCCAACTTTCTTGTCATGTTGAACTATATGAAGACATGTGGTGGTAATTATGAATTCTTGGACTAATAAAAATATTTGGTGGAGTGACAAGTATTCCTTCATTCATAACCAGAGTATATAATGGAGTCGTATTTGTTAGGAAGCGCTTGGTCCCTCAATGTGGAGCGTTCCTGCGTGAATCCGGGATTTAGTCGGGTTGGAAAATGGGAAACCAAAAAAATAAAAAACTAATGAATTCTTGGACTTCACTAAAACCAATTACCTGCTGACACGTGGTAACCTTCTTGTCTCAAAAGTCTGAAACAAAGTGAAACATCAAAAGGGGTTTGGTACTTGAGAAAACAAGCACTTTGCTCATATTCCTTTTGTAAAATTGATTGAATCTCTTCTTGAAAGTGGTGTTCAATTCCCATACGTTGAAGTGCATCCACTAAAGCAAGATTATCATTTCTTTCTTTCCTTAGTTCATACTTTACATCCTTCACAAGTAGTCCAAATTTGGTACTATTAAAGCCATCCTGCATTAGTAAGCACTTTCTTAGTTGAAAAAACAAGAAGTGAAAAGGGCCTCATATACCTCTCAACTTTGTCATTTAGAGCCGATATACCTCTCGTTATGAAAGTGGCTCATATATATCCTTACCGTTATACAAATGGCTCACATATACCCCTACCGTTACAAAAAAAACTCACATATACCCTTCATCTGACGAAAGTGAAAAAATTAGTTTTAAATTTATATTTTTGACTTTTAATTTTTTTAAAAATCATTTAGGTGTATATATGATCCTTCTAACAAAGTTCAAGGTATATTTTAATATTTTTCATACATAAATTATTTTTTGACTTCTTTGATTATCATTATTTGAGTTTTTTATTCTTATTTTATTTTTTCTTTCATTCTTTAGTGTAAAGAAAAAAATTTAAAACTAATTTTTTTGTAGCTATATTATAATTTAAAATTATTTTTTCGGCTATATTGTAATTTAATTTTTGTATTTGTAAAAAAAATTTGGAGCATCTATAATAAATTTTAAAGAAAATTAGTGAAACATAAATAAATTTGACCATCAAAATTCTTATTCTTATTTTATTTTTTCTTTCATTCTTAAGTGTAAAGAAAAAAATTTAAAGCTAATTTTTTTGTGGCTATATTATAATTTAAAATTATTTTTTCGGCTATATTATAATTTAGTTTTTGTATTTGTAAAAAAATATTGGAACATCTATAATAAATTTACAAGAAAATTAGTGAAACATAAATAAATTTGACCATCAAAATAATAAATTTAAATTACTCGTTGAAACAAAAAAGTAAAAAAAATACGTGTGAGGAGGATCAAATATACCCATATGGATTATATTTTTTTTTAAAAAAATTAAGAAATTAAATTAAAATTAATTTTTTCACTTCCGTTAGAGGAAAAAAGGATATATGTGAGTCATTTGTATAACAATAGGGGTATATATGGGCCACTTTCATAACAAGGGGTATATTAGCTCTACATGACAAAATTAAGGGATATATCATACCCTTTTCCCAAACAAGAATATGACAACATTCTTAAAATGAAAAAAAAAAAACTAATGGATTTTGAACTCTTCATTTGACCCCCAAAATAATTCTTAAACAATAAATTTTGAATAAAAATAAAAATTAGTCAATGAATCAACTTTTATAATAGTACTTTTTAGGATCTAACGATCGATCATTCAATTCAAACTTCTTAGGATCTAACAATTCGACCATCAAATCTAATCCACGTAGAGATGTGTATTCAACTCTAAAATCTCTCTCAATACTTCTCACCATGCAAGGACCTTAAGCTAGGGGAAACGATCGCCGAAAATGGGAAAGAAGAAGAAAAAATAAAAGAAAATTGGCTAAATAAGCCTTTTACGCACATTTTATAATTAAGTGTATTACACTCACCATGTCATGTCAATAAAAAGTGTCAAAATGACACAGCGAACCTAGACACGAGCTGTTAAAATGAACAAGGCCTACTTAAAGTGCCTAAGCCTAAGTGATAGTTGGTGCAGCCTAAGTGATAGTTGGTGCAAACTGTAGATAGGTTAAAAAAGTTTTATGCATATAAATTACACGTCGATAAATTCTCTTGGCCTTTTGTATATTTATTTAGTTATATATATATTTTAGTTCTATTAGTACGGATTCACATTTTGAAGCACTTGAAATCATGAATATAAGATTTGAGAAAGGTTGTGCCTCAAAGTTACCTCAATCTTAGCTTGCATACACATATAATATATAAAAAAATAATTCCATTTCTAGGATATTTTATGGAGATGACTACATAAGTATTTTTTGAAAAACTAATGCAGTAACGTAAAATTATTTTATATCGTTAATTTATAGAAGTTAGAATCTTACGTTATTGTAGCTCGTTTGACTATGAGAGGTTTCTCTAAGAAGATGTTCTTGAATAGCCCATTTGTTAGAGCTTCTGCATGAAACTTGATTTGCCATGAAAGATAATTTCCTATAGATATCTTAATTATGGTATTTTAGTTTGATAAAATAACAATTCAAACCCTTCTATTTATAATAATAAAAAATGTCGAAGAAGGGGTAGTGTTAGGATCAGTTTTTTTTTTTAAAAAGTTTTGGAAGATTTTAGCCGACACAATTATACATATGGGAACAAAAGTTTTTGGGCTCACTTAAAATTTAGCAAATTTATATCCACAAATTAAAATTGATTTTTAATGTGTCTAGACATGAAATCTTTTCAAAAGTGAATCTAAGAATGTGTTTCCCCTTTTTCATGTGATGTCTAAGGGGTGTGGTCGTAGATTAGATTTATGAAGAAATTATTTATATTATATTTAAAATATTTACAAATATTAAAAATTTGTGAGATTTTGTAAGATATGTTTAATTTGAGTTGAGACTTCATAAGATGTGTTCAATTTTAATTAGGATTTTTGGAAGCTACTCAATCCTAAACCCTAGTTCATGCTATATAAAGGGAATAATATTCCCTTGAAAAGGCATCTCAAATATTCTGTAAATTCATGGAATATTCATAAAGAGATCAAATTTAAATTGTCCTAATTCGAGAAATACGCCACTAATGACCCTTGAATAATGGAGAAACTTTTTATGAGAGAAGAATTATTTTACATCCCAGAGGGGCTATAATTGGAGATACCATTGTTTCTGGTACAAAAGTTCCTATAAAAATGGGAAATTCCCTACCTTTGAGTGTGGTTTGAACTATTCCAACACCTTACGGCACGAGCTGACGACAGCCATGCACCACCTGTGTCCGCGTTCCCGAAGGCACCTCTCTCTTTCAAGAGGATTCGCGGCATGTCAAGCTCTGGTAAGGTTCTTCACTTTGCATCGAATTAAACCACATGCTCCACTGCTTGTGCGGGCCGAATTGTACTCGCACTATTTATCAATAAAATATTCTATTTTTTTCATATTTTATTTGTGATTGTAATTTATTTTCTGTAACTTTAAGATTTATTGCAAACAAATTGGCACGCCCAGTGGGACACTGGGCCAAATCTGCGCTTCATCTCTTCTCTCATAGTTCAAATTTGCAAATCTGAAGCTACAAAGGTGGAAGAATGATCCTTACTTCAAGTCTTGTAAGGTGGAAGAATGATCAGTACTTCAAGTCTTGTCTTTGAGTTATATCAAGTCTACCCTCCGACAAGCCTTGAAGCAGGAGGCATTTGTAGACATTGAAAATTTATGGGACTCTATAAGACGCGTTCAATTCGAGTTGAGACTCTACAAGGTGTGTTCAGTTGCAATTAGGATTCTTGTAGGCTACTCAACCCTAAACCCTAGTTCATGCCTATATAAAAGTTACTATATTCCCTTGAACACTAATAAAATATGCTAAAAAATGACGGACAGAAAAGCAACAGACGGTGTCGCTCCAAAAAGCGATGCCATTTGCCACACTGTCCGTCGCTTTTTTATAAAAATAATTATTTTAAAAATTAATTTACAAAAACTAACGGACGGCATCTCTTAGTCCGTCCTTTTTTTCGTGGATTATTGCGCCAAATATATATATAATTAATAATTATTTATTTAATATATGTAGAGACACCGTTCGTCGCTTTTTATTAAAAATAATTATTGATAAATTAAACAATAAGCACGCTGTCCGTCGTATTTAATTAATTTTAATTTATTAATTTTTTTTTAAAAAAAGCGACAGACGGCATCTCTTAGTCCGTCTCTTTTTGGTCAAAATATCTGGTCAAACATTTAAAAAAAGCGACGGACAACTTCTCTTTGTCCGTCGCTTTTTGGTCAAAATGTTGGTCAAATATAATTAAAAGAGTAGTAATTCTATACCACCACAGCAGCAATTCGTCGATATACCTCTCGCCAACGCCGCCTTCACCGCCCCATCTCAAGACTCCAGTGGTAACAAAAATCAATCTGAAACAACCAATCAACAACCCGTAAACAAAACCCAATCTGAAACAACCAAAACTCACTCTTTCGACCTCCTCCAGACCCACATCGCGAGCAGTGTCCAGCCACCACCGCGAAATCCCAACTCCGGTAGACCAGAGGAAATCAGCAACGACGAATTAGAGCTCCAAGCTCCAGTACTTCCGACAATTTTTTAGATCAAACTGGAAAATAATGCTCTGATTACCTATATTTAATCATTGTTGTGTTCTTGGGTTCATAGTCATTGTTACATTATTTTCGATATTATTAGATTGTGTCAGAAGATTTTATTGTTTTTGAAAAGGAACACAAGTTTAAAGATGAAGATGAACAAAATGGGTTATATTATTAGGTGGGTCGGGTCGGGTCGGGTTAAAATTGGGAATTTAAGTAAAATTGGGTAATTTTAACTGATTTGGGACTTTCCGTCCAATTAAGGGGTACAAATGATGAAATTAGTAACGGCAAGGGTAAGAATAACTTAATTTTAACAGCGGGGGCTTAATCAACCAATAAAACAAAGTTGAGGGGTATTTTTGACCCTTTTCCCTTTAAAAAATCATAATATAAAGTTGTTACTTACACATCAAACTAATTGTTATGGTCGCTTTAATATTGAAAATTTAACTTCATCAAATTGAAATTAATAGTAGATCGAAATCATAATTTTAAAAATATAAATAAATTTAATAATATTGGAAATTTTATAATCAACAGAGTTCAAATCTTAAATAGAGTTTAAATGTTAAATCGGTTTATATATAGTTCAAATAGTATCAGATTTACTTGATACTATTTTCTAATTTATAGTTATGATAAAAATTATTCGTCATCGGATGCTCCGTTACTTTTTGTATTTTATTCCTACTTCCTTACTTGTTTAAAACATTACTTTCCTTTATTTCTTTTATTGAAAGTAAATCAAATCTAAATTAATTCATTATTTTAAAATTAAAATTTATATATTTAAAAACTATATGAAAAGGATTATAAGTTACCTTTCTTGTTATCTCAATATATAAAAATTACATTTTAAAATACTGATCAAAATTTCATAGAATTCATGAATCTTAAGAAGCAAAAAGTATCACCTAAAATTAAGATGAATAAAATAATTTTTAAATTTTAATATTCCCATGACATATTTAAAACAATTAAGTTTAAAATATATTTTAATGCATTATATATACTTTTAGTTAAAACCCATAAAATTTATTTTTATCAAAAAAGAATTAGTGTCCGGACAAACTATGACATCAAATCAAATGAAAAGAAGGAAATATCATTTCAATTTAGGTAAGGCGAAATGGTTTGGTGAACTCTTGTACTTGTATCGGTTTGTATTGTGGACCCTTCTACTTACTCATTTGTCATCTGGACCCCTGAACTCATCCAAACACAACATTTTAAACACATTTTTTCATACTCAGCTGTGTGTGTATCACAAACTCTTGACACATAATTTTTAAAATAATTATAAATTGACATGTATGATTATAAAATGACAAATGTATGTATAACCCCTCCACATCATCATTTCCTTTTATTATATTTGATTAATGTATCTGTACTTCTTTTTCCAATTTTTATTTTCCTCTGTCATACCTATCCTTATTCCCACAATTTCATTCAATTTCTCTCTCTCTCATCTTCCTTACACTTTTCCTTTCCCAACCTCTTCTACTCTTTCCATTGAAGAAAAAATGTCGGAATGATTTCTTGTTGTTCACAATCTCCCCAGAACTCGAAGTTGATTTTGGGTTCTGTTGGGTTGAGATTTTGGTGGTGACTGGTGGCGTTGAGGAAGAGTGGGGATTTGTTGGGTGGTCTGGTTGTTCAGAATCTCGCCGGAGTTTGGGGTTGGCGGCGTTGTGAAGATCGAGGTTTATTGGTGGAGTTGCTTTGGGGGTTTTATCCTTTGTGAAGGGTTTTTCGTGATGAGCTTTGTTTTGCCCTGATTTTCTGATGCTTCAAGAAATTCTTGAAGAGATTGTTGTTTTTTAGTTTTTAATTTCATATAGGAGGACTACTATTTGGAAATGAGCTTGAAGCATTTAAATAAAACCAACAAAAATACAATAGAATCGCACAAAGTGGAAGAAGAGATGCCTTTAAATCAAAGGAAAAAAAATAAAGGAGAAGAAATTTGGAGAGACAAGATCGAGAAGAGAAGAAAAAAAGCTTCAATTTGCCCAACAATGGTGATGAATGCAAATGAGGAAGAAGAGACAACTTTAATGCCTCAAAAAGGACCATTAATGCCTTTTTGGAATGTCTCACGCTCCTGTTTTGAGTGTTTCACACGCTCCGTGTGGACTCTTGCCACATAGGATGCCACATCAAAAAATGTGTTTAAAATGTTGGGTTTGGATGGGTTCAGGGGTCTAGATGACAAATGGGTAAGTAAAGGGTCCACAATACAAATCGAAACAAGTACAAGGGTCCACCAGACCATTTCGTCTTTATGTAATAGTGTTTGACTCTGCACAAAATGTGTAAAAATAATTATTTAAAAAAAAATATATGATCCAAAACAGTCATAAATATTTATATGATTGTAAATTGTTTTATTTAGCAAATGAAGATAGCGAGATCAGGGGCAAACCCACCCTTGGCCATGGGGTGTCAAGCGACACCCCTTCGCCGGAAAATTACATTGTTTATAGAGGTCAAATTTTGATTTAATAAATATTATATATATAAAAGTATTGACACTTCTTGACATAAGTTAAATGTTTAGTTTAGTGGTTAAGGGATTGCGAAAATTTCTTAAGGTTGTGTGTTCAAGCCTTTAATGACATCATAATTATTATTCTTTTTTTTTTCTATAACTATTGACACCCCTTCATGAAAATCTTGAGTCCGCCACTGAGCGAGATGATGATGTTCAGATAGATATATGAGCATACTCAAAGTAATATAATTAGGAATGAGTTATACGAGTTTTCTTCTTCTTTTTTTTTCTTTCAAAAATGAGGTGGAGGAAGGGAAAACGGGGGAGAAGATTACAATATAGGGAATCAAACCCTCATCAACTAAGGCGTATTCAGAATTTTGAGATGATAGTTGCACTATTACAAAAAGGTTGATTTAAGATAGAAATATGATCTGTTCGACATTTAGGTTCTTGTTACTGAAAACCGTTAAAATTTTAATATTATAGGTCCAAAATTTATTCTATACATATACTAAAATGCCAAAAGTGCTACCAATAACCACTTAGAGAGGTGTTATCTAATATATATATATATATGAATTAATTAAAATGCCAAAAGTGCTACCAATAACCACTTAAAGAGGTGTTATCTAATTTTAAAAAGAAAAATAAAACAAGATGACTATAAGATTCAAATTTCTGACCTCACGTAGAGATGTGCACCCAGTCATCATCGCATTATATGATACTTCGAGTGTGCGTTCACACATATATATTTCAATATTTTTAAAAAAATATAACACTACTAGATATAATCTTGGGAGGTGAGCATGGGTTCACGTGAACCCGGTGATCCCCTTGCATACGCCCCTGCTCATCAATAAGATGGAGGTTCAAGTTGAAAGTGAGATACATTGTCAAATATTTTTCTTTTGAGTTGAGAATCTATCAAAGACAATCTCGCTACCTTATAAAGATAAAAGAGGATTTCGCGTACCACCCTTCTCAAACTTAACTTGTAGAAATGTGTAAACATCATTTATATCTCTTGTCCCAATTTCTTATATATTTACTTTGGTATTCCATTAGTAACCAACAAGTTTTAATACTTCTTAAAGTAAAATATTTCATGATTTTATTTTGTGGATTTGAAATTGAAATTTAGGATTAAAAGAAATAAAGTTGTATTCACCACTCAAATTTAATTGTATTGATCAAAATGCGGATTTAATATATAGATGAATCGAAAAATGATGTGTGTTAATTTAAGTCTAATTAGACTTAACATGACATAGACGGGTGATCAGAGCTCAGGATCACATCCGAGTTAAGGTCGCATATGCATAATTTTAGTTTGTTTCGTACTTGATATATATCAATAATGATTTATCTTGATTCAAAGTAAAATATTCGCAATTAACAGTGACCAGTCATAATATGTTTCACCAGAAAATCTCCTTGAGAAATTTAAAATATACTTCGACGATTATATGATCGACGTACATAACAAACTTAATGTGTAGAAACTGATCATTTTTAGTAGCTTAATACAACAGAGATGTTGCTTAGGGTTTGGAGGATCATTAATTGATGTACCAGCTAGGGTTAAGAATTTAAAATTTTGATAGGGAATTTAGACTGAGCGAAATAAACTTAGAAAAACATTTCTTCTCTTAATTTTAATTTATTATGTGATATTACTTTTTATTAGTCTGTTTTTTTTTTTTAAAAAAAGAAGATATATTATTATATTTGAAAATAATTAACTTCACATTTTTCAATTTATCCTTATTTAGAAGTTTTTGTAGACACACAAATAATGACATGTTTAAAATTATAAATTTTAAAAATTATTTAGTCGCGCCATGGCATACTAAGACTCGAGTATTAAAATTTTTCTTTTTATACTTCATATTAATTTAAACTATGTCTTACAAATAAAAATAAAGAAAGTAATTTCTTCTATTCAATATTGTACACACGCATTTACACATGCATATGTTCTTTTTGGAAGGAAGGTAGGTTTTTGACAATATCTCTTGCTTGTTAACTTCTTTAATTTAGATAATATAACCTTTCTAACTTTTCAAATTTAGATAGATTAGTTTGACTATGTAGCTTTTCGAGCTGATTTGACTTGTTAAATATAATCATGATAAATAAAGAAAATAATGTATAATTATTCTGATTAGTTTGACTATGTAGCTTTTCGAGCTGATTTGACTTGTTAAATATAATCATGATAAATAAAGAAAATAATGTATAATTATTCTGATTAGGTAATTGATAAATATTATAGCTTAAATCACTATTTGTTAATCGTGACTCAAACAAACATTTGTACCACAATTTCCATTTGACATCCTAGCTAGGCCCCCAACATAAAATTTTACAACCTTTCCATTTTTATTAAGTTGAAAATAATTAATTTACAATGACTATTAATAAAAAAAATTTCTTCAAATTTGTCATCGTATTCTACAAATAAAATTATATTTATTATTCATTACATTGTTTTTGATATGTTTTTTCTTATTGTCCAACTTTGAAAGCATATTTTCCATTGAACTGTTAGTTTCTCTTGTCCCAAAATCGTTATTTTTACGTGGTGCTTATATGAACTTTTTTGATGGGTTCATTTTTCAAGTTGGGTCGGATTTAATGGTAGATCGGTAAGATAATTTAAACTAGGAGAATTTTTTTTACGTAGATGCCACATAGGAAATAAAGGTGAGAACAAAGGAAATTGACGATTCAAAATAAATATGTGTTCAAAGTTAAATAAAAATGTATAATGAAAGACAAATATTAACTATTTTTGAAGAGTAAAGAGACAAATCCGACTCTTTCTATTTTACTTTTATCTTTAAAGGAGTGCGGAAAAAAAAACATGACAAGTAAAATAAATTTCATTAACTATGCCAACAACACCTTGACGTACACTTATACATCACCTTCCACATTCTCTCTCCAATAATTATATTTTTTACTATAAATAGAAGGGGTGGAATTGTTATCTCTTCATTCAAATTAAGTAATACCACAAAATATATATCTATATTAAATTATTGTTTTCATGGCAATGACTAAAGCCCTCTCCCCTTTACAATATCTCTCCGTGCACAGTATAAGTAGCAATATTGGCCAAAATGGAAGATGTATTCAAGTTTCATGTGGAAGCTCTAACAAATGGGCAGTTCAAGGAGATCTTCTAAAAGCAACTTCGAGATACAATAAAGTATGATTTAATTTATATATACTGGCAGAATAAATAATTTTACGCCATTATATACCTAAGTAATAATTTATAAAATACAATTTACAATATAAAAATTCTTTGCATTATTAGTGTATATGCAAACTACCATTGATGTAGGTTTAGTCATAATCTTTCTAGTGACCAACATCCATTATTGATAGAAAGAACTTCGTTAAATATTGGACTTTGCCTTTTTTAGAAATTACTCATATCAAAATAGCTTTTCACAAGCACCCCACCCCATACAACTAGTTTGGGGGAGGGGGCCTGTTCACCTTTTTAATTATTGTGGTATAGTTTAAATTTCGAAAGTCAAATATATTATTATTTTTTAATGCAGGATGGATTTGACAGTACCAAATTTGGACTACTAGTGAAGGATGTAAAGTATGCACTAAGGACACAGACAAATGATAATCTTGTTTTAGTGGATACTCTTCAACGTATGGGAATTGAACACCATTTTCAACAAGAGATTCAATCAATTTTACAAAATGAATATGAGCAAAGTGCTTGTTTTCTCAAATATCAAACCTATCAAGATGTTTCACTTTGTTTCAGACTTTTGAGACAAGAAGGTTACCACGTGTCAGCAGGTAATTGGTTTTCCACTTAAGTCCAACGTTTCTTAATTATTTGACTCATTCATGAAAAGGAATCAATTTTGCACAAGCAAGAACAATGACATGGTCATAAATTTAATATTTTTTTATACTACCATATCCATCTAATAACCTTAAGCTTTGGGCAGATGTATTTACAAAATTCAAGAACAATGATGATGGGACATTTGGATTAAACCTTAGCCAAGATGTAAATGGATTAGTTGGTCTATATGAAGCATCACAACTTGGTATTGAAGGTGAACACATACTTGATGAAGTTGCAAATTTTAGTGTTGAGCACCTAAATGCATGTCTTGTACATAATGACTCATGTGTTCAAGCTAGATTTATTAAAGAAACATTGAAGTATCCATACCACAAGAGTTTAGCAAGTTGCAAGGCCAAAAGCTTCATCAACAGCTTTAAAGGAATTAATGGATGGGGAAAAAGCACCTTACAAGAATTGGCAAATATGGACTACTCTATAACAAAAGAGATACATCAACATGAATTGGCTCAATTTTCCAAGTAATTTAATTGAATTAAACTTTTATACATTGACGATATAAAATAAAGTTTGCGCTATTATGTTACCTAAAATTAAGGATTTAATAATACTAATGTCAAAAATTGTTTAATATACTAATTGAAACTATTAATGATATATATAGGTGGTGGAGAAGTCTTGGTTTAGTTGAAGAATTGAAACTTTTAAGAGATCAACCATTAAAATGGTATGCTTGGCCAATGGCAATGCTTGCAAATCCAAGAATGTCACAAGAAAGAATTGAGCTAGCACAATGCATCTCTTTTGTTTATGTCATTGATGACATTTTTGATGTTTATGGGACTATTGAAGAGTTAACCCTCTTCACTCAAGCTGTCAATAGGTACTTTATTTGAGCTTTGAATTTTTATATATATATATGTTGATAGTGTAAACGATAAATAGACAGTCATTTTTATATTAAAATAAGATAGACGAGTTACTCGTTATAAAAAATAAAAATGATCTGATAGTATAAAACGTCTTTATTTTTTTTTTGATGGTTCACAATCTTAAAGGCTATTATTATTTCAGGTGGGAATTGTGTGCCATGATGGACTTACCAGAATACATGAGATCAACTTATAAGGCTCTTTATGATACCATTAATTCCATTGGCTACAATATATACAAAATTTATGGACGAAACCCCACTCAAAATTTGCGCAACATGGTATTATTCACATGTTTTTAACATTCAATAGGACTTGACTTGCTCTTACTTCATCCATCTTGTATTAGTTATCTATTTTTTCTTTTACTCGATGTCTTCTAAGAAATCATAAATACTCCCTCTATATAATAATATTTGTCCACTATAATTAATACTCTTTTGATTTTGTAAAAAATATTTTTAATAATTAATATAAACAACTAAAATGAAACGGAAGCAGTACATTTTTTGTCCCAAGTAGTCAAGTTGATATTTATCATTTTATATGGTGTATTGAGTGATTTTCTCATTACATAATCAAAGTTAAATGATGTTATTAAATTATTTCTAATAATTGAGTGATTTTCTCAGTAATAAAATTCTTTTTTTTTTTGGATTTTAGTGGGCAACTTTATGCAATGCATTTCTAAAAGAAGCAAAATGGTTTGCCTCTGGGGAGTTACCAACAGCAGATGAGTATTTGAAGAATGGACTTGTTAGTTCTGGAGTTCATGTGGTCTTAGCTCACATGTTATATCTCCTAGGTTTTGGTATGATGAATTATCAAAACTCTATTTATTTGGAAGATTCATCACCCATGGCCTCTTCAGTGGCTATGATCCTTCGTCTTTCGGATGATCTTGGAAGTGCAAAGGTAAGTAACCCCTCACGTGTGGACCTAATTTTTTTTCATGAACCAAGCAGGTGGAAATTCGATCCCAGAACATCTGCCTGCTCTGATACCATATTGAAGTGTGTTACCATCTCATCTAAAAGCTTATGTTGTTAGAAAGAGCACACTTTTATTAGTTAATGTTATTCTCAACACTTTGGAGACAATTACTTTTTGTGCTTCCTCTCTCTATTATGACATGATTTATAATCATAGTATGATGGATCGGAGGAAATTTTTTTATAGCTAAATTGAAATTTTGAAGTGTTTGTATTTTTATTTTTTTTTGGGTATGATATAGTTTAATATGTATGCAGGATGAAAATCAAGAAGGAAATGATGGTTCATATATAGAATGTTACATGAAGGGACAAAAAAATGCTTCCATTGAATTGGCAAGAGAATATGTGGTTAAGCTAATAGAAGATGAATGGAAACAACTTAATAAGGAACATCTTTGTTTGATGAATCAATCATTAGGATCATTTTCAAAAGCTTCTCTTAACCTTGCAAGAATGGTTCCTCTTATGTACAGTTATGATGATAAACAGTCCCTTCCTGTCCTCCAAGAATACATCAAGTCTATGTTGTATGATAATGTATCCATGTCAATGAAGTAGAAAAATATTGCCTTTAATTATAGATCATCAATGTACAACATGAATAGCATGTTAGTATACAATGTAATGATATTGTCCTAAGTCATTATAAAGTCTATCAGAATAAACTTTAAATATTAATTATGACATAAGCATACACATGAAGGTAACAAAATTTAGTATTACGCCATTGATGATCAAGTGTACAGAAAGAATAGTTATATTGTAAACCTGAAACGCTATGGTACGAAGGAAAACATTTTTTAGAAATTGTTTTTCAATTTTCTCATGTTTGGTTGGCTTATATCACGCCCCGAGCCTAACCCCTGGACGTGGCCGACACTCGAGAACCATTACTGATCCCCAAGCGAACCATTGGCTTGACTGACTAATTAGCGGAAGACTTACTCAAGCAGAATAAAACTTTGAAACAAAATAAATCCTCAAAAACTAAAAGTACCTTATCATAAGGTCTGAAAAATACTCAAAGTAATGTAAATAGTTTGCAAAACAACTCAAAGAAAAAGAAAGGACTAAGAGACTCCTCAACTCTATCTATCTATGAAGCCTCTAACATTAAGATAGGTGTCGGGACAAGCCAACGACACCTCAACCAACTAATTATAAGAGAAATAAAAGTGGGGTCCTCCGGAATGTAAGGAGACTCACCAAAGCTAACTAGGAGTGCTAAATGATCTCAACGAAGCGCCTGTTGATGATCCTGAACACCTGGCCCATGCCCATTACCTATCAAATTAAAGGTCTTTGATGCAGATACATGTGTTCATCATCAACAGGCGCTTCGTTGAGATCACTTAGCACTCCCAGTTAATTAGCTTTGGTGAGTCTCCTTACATTCAAAAGGACTTCACATTTACTTTTAGTTTAGGTTTTTTGAGGCGTCGTGGGTCTTGTCCCGATACCTATCTTAAACATTAGAGGCTTCACAGATAGATAGAGTTGAGGAGTCTTTCAGTATGTACTTTTTCTTGAGATGTTTTAACAAACTATTATACTTGTGTTATTGAGTATTTTACAGACAGCTTGAGTTGAGTATTTACCTTGAGTTTAAATGTTTAAAAATTATATTTTTAAGCCTTTTATCAGTTGAGTAAGTCTTCCGCTAAGTAGCCAGCCAGGCCAAGGATTTGCTTGGGGACCAACAATAGTTCTCAAGTGCCGGTCACATCCAGAATGTAGGCTCGGGACGTGACATCTCATTTGATATATTACTCGATCATAAATCAATTCATTATTAGCGAAGAGATACAATCCTTTGATGTCGGGACATATATGGTCCTTTTCATCCCATAAATAATTGTATTTTATTCCAAACTATTCATCGACGTCGTCCCGTTTAAGAACAAATTAAAAAAACTCTACATTTATAAATAATGTGACTGTTGGTTGATGGGAGGTTTTAACAACCTAAAACATAATTTAATGAGTTAGATTTCTTAAATGATCACTTAATTAATAGTTATTATCTCAGAAAATCACTTTTTTTTGTTATCTTGATTTCAATTTTGTTCAACCAAAAATGTGAATTTTGAGATAATAATTGAGTTAAATGACTAAGAAATTAATTCTAGAATTTCAATGACTAGTTATGTAATTATAAAATCATAATAATTAAAGTAAAATAAAATTTTTGAAGTTAAATTATTTTAAACAAAAAGTATATATGTCACATTAAATTTCCTTAATCATCTAATCAATTTTTTTTTTTGGTTTAGTCTTGTTGATATTCATAAGATTCTCAATTATTTTGTCAGACTTACGAATATTTTTTTTAGTTACTCTTGCATGTGGAGATGTCAGCTTTTAGCATTATTATTCACTATAGTCTTTGCATATCATTATCATATATTCAATTCCACAAACCAAAAGAGAAAGAAACCAAACAAAGAAGCCAAAAGTGTGTAGGGAGAAAAATAAACTTAATCAATGCTAATATTCCTTTGGGTACGTATTGACATGAGAAAGTGCAATGACTTGAGCCTATCATCTCTTCTTTTCTTTTTTTCTCCGTGGTGTCCGAAGTCCGTATTTAAGTTCCGATTAAATTTAAATCGTATATGGCAAAGCTCAAACTCAAGATCTTTAATTAAGAATGAAATAATTTCATTACTGTACTATAACTCATGTTGATCCTGGTTGTTATGGTGGTAATGTGGTGAAGGACATGCGAAACATGAGAGAAAATGAGTTTTTGTGAGGGGTAAAGAGTGTTATTTTCATTTTATGTGTATATATAGTGTATGGCACATTTACACTATATAAAGCTTATTAAGAGATACGAATCAATTACGATGTCTCAACTTTTAAACAATTAACAAACTTACAATTTTTTAAGAAAATACTACTTCCTCCGTCCCAATTTTATGTGGCACCTTTCTGATTTTGAGATTCAAACAAGTCTATCTTTGATCGGAAATTTTTCATCTATCTTTTGAATATTTTGAATTGTCAATTATTGTGACATATAATGTTTTTTTTTACGTAGTTTACAAATATATAATAAAATTCATTTAAAAAAATTGAAGATTCCATGAGCAAATTCTCGATCAAATTTGAATTGTTTGACTCTCGAAAAAAGAAAAGTGTCATATAAATTGAGACCGAGGGAATATCAAATAACATAGTTTGAATTGTTTGACTCTCGAAAAAAGAAAAGTGTCATATAAATTGAGACCGAGGGAATATCAAATAACATAGTTTATCTCCTTGAAAATAAATAATCAATAAATTTTATCATTACTATAATTTAGCGCATTCCTCCTGTCACACCCCTTTTTCTCATGCCGGAAAAGGATTTTTCCAATTAAAGTGACGGTATTGAATATGGATTATTTTTATTTTTTTGAGTTGCCACTTGAAATTGAGTTATGGTGTTCCAAGTCACCTTTTCTTTTTAATCCCTAATCAAAAGGAAATGACTCTTCATTATGGTTTGCGAACTAGATATTCGGGTAAGGAATTCTGTTGACCGAGGGAACGGTATTAGGCATCCCTCGAGTCCCGTGGTTCTAGCACGGTCGCTTTTATCAACTTATACTTGACTAAAATTATTTTTGGATATATTATTACAGGTCATGACTTGTTCGCATTTGCTTTTGTTGAACTTTTATTTGGTCTCAACCTAGCTGTGTAATCGTATTCTTGGTTTTGACATTTAGAGGCACAGCTGCCTTCTTCGCATGGCAGCTAATAATTTTTCTATATGTCTTATTTAGATTAATGAAAGTTAATTACATTTTTGGATAAGGTGCGTCACCGCATTCTTGGGTTTCTTTTAAGTGTCTCAAAAAAGATGTGCAACCACATTCTTAATCGAAACAAATATTTTTAACATGCCTAAAAGTTCATCCAATGTTAAAAGAAAATATTTGTTTCTTATAAGAAAAATCAAATAAAGTAAAATAAATCTAAACTTTTAGGATACAATATAAAATTTTGGATTATTTCCATATCTTTCTTCTTCTTTTTTTCTAATCCAACAAAACAATGATTAGTTGGTAAAATAATCTTTTTTTTGTTGCTCACTAAAATAAAAATTACAATAAATCTTTTGACCCTAATAATCTTCACATTATCATTATTGCATCTAAATCAAGAAAAGAACACAACCATGACCCGTTCATTTTTAGGAGACAACAACTAACAAATAAAAAAAAATAAAAAAAGTATAATCACCAATTAAAGCTATATGTATTCATTAAATAGAGATATAACACTTAACCCAATATTCATGTAAATTAAATTACGAATAAAATAAAAAATATAAGAAAACTTATCATATAATTACATCAAATTCCATAAATAAATTAAAGAGATAAGGTAAAGTTGAGTACCGCAAAATCTTGACCGAAGCTCGATTAGAACACCCATAAATTTTTTATAGATTGTATATATACTAGTATATGTATTGTGTTTATGTGAAAGTAATGAAAAAGAAAGAAAAGATGTTCGAAAGAAGAATAAAATAAAATGTGAATATTTTTGGGTGTGTTGTTTTACTGTTGCTGCGTGAGTATTTTTTTTGTCTCTTTGTGTGCGTGTATATGTGTTGTCTGTTGTAGTTGTGTGTATTATTGGGGTGAGATGTGGGTAGTGTAGGTTAGTTTTAGGTTTTTTTTTTTAATAATTAATATAATACAATATAATGATAAAGAAAATTATTTAAATAGGTGGTCTGACTAACTCAATGAAGTGAATTTTTCAAAAACATGATCAGAAAAATGGAATTTTTGAAAAGAAAAAGAAATCCATTTTATCATTTAGACGAAGAATGCTGACGGATTTATATTTGGTTTTCCAAGGAGATTTGGGATGATGCAACTGGTGGTTTATGGACAACTCAGAAACTAGCAGGCATTTTCTTTAGCACTGGTTCTCAAAGAGGTGGCCAAGAAACTACCGCGTTAGTCTTTTTCCTCTATTTTTAATTATAAAAATGTATTCAATTTTATGTAATTTAATTTAATTGGATTTTGTATATTTTGTAGGTTGACAGCCATCATGGAATGATTTTTGTTCCAATTGGCTACACATTCGGAGCTGGGATGTTCGAGATGGAGAAAATCAAAGGTGCTGGAACATTTGCTGGTGATGGATCAAAACAGCCTACAGAGCTTGAATTGGAGCAAGCATTTTACCATGGGAAATACATTGCTACCATCACTAAGAAGCTCAAAGGCTCTGCCTAAATTTCAGTTTACTATTTGCATTCTATAGTTTTCTTTTTTTATGTTTAGAATAAATGCTCTTGTTTAGATTTATCGATTTAATTGGTTTTTGCATACCCTACCTTGGGTTCTCAATAAAAATTGTTATTGACATACAATTGTTTTTTCTTGAATAATTGTAATAATAGCACACCTAATAATTGACCCAGACAAATGTTTCTTCTATGTAGGAAAATTATGGAGCAGATAATAGCATTTGGTAGAAATTTTACGAATTCACCCTTCTCGAGAAGGAGATGAGATTGATGAAGTGTGTGACCAAATAATTATGACAGGGGTTTGAGTATCACACAAAGTGCAAGAGCTTGGGACTGAACCATTTGTTTTTTACAGAAGATATGCTCATATTCTGTAAAGAGGTGATGCAACATATATATACTCACGAAAGATGGAAAACCAGGACCTATATCCAATAAAATTTATTTAAGGATCCTAACGTCTTTTGAGATGAGTCATGCTCTAATACCATGTAAAATTACGATTTCAGCCTAACTCGCACCTCAAAATATAGAGAGACTACCCATCTCATTAAGTGAAACTTTTTCATTCTTTAACAATGACCATGACTAGTCGATGTATGAGTATCCGTCTGTAATGTGATCTGACCATATACCAAAATAGGTATGGATTGATTACAGTTGGGAGAAGAAGAAAATCCAGTTCTTCCTCCACCGCGCCATTGAAGGAACCACTACCAGTCCTCAACCAAAGACATGGAGGTTAAGAAAGAAGAAGAAACAACCAAGGGCAGGTTAATGAAACAAATAGTACTTCTCACCTTCTCTCCTTAAGGAAGAAGCGGGAAGGAAAGGATTATTGACATTTTTCAAGGAGTAAGTGATTCCTTCTGTAATTTCTTTCTCAACGGAGGACTCAATTTTTCGTGCCCTATCAACATATCTAGAGATTACAGAATTCGATATCTTGATCATGATTCTTTTTTAATGCAATGTGATAAAATATCAAATATATAGTCACTTATCTAGATCAATAGAAATTATTTTCATAATCAAAAATCAAGTTCTATTACTAATTAATTGTCACTCCAATAAAATAAGAATGTAATGTTGTGACGTGAATAAAATGTCATTTAACATACGTAGAAGGGTCTAAAATGCCCCTCAACTATTTGAATTGGTACAAAACTACCCTTCATTCATCTTTCGGTCTCCAAATACCCCTGACGTCAACCTTTTGGCTCAAAAATACCCTTTTTTCTAACGGTCAACACTCGTAAAGGTGGATGGAGGGTAAATTTAAACCAAATCCCATAGTTTAAGGGCATTTTAGGTCTTTTTCCATTAAAATAATTTAAATTACTCAATAGATGAGCTCATATGATTTGCTTGATTTTGGGTTCCATAGTAAATTAAAAATAAAATAATTAATCCTCTACTATGGACACTCACTCTCCCCACACCCCCCACCCCCACCCCACTTCCTCTTTCTTCCACATTTTATTCTTCCCGGATCTTGTCCACTATTTTAAATTTTAATTTTTTTTCAACTAATGACAAATTAAACAATGGAGAACAAAAGGAGAAAAATAACGACGACATTCATTTATAAATAATTAGTTCAATAAAAGATGATTTTAAGCAACTATATACGTATACTGCAATTTTTCTTTTGTGTGTACCCAAAATTCAAAATAAATGAATGAAAATAATTATTTCTCCTATCCCCACCTACCATAAAATTAAAAGAATATGAACATGTAAGTTCATTTCAAGTTTGAATCCTTGATATCCTAATTAAGAATAAGAGATTTAAAAAAAGAATAAAAAGAGGGAATAAACAAGGCAATTGGATAACTGATAAAAAAAAATTATATTAATAAAAAATAATAATCTTTTTTTAGATTGACAAACAGATAGGGCGAGTATTGATTTTAGTTAGATCTCCAATTGGATTATAATAAATTGGGGGTTGATTTAAAATATGTCAATAGGAAAATATCATGAAATTAATATTTTTTTTGAATATTATTTTTAAGCATTTCATGTCAAAATATGAATCATGTGTAGTTTGTATTATTTATTTGAGAAGGGTTTAATTTAGACTAATCAGATTAGGTAATATAATAAATAAATATTCAATAATTTTATTTTAGAAGAGTTGTTAAAAATAAGAGGCAAATATGAGTCAAAGGTTTATATCGAGGGAACTTTTTAACCAAAAGGTTGACGTCAGGGGTATTTGGGGGCCGAAAGGTGGATGAAGGGTACTTTTGTACCAATTCAAATAGTTGAGGGGCATTTTAGGCCCTTCTCCGTTTAACATAAAGTAGGTGTCATGATGAAGTTAGATTTGAGAAGTCTTGTTCAAATTTGTACATTGCATGATTGTGTCACGTCTTTTATGGATATATATAATTAATTACTGTTGTAAAATCAAGCTCAAAACAATATAAATATAAAGAGGAGAAGACAAGAAATATAGATGGGAGAGAGAACTTTTCTTCTTATTCAAGTGTGTCCTACAATGGAGAATGATATCTCTATTTATAGGTAGAGAAATCACTCCAAAAGCCATCATGATGAGTGCCAAATTTAATAGATACATTATTATCTCAAAAAGGTTCATATCACCTGAGGAATACACATACATGATAAGTATAAGTTTATGGATAAACTCAATGGAAAATCCACTTAGTTCAATGGATTTATAACACTCCCCCTTGAATGTCCATAGATAATGTGCCTCGTTAAAACCTTACTAGGAAAAAACCTTGTGGGAAAAAAATTATAGTGAAGGAAAAAGAGTACACATATCTTTTGATACGCATTATTTGCTGCCTCATTAAAAACCTTGCCAGGAAAATCCAATGGGACAAAACCTCGGTCAAGGAAAAAAGAGTGCAACGCGTGTTATACTCCCCCTGATTAAAACATCACTTAATTTCTTGTGATGATGTCATCCAGTCATATATACCAACTTCTCAAATATTGACAATGTCTTTGTGATCAAATAACATTCACGAAGATGTTGCATCGTTGAACTCATCCTGATATATCATTTTCTGGTTTCATGGATAAGATGAGGCTTTGAGCTTAGCCGAATACATTCTTGAAAATCACTCTATTCGTGACCTTGTTATTGCAAGTAAATTGTCCATTCTACTTGTTCAGAGCAACAATCATCTTGTGGACACTTTCATTTGCAGTTGATTGTCTTGTAGGATAACTTCGTATATATTCTTGATGTCATTACAACGTCTTCTCGTTGGGGAGGAGCAGAATCTTGTCAATAAGCTCACTGCAAAATATTTGATCATATATAGCAAGATTCATTCGTGTCTCAATTGACTGATACTTGGAGTTTCATCACTAAGAAGCTTTTCACCCTCTTTTGAGATCGAAATGGATCTTTATTTATGTCGAGCAATCTCATAATCATTGGGGTACTCAATGAATATGATTTATCCATATAAAATCGCATCAAAACTTTTCTATGTTAGTTGATTGATGGACAAATATTTCATTTGTGAAATTCTCAATCTATAGGCCAAGACAAAATTTTGTCTTACTAGGATCTTTTCATTTCAGATTTCCTTTTCAAACACTCAACAACTTCTGAAAGCTCTTTAAGAGTGCTAATGTTCAAGTCATCAACATACACAACTATTATAACAAATTTAGATCCTGACCTTTTTTGTAAAATTGCAAGGATAAAATAGGGTCATTTTTTGTACCCTTTCTTCCTTGATTATCTCAATCCATATGAGGATTCTTAAAGCTTTATAGGAAAAGTTTCTTTCAAACTTTTATATGTTTTAGGCACCTTGAGTGCTTCAAGGATTTTCATATCACCTTCATTGTCTAGCTATAAATGACAATTATTCATTATATAAGCATTCAAGTTTTCATATATTGCCAGATCAAAACAAATCTCATTGCATCCACCATAGGAGAAAACATCTCCAATAATGCCAGGACTTTTGCGAAAAATCTTTATGCCCCAAGGCAAGCCATACTTGATAATTACGGTTATACTATCGCATAATAATTTATTTGTACCCCACTGACATTATACCTTGATTTATGGACTATCAGTCCAAATCGTCACTTTTCTAAGTGAAACAAAATATACTTGACTTATGCATTTTATTTGACCAATCATTTATCTGTCCACACTATATGACAGATTTGAATTCAAGATCCTCGTCACGATCTATATCATTGAGCTCTACTTCATATCAAAGATACCGTCGACGGTTATTTGATATCAATTCCAATATGACATAACTTATCGAGATCTCTTCACTTTTCATCATTTCAAGTACCTCAATCTTTACTAATATTTTATGAAGTGTTATGTCATCGTGCTCCTTTAAAGCACTTGCCTCATTATCATGACCATCTTGATCATTTGCTCCTTTCCTTCTTCAAAGAGTTTTATTTTTGAAATCGATCGGTCTATCACGCTTCAAGAGTATAATAGACTCTGTCCTTCAAGGACTTCTTATTGGAGCATTTATAGCTGAACTATAACGTCAGTAAACTCATCTGGCAATTGATTTGGAACATTATGCAAATGAATTATCCTTTGAACTTCAAGTTCACATTTTTTTAACGAGGATCTAGATAATTCATCTCATAATTTTCAGCTGGCAATCATCTCTCCCCCTAATGTTAGAAAATCTAACATTCACCCCAACCTCATTTGAGGATCCATCTTTGTGCGTGGTGGAGCAATTAAATAAGATATCGCACATTCAAACTTTAGATGAAAATTATTTGGTTCCTGACCTTGAACCAATTATGATGGGGAGACCTTGTTGGCTTAATGCATACATGTGTTGCTACATGTTAAACAAATTCATCTCATACCAAATTTTATTTGGGAGTTTTGTTCTCATATCCATGGTTTAGCTATAATTGGAGGCATACAATTTCTGCTAAACCAACCAGCATTATCAACATAATTTCATAGTTTGGAACTGTGCTCTTAATTTAACAATTTGAGCAAACAACCTTACAAAACCAATTTGTAAGTTGACAACAAAGCACATGTGACCATCTCATGGATGCAAACTATCATATAATTGCAAATGATCCACATGGCAGGTGAACGAGCCCATATTCACCTTTTCTATGTTCCAAAACCTTAGGGAGTTCAATCTCAACCTTAGCTGGTATAATGATACAGTGATCATTTTATCATGAGAACAAGCAACACAAGAGAATTCTTGAAGAATCTTTTATTTCTTCATCATAAAGCCACGTGAATTCTTAATTACTTTTGCATCACATTGGAACCGGAATGGCCAACCGGTCATGCCAATTAATATTTATTTTTCTCAAACCTCCTATAGAGGTGAGTCGTGACATATATCCACCCATAATGATTTTATCATATCTTGACCCATTCTCTTTCAGAATGGTCGAGCATTCACGATGCTTATCACACGTCACATTCTCTTCAAGAAAGGACTAATCATTTATACGTGCTTCATAAATTTACATTATAAGCACATTGTCATGCCTTTAAAATTTTATCATTTTTGCATGACCCACCTCAACATCACTTTGAAAGGTCAAGTGTACCACCACTTTATCTTCCTTTCTTTTGATGGAGGATTTTTATAAATTCATCAAATTATTAGATCGCACAATGACCACGGGTCCAATGACCTTTCATACCATTATGATGATAAAAATTACCTTAATATTTTGAAGGACTATCTGTAGAAACCACAATGTTCTTCCTTTTATAATTACCGCAATGATGACTATTATAATTTTGTCCATCCACGCCCTTATTCATACATTCAATCACTTGTTTTATTTTAGACTTATTATTCAGTGCTACCACATTCATATGATAGAATGGAGCAATTGGGCGGATTTCAAACTTATCATGTACTGCTACCACATTCGTTTCATGGAATGGAGCAAATTCAATGAAATGAATTTCATAACTTTTAATCAAAGCCTTAGTCATCATTATATCATCACTATGATGCATTGAGACTCAAACTCAATGTCTTATCCCTATAAGGCGTGTTATGCCATGATTCTATGGGACTTGAACCCAATCCTTATCATCAAGGTGCATCAAAACTCAAATTGATGTCTTATCCTTTTGGTGCGATAGAACTTGAATCTACCGTCTTACCCTAAAACATTTTTCATTATGGTGCATCCGGACTTTAACCTGATGTCTTACCCTCAACCAACGGTATAATAGACCGAAGTACAACATGATTCACCCTTTGAGTCTTTCAAAATATTGAAATAAAATTCTTAAAATATAATACTTAAACTCATGCCACAAAAATTCTCGACCTTCTTCCATTTAAGGAACTTTATGGAGCAGAGAATATTCAACGAGCAATAGTATATGTCTTTGGTTCCTGGTCAATGTTAGTGACCAAACACTATTGTATTCTAAATCATAAAAAGATTTTAGAAAATACATACCTGATTTTATTCATATAATACCTTGATTGCAGTAGTTATCGTTTTCCCTTCTTGATTCTCATAACGAGATCAACCAAAACATGAGCTAAAGAAAAACTCAACCTCAATTGGTTAGAGTCTCGTGCTGATAACGTATTGTAAAAGAAAGCTCAGAATAATATAATATAATATAATAAGAAGAAGACAAGAAATATAGATGGAAGAGAGAATTTTCTTATATTCAAGTGTCTTACAATAGAGAATGATATCTCTATTTATAGGTAGATAAATCACTCCGAAAGCCATCATGATGAATGCCAAATTTAATAGATACATTGTTATCTCAAAAAGGTTCATATCACCTAAGGAATACACATACATGATAAGTATAAATTTATGAATAAACTCAATGGACAATCCACTTAGTTCAATGGATTTATAAAAATTACCACTTTATATGGGTAATTTTAGTTAGTTATTCATTTATTATCTTCACACTTTCTCACCAACCGTAATAAATTAAAAGGGCTTCTTAATTATTTTCAAATGCATGCATCCATTTTTAATCCATCTACTTCATTGTCTCCATTGCCCTAGATAGAGTTTGTCATCCTTGCGGTTCAAAATTTTATGTATCATCCATGTAAATAATTTTTACCTATCAGATCACGCGAAAAATATCTAAAAGTATTTCTAATTAAAATGTGCGATTTGAAATCATTAAAATAAGATACATTACCGGGTAAATATAAAACTAATTGTGTAAAACTGAAGGTAAGAGGCTTCTGAGGTTAGCTTAATTATTGTTTTAACCTCTGTTTTTGTACCTTTTTTATGATGAAATAAAAAGTCACTATATAACCTAATTTTTTATGTCTTTTAAATATTTTTGTTATAAATTCATTGAATGAGTGGATTGTCCATTGAGTTAATACATGAACTACTTGTTCATATTCCCTAGGTTCTATGAACCTTTTTGGATAAGAATGTATCTATTTATTATGATACTTAATATGGTGACTTTTGGGATGATTTCTCAACTTATAAATAGGGTTGTTCATTCACCATTGTAAGATACATATGATACAATATGATACATGAGTAAGACATGAAGGCATTTGAATAAGACGATCTCTACATTCTACTCTCCATAACTTTTGTCTATATTTCTTGTAGTATACTGCTTATATTTTACAACACGTTATCAGCACGAGACTCTAGCCAATTGAGATTGAGTTTTAGTGTTTCTTTAACTCATGTTCTAGATGATCTCGTTATGAGAATCAAGAATGAAAAATGATAACTACTACAATATTATCAAGGTATTATATGAATAAAATCAGGTATGTATTTTCTTAAATCTTTTTATGATTTAGAATACAATAGTCTTTGGTTCCTGGTCAATGTTAGTGACCAAACACTATTGTAAATATAAGCATCGATTTGCACCAAAAGGGTAAGACATCAGGTTAAAGTCTAGATGCACCATAATGAAAACTGTTTGAGAGTAAGACGATAGATTCAAGTTCTATCGCACCAAGAGGGTAAGACATCAATTTGAGTTTTGATGCACCTTGATGATAAGGATTGGGTTCAAGTCCCATAGAATTATGGCCTAACGCACCTTATATGGGTAAGACATTGAGTTTGAGTTTCAATGCACCATAGTGATGATATAATGATGACTAAGGCTATGATGAAAAGTCATGAAATTTGTCCCATTGAATTTGCTCCATTCCCTGATGCAAATGTGGTAGCAGTACATGATAAATTTGAAATCCGCCCAATTGCTCCATTCTATCATATAAATGTGGTAGCAGTGAATAATAAGTCTGAAAGATGACAAGTGATTGAATGTATGAATAAAAGCGTTGAGGGACATAATTATAATAGTCATTATTGAGGTAATTATAAAAGAAAGAACAATATGAGTTCTCCAAATAGTCCTTCAAAATGTGAAGGTAATTTTTATCATCATAATGGTATGAAAGGTCATGATTGGACCTGTGGTCGCTCTGCGACCTAATAATTTGATAAATTTATAAAAATCCTCCATCAAAAGAAAGGAAGATAAAGTGGTGGTACACTTGATCTTTCAGGGTGATGTTGAGGTGGGTCATGCAAAAATGATAAAATTTTAAAGGCATGACAATGTGCTTATAATGTAAATTTATGAAGCACGTATAAATGATTAGTCCATTTCTTGAAGAGAATGTGACGTGTGATAAGCATCGTGAATGCTCGACCATTCTGAAAGAGAATGAGTCAAGATATGATAAAATCATTATGGGTGGATATATGCCACGACTCACCTCTACGGGAGGTTTGAGAAAAATAAATGTTAATTGGCATGACCGGTTGGCCATTTGGTTCCAATGTGATGCAAAAGTAATTGAGAATTCACGTGGCTTTATGATGAAGAAATAAAAGATTCTTCCAGAATTCTCTTGTGTTGCTTGTTCTCATGATAAAATGATAATGTATCATTATACCAGCTAAGGTTGAGATTGTACTCCCTGAGGTTTTGGAACATATAAAAAGGTGAATATGGGTCCGTTCACCTGCCATGTGGATTATTTGCAATTATATGATAGTTTGCATCCATAAGATAGTCACATGTGCTTTGTTGTCAACTTACAAATTGGCTTTTGTAAGGTTGTTTGCTCGAATTGTTAAATTAAGAGCACAGTTCCAAACCATGAAATTATGTTGATAATGCTGGTTGGTTTAGCAGAAATTGTATGCCTCCAATTATAGCTAAACCATGGGTATGAGAACAAAACTCCCAAATAAAATTTGGTATGAGATGAATTTGTTTAACATATAGCAACACATGTATGCATCAAGCCAACAAGGTTTCCCCGTCATAATTGGTTCAGGTCAGGAACCAAGTAATTTCCATCTAAATTTTGAATGTGTGATATCTGATTTAATATCTCCACCACGCACAAAGATGGATCCCCAAATGAGGTTGGGGTGAATGTTATATTTTCTAACATTAGGGGGAGAGATGATTGACACCTGAAAATTATGAGATGAATTATCTAGATCCTCGTTAAAAAAAAGTGAACTTGAAGTTCAAGAGATAATTCATTTGCATAATGATGCAAATTAATTGCCAGATGAATTTGCTGACCCTATGTTATAATTCAGCTGCAAATGCTCCAATGAGAAGTCTTTGAAGGACAGAGTCTATGGTACGCCTGAAGCGTGATAGACCAATCGATTCCAAATGAAAACTCTTTAAGAAGGAGAGGAGCAAATGATCAAGATGGTCATGATAATGAGGCAAGTTCTTTAAAAGGAGCACAATGACATAACACTTCATAAAACCTTGGCAAAGGTTCAGGTACCTGATATGATGAAAATGAAGAGATCTCGATAAGTTATGTCATATTGGAATCGAGTCAAAAGACCGTCGACGGTATTTTTGATATAAAGTAGCGCTCAATGCTATCGATGATGACGAGGATCTTGAATTAAACAAATATGTCATATTGTGTGGACAGATAAATAATTGGCCAAATGAAATGCATAATTCAAGTATATTATATTTCACTCAGAAAAGTGATGATTTTGGACTTATAGTCCATGGATCAAGATATGATGTTAGTGGGGTACAAATGAATCATTATGCGAAAGTATAACCATAAGATATAAAGTACGGTGTGTGCCTCGGGGCATAAAAGGTTTTCACAAAAATCCTGACATTATTAAATGGAGATATACTCTCATGTGGTGGATGCAATGAAGCTTATTTCAGCCTGGCAGTAGATGAAATGCTTGAATATGTGTAATGAATGATTGTCATGTCTAGATAGACGATGAAGTTATATGAAAATCCTTGAGGGATTTAAAATGTCTTAAAGTAATTCCATTGAGTACCCCAATGGTTATGGGATTGCTTAACATAAAGAAAGATCAATTTCGATCTCATGAAAATGATTGAAAAATATGATGTATTAGTGCAATTGGTGCACATACAGAATGCTGATTATGCAGATGCTGGGAACTGTGTGATTTTTCTTTGAAAAAAGAGATATTACAGCCACCATGTATGAAGATAATGTTGCATGTATAGCTCGATTGAAGGAAGGATACATCGAAGGAGACTGGACAAAGTACTTTTCATCAAAGTTCTTCTTCACATATGATCTTCAACAAAATGGTGAGATACAAGTTCAACGGATCTCTTCAAGTGATGATCTTGCAGAATTATTTATTAAGGCGTTGCCAATGTCAACATTTGAGAAGTTGAGATATGATATTGAAATGCATCATCTCCAGGATATCAAGTAAAGCTTTCATCAGGGGGAGTGAAATACGCGCTGTACTCTTTTCCTTAATCATGGTTTTGTCCCAATTGGATTTTCCTGATAAGGTTTTTAACGAGACAGCACTCAAGGCATATAATGAGATGTGTGTACTCTTTTTCCTTCACTAGGCTTTTCCCACTGGGTTTTTCCTAGTAAGGTTTTAACGAGGCACATTATCTATGGACATCCAAGGGGGAGTGTTATAAATTCATTGAATGAGTGGATTGTCCATTGAGTTAATACATGAACTACTTGTTCATATTCCCTAGGTTCTATGAACCTTTTTGGATAGGAATGTATCTATTTATTATGACATTTAATATGATGACTTTTGGGGTGATTTCTCAACCTATAAATAGGGTTGTTCATTCACCATTGTAAGATACACATGATACAATATGATACATGAGTAAGACATGAAGGCATTTGAATAAGATGATCTCTACATTCTACTCTCCATATCTTTTGTCTATATTTCTTGTAGTATACTGCTTATATTTTACAACAATTTTAAGTTATTAATTATTGTAATTTATAGTATTCCACTTTTACATAGTTTTAAAATATAATTTTATTTTAAAAAGCTTAAAATCTCTATATCTAAATTCACAATCAAAATTTAACAGATTAAATCTCAAAATTTAAATTGAGACACATTAATTGATACGGAGTATACTATTATTACTTTCATTCTTTTGGCCATATCATCTTGTGACTTAGAGATTTAATCCTCTCCTAGTCATTATTGAATGGCCACATGTTTTCACTAGTTAAATCGATAGCTGAACTATTATAAAGCGTTAATTAAATATCAACCCATAATTAATAACGATTATCTTATTAATTTAGTTATTGATTATATATATTTATAAATCGAATCGATAATATACCAAATCAGACTAAACCGACCAATAAAGAATTGTTCCAAACTACCACAAATATATCATTGTCATATTGGCATTAGTAGTGCTTGTATTCTTTGACTTTGTTGTCGTCCAATGTGTTTTTTCGAGTTGAAATTTAAGAGGAACCTTCATAGATATAGTCATATAGGTTTCTACAATGTCGTGAGATATTTAAAAACTACATATTTCCCCTAAAAATAGTGTGTTAAGGTAAATTAGTTAAATTATAATTATTTAGTATTAATATAATAAGTAAGACAATTGTTATGAAAAATTATAGTAGAGGTGATAAATATAACTTTGATAAACACAAAAAAAGAAGGATAGTGTAATGAAGTCAAATATGAAGAGAGGTCTCCAAAAGTATCGCATGACGTAACTATCTTAAGAGATCAAGTGTGATTATCTCGTAGAAAAAAGTTAAGTTGAAAAATCTTAAATAAGTTGTTAGAGAGAGCACATGACTTTTATTTACTTAATTATATTTTTATACGCTTTCTCACATACAAGTCTCTAATTTTTTTTTCATGAGCTAAACGTGAGACACTATTAAAAAATCACTATTTTCCACATAAATCTCCACTAAAAAAAATGTTTAGTGACTATTTCTACAGAATTTCTCACTGAAATAAAAATGTTTAGAGGCTATTCCCCTAGATATTTTGATTAAGCATTGGAGAGAAAAGAAAAAATAGTAATATTTCTTATGACAAAAAATAGGAAGTTTCTTCAAGTTCAGTCAGAATCTGTTTTTCACCATAAATTTTTCTAATGACCGAATGAAAAAAATTATGTTCTATAGCATAAATTTTTCACTGAATCACGATAAAAAAAACTTTATATTTCTAATAGTATGAACATTTTTTTTTAATAAATGGATGATGTTGAAACTTATACTTAAGTCTTTGTCTGGTCCCATATTGAAATATATTTGTCCAGCCATAAAGAAGAGACATAGTCACTTGATTTTTATAGGCATTTAGGTTCTAACAAACTTTTATATGGACCACAACCTAATGTTTAGGACTCGTGTCGGAGGATTTTTGAGCATGAAAAATATTTAAATTAATAATAACTTTTTTGAACACGAATTTTGAGAAATATGCTAAATGATAAAAGGTAACATATTGTTGGAACTTCTTTTTTTTCCCTTTCCCTAAGAATTGTATTATTTCAATCACTCTACTTCAACAAAAACTATACTTTAATTTCCAATTAATATATTGTTGACACCCAATTTTGGCCTAACATTTTTCAAAATTCATAACTTTTATGTTTTATTTATAAAATTGTTCAAAATACATTTTTATAATTTTAAATAAATCTATCAATAGTTATTCTTATTTTTCAAAATATTAAGATTTTTATTAGTTTATTTTGAATTTTAGTTAATTTTGTTTATATTATTTTTATCACAATCAGTTGAATATTGTGTCTGTTTTATTAAATTACAATTTTCTATTGAATTGCATTTTTTGCATGCCATTGATTTTATTCGTGACATTTGTTAATATTCATTTTTATTTATTACTTTTTATTTTGATATTTTGCGCAGTCTAGAAATTCATTCAAATATGAATAAGATTTGCACACACAAATATTTTATTAACTGGATAAGATTTCATACACAGATATTTTATTAATTGGTGATTTTGGCCCACGGTTTTAAGATAATGGTATTGTACTATCGGTGGTTTTCGATTTTCTATTTAAGTATTAGCTTGATCATTAAGTTAGGGGTGGTGGATAAAATTTAGGGGTAATTTTCTGTTGAGAAATTTCTTTTAGTGTTCATAATTTTCCGGTGACAAGCTCACCGGAGTTCCGCTCTTTGCCAGCGACCAAGACCAGCAAACAACAGACCCCAAAACCCCTTTTCCCCAAAGGTTATGGCTGATTTTGTTATTGTTACTCTTGCCTTTGCTAAATTTTCTTGCTTACAATTGTCAATAGTGATTGTGCTATTTAGATTTCTTGTCACTACTTCACTGTTTCTCTTTCCCTTTTACATTTTACATGTTTCTTGTTCATATTTGTGAATATATATATATTTAGTCTTCAAGTCTTTATCATTCTAGTAGTTATAATATTAAATTGGATAGTGTGTGTATAATAATTTTCCTTGTTGGCAGTAGCACAAATCACCTAGCTCCGCCGTTTATATTTTATGTGTATTTATTTATCTTCAAGTTTGTTTTATAGATTAGTTTCCATTTTGCTAAAGTTATAATTATTGTGGGTTGTTTCAGTTTTCTTTGAACTACTTTTTATGCTATTATTTTGTGATTTTGGCTAAATAGTTGTATTAATTTGGTTAGACATATATTATTTCTTGTTTGTTGGCTGTCATAATTATATTGTCATTGTATGGTGTCCTTAAATGTTGCTTTTGTTGTCTTATTTTTCTACAATGTTATTAAACTCATTGAATATAAAATGGCTAATGAAAAACTCTCTACGTCAGTTTTGGAGGCCTCCACAATATTAAAAGACGGAAATTTAGTTTAAATTTATATATATTTTACATTAAAATTGGCCGATAAAGAAGTTACCGTCGACTTCCAAGGCCTCCCATGTTAATAAGACGGACTTTTATTTTTCAAGTTATTATTTGATTCATTTATTTTTATTCATATTTATTTATTACTAACACTTTTACTAAGTGTCTTTACAGGTACACCCCGGAGTCGCTTCCCATTGAAGTTATTCCAATGGAGTTCGAATATCATATTCATTATTTTGTTTATTATTGACGTTAGGCAAACTTAGGCCGTTTTCTTATATTAATTATTGTTATACTTGTATGTTATATTTATCTCCTCCTCAATTTGAAAAAATGAATTCAGCCGGGACCCACAATTGTGGATTTTGAAGGATGCCTAACCCCTTCCCTTCGAAATGACTTGAACCCCCTACCTAGAATCTATTGATTTCGTAGACTATTTTAGTTAATTAATTGGTTTCCTAGTTTTCCTAAAATTAGGTGGCGACTCCTTTAAAATTGTTTTATTCTTTTAAAAATTGTTTATTTTTTTGAGTCACCACGACGTTTCACTTTATTTGAATAAAGTAGGGATGTAAACATATATTATTTAGCACCTAATTGGTGGATGACTTTATATATTATCAATCAAATAGCTTTGCATATACTTTCATGAATAGTGGAAAATTATAATAGAAGTTTGCTATTGAGCTATAGTTGGAATTAGCCTACTATTTTATTTTTAGTTTTTTTTTTCCGGGAAAAAAATGATATCTTTTAATGTTTAAAAATATTTTAACTTTATATTATATTGTCTTTAATGAAATAATTTATGATCGTATCAATATTTATGTCTTGTTATATATTTTTTTGATCCATTTTACTTTTCATGTTTTTGTTTGCACGTCTCTTAATAAAATATATTGGTGTATGTATCACAAATTAAAGTAAATTACAGGTGAAAAATAAAATAATAAAAATAAATAAATAAATATTCAGGCTGAAGCGTGAATATCTCATTTTTTTAAAGAAGATTCAAGCTGACTATAACATAATCTAGATCGATCTAACATTATATCTCTTTGACTTTCCGAAAAAAATAAAAAGGGGTAGTTGGGATATATTTTTTTTATGAGAAACCAAAACAAAATAATATTAAACTTTCAAATAGTTGATAAACAAAGAAAGGAGTTCAATGAATAAAGTAAGATTTTTGGATGATAAAAGTTAGACCAACATGAGATGTTGAACTGTGTGATGGGAGAGGAATAAAGTGACGTTTCTAAATATCTACAAATAGTTGGTTGCTAATTTTCCCCTTTATTTTTATTTGTCCATTTTAAATGTTATAAGTCTCTTAAAAATAATAATTTGGAAAATAAGTAACTATTGTTAAGCATGAAGTATATAAAAATTGGATTTTCTTGATATTTTAAAAGTCATAAATAAAAATAAAAATCTGTTATGAAAATAACGAATAAATAAAAGTGAACGAAAAGGAAGTACTTGTTAATGTTGGTGAGATGATACACCTACCTAAAGTATTATTTCTTTCGGTTCATTTTATTTACCATAATTACTAAAAATAATTGATCCAAATACTTATCGTTTTAAAAAACTATGATAGATTTAAATATTTCTAACATATTTACTTTTGGTCTAATAAATGTGAGGAGATATTAATGTTGTAGACCCAACTTGAATGGAAATTGTACATTACCTTTGAAATCTATGCATGTGTGATGCGACCATAATTATTCGACGTATTCAGAATTTTGAGAAAATGAATATATTATTATAAAAAAGATATATTTAAAATATAAATTTGATTAGTTTGATCTTTAGATTTTTATTACTGAATCTGTTAATAGTTATATATATATATATATACCATTAGTTTTTAATATACACATTTTAATTGTATAAAAAATTTACATTGCTAAAAAAATTAAATATTTCCAAGGTGACTAACTTCAGAATTTTTGAAAGATTAAAGCCAAAAAATAAATTAAAAAATTAAAATACCAAAAGTGCTACTAATATTATATTTTAGAAAGAAAAAAAAGAAGAAGAAGATAGATATAAGATTTAAATTTCTAACCTCAATTAGAGAGGCACACTTAATTCTCATTGCGTTATATAATACTTCAAGCATAAATTTGCATATTTATATTTAAATATTTTCTTAAAAAATATAATATTATTATATATGATCTCAAGAGAAAAACATAGGTTCACGTGAATCTGAAATCGCTTAGAAACGCCCGTAAATCTATATACACACTGCTAGCAATATTCATCTACTTAGATTTTTTAGGGAGCAGAGCCACACAATAATGTTTTGAATTTAAAATTATAAAAAAGATCTTTTATTTTTATTAAGAAAATCGACAAAGTTCTTCAAATTTTTATTTTTTATTTTTTTTACAAAAATCAAGGAATCTCGTAGATTTTGATCATGTCCACATAAATTAAGATTCAATTTAATTTGTGGATATTGATAGCTAGAGATAATATTGCAGAGATTAGACCACCAACCCTATCTGGAATTTCTGCCCACCACAAGTGTGATGTCAGTACGTTGCTTATCAGTTGGTGTGGTTCGATTTCGAAGTTTATTGTTCGACTTAACAGTTATCAATTTGTAGACATATCAAGTCGTTATATAACCATTAAGATATTGACTTATCAGTTACTGATCGTTATTGGTACGATTATCGATTTAACCGTTAAGATGTAACATTAAAAAATAGTCATTGAAGTTAAACCAAATGAACCATTCACATGAGTTGATAGATTGCATGTTGCCCAAAAGAAAACACTAACACATTGAAAAATAACCTAGAGTTTGAGACAGCACCAAAAATAAAAATATGAAACTAAACCCTAAGTCAAGAACTTTATATATCGAATGATATAACTATAAGTTATTAATTTACTATCTGGTTATTGGTTAACCCGTTAAGAAAAAGTCTTAAACCATTAAAAATCGATAACCCGATTATAAATAAAATCAAAATCGTTACTAAAACAGCTTAACCAATAATTTTTTTTTATTCAATTCATCGATTTCAATTCGATCGTAAGTGTGGCTAAGCCAATAGTAGATTTGACATTTTATATAATTTATTTATAAATAAAATTATTTTATAATATATAATAAATATTAGGTCTTCCTTAATTTTTTCGTAGGTTTACTTGTATATTTTTTGAACCACTTTAATAATAGTATAGTCACCATTGACCACACGTGATACTTATGTGCAAGAAATTCTTTGTAAACATGTTTCACACTTTTCCTCTATGTTGACATTGTTTTATTTTATTTATTTCTTCATATTTAGTGATCAGTATCTATTTTTAAATTTGATTAATTACTAAAAAAAATTTAAAAAATTTACTCCTAAAGTAAAACATCATTATTAAAAAAAGAATCATTTATAGAAATTGAACCGTAAATCCAGTATGTTCACTTTTTAGTTACATTACCATAAAAACAATTTTTAGCGATAATAAATATACACATTAATTAAATTAAATTAGAGCTTGTAATTAAATATTATATTTTAGTCACTACAACAAAAACAATTTTTAGCGACCATAAATATATACACATTAATAAAGAGTGCTTAAATCTTTACCGGCATTAGTGAATTGTCATTAGATCTATTGTCGCTAATGGTTTTAGGCACATATCTAAAGAGTAGTAATTGTCACTAGAAATACATATTTAGCGACAATTAAGCTATTGTTGTTAGTTAATTATTACTAAAAATTATTTTTTTAATGTAGTGTTAGTGCCTTTAATGATTTCAACTCTAAGGTACAATTGATAAATTGAACTTTGAATTACTTTGAACAATATTGAATTACAAAACAAAATTTAATCAAGTAAGGATGAATAAGTAAAGTGGAATTATGTAGTACAATAGTCACAATTTAAAAAGATATTATTTGTACATTTATTTGAGTACAATAAATTAATCTTGAATAATTTTATATTGTTGTGTAGATGAAATCTAATCATAATTGAATGTATATTAGAAATTTTCATGGTTGGGTGGGGAGATAAAGGGAGGAATTTACAAATGATATCACTTTTTTTTCCCTCCCTTTTCGCTTTATAATACTCACTTCTTCTGTGGTTTACAATATTACGCCTACCTTCCTTATTTTGATTTTTTAACTATTCTTTAAACCTATTTAAATAGATTCAAAGAATAGTTACAAAATAATCCAAATAAAGGAGATAGGCGTAGTATCGTAAACCATAAGAAATGTGAGTGTTATAGAGTGAAACGTCGAGGAATTATGATACTTGAAGATTTTTTTTTCGTCGAAATTATTTAGGTGTCCTTATATGTAGGGTCTACCTAGGATCACAATGCAGATTATGTTTAGTAAGAAAGGGAAATATTTTACTGCTCAAAGTTATTCACACGTTTTCTTTTTTAAAAAAAATCTCAAAACAAGACATGTAAAACAACACATTAAATTCAAATAAAATCATAATAAGAATAAATTAGGATCTTTCAAATCCACAATTGTTTCTCAATGATAAATATTCAAACTATAGATATTGAATTGCGAGAAATTACTACGATACACTTTTGATCAGAGCTGAAATGATTCATACTAGCTTGATTAGGTCAATATATGTACCATCGCTTCTATTTGATGTAATATAGTATAGAGGCTGAAGATAAGATATCATCAATTAAAGTAGATGCAACTTCCAGGCTTAAAGGACGAAACTCCAACAAAAAATCTATGAAGAGTTGGTGCTAGTTTAACCGAAAATAAAAATTTATCCGATCCATGAAAAATTAGCTTTTTATGATTACATCAGCAATAATTCAGAAAATGGATCTATTTCGTTTTTTTTTCTTTTAAGAAAAAAATTCAATAATCGTAACATTTCTAGTTTATTTGTTGAATTTTAAGTGAGCCCCAAAAGTTCTAAAAAATACAAAATACTCCCAACCACATGTAAAATAGGGTCAGCTCATTTTATCACTTTGAGGTATATTTCCACCTAGCTAGCTATTTTTTTAATATTATAAATAGAGGGTTTCCAATTGATATTTCTTCAAACAAATACTCCACAAAATATTTATAGGAAATTGTCTTTCATGGCAATTACTACAGCTTTCTCTCCTTCACAATTATATCTCTGCCAAATTGGAAGCAGAAGAAGTTTTCAAGTTTCATGCAAAAGCTCTAACAAATGGGATGTTCGAGAAGATCTTCTTAAAGGAACCTCTCATCTCCAAACGAGCTACTATTATGTAAGATTTTAACTTCTATAAACTGACAGTATAAAATGATTTTACTCTATCATATTAGTTTTTTTTAACAAATTATACTTATATAATCATCCATGAAATATCATGATAATGTGACCTTTTTCTTTTAGGGAAAAGGCTCAAATATGTCATCAAATTTTGAAAAAAGGCTTATTATGTTGTTCGTTAAAAGTTTGGTTCATCTATGTCATTTTCATTTGAGAAAAGGCTCATCCATGTCATTATTTTAACTGAAATGACATAAATGAGCCTTTTTTTTCAAAGTTCAATGGCATATTTGAACCTTTTTCTTTAAAAAATTGATTTAATTAATGACATGACCGAATCATATATAATTGACCATGAGTAAAAATGATTTTGCAAAATCGGAACTGTTTTCAGTTAACAAGTAATGGCATGCATGAAATTTTTCTCAAACGAAAATGGCATAAATGAGCGAAACTAATTTTAATGAATGACATAAATGAACCTTTTTTCAAAATTTGATGACATATTTTAGTCTTTTCCCCTTTTTAAAAATATATTATCTGTGTGTATAAGTTAGGATTGAATTTAAGTTAAGAAATAGCATTTCTCAAACGTTTTCCTCAAAAATTCATGATTTTAAGTTGTTTCAAAATGTGAACTCTGTGCTCGTGGGGCTACTCAATGGAGGAGCCAAGATTATATCTTTTTGTAAAGAATTTTAAAACATATAAACATGTGAATATCGAAGAAGTCAAGGGGATGAAAAAGGATCTTTTATGGTAGCTAACTAGCTATAGTCCTTTTATAAAACTTTTGTTATTGGGTTACCCATATACTTCACATATTTCTAGCCATTCACATATCATTATCAAATAATAAATATTCCGGATAAAAATCTATAATGCATGAAATATATATATTTATACATGTACAAGTTAACCTATTTACTCGATGTAATTTTTAACAAAGGGGTGTCCTTGAATAAGGGTAGCTTCACCGTACTGTTGCACCTTGCACCATGTAAGTTAAACCAATCATGTAATTCAGTAAAAAACAAACTATGAAGCAAATCTGAAGTAGTTTATTTTTATTTTTTAAATTCAAAGGACCCAATGGGTCTGATTTATTAACTAAAACTAAAAAAAATTTGCTTATTAATGCAGGATGGATTTGACAGTACCAAATTTGGACTACTAGTGAAGGATGTAAAGTATGCACTAAGGACACAAACAAATGATAATCTTGTTTTAGTGGATACTCTTCAACGTATGGGAATTGAACACCATTTTCAACAAGAGATTCAATCAATTTTACAAAAGGAATATGAGCAAAGTGCTTGTTTTCTCAAGTATCAAAACCATAATGATGTTTCACTTTGTTTCAGACTTTTGAGACAAGAAGGTTACCACGTGTCAGCAGGTAATTGGTTTTTCATTGAAGTCCAAGAATTCTTAATGGCATAATACATAAACATGACCCTTAACTTGGCGCTAGCTGGCAACTATGACCTTTAACTTTGGGTGTGCACAAATAGACACTTAAACTTGTATAAAATTGAACAAATAGACACATTTGTCCTACATGGCACCCTACATGGCAATTTTGTGTCCTACATGGCGTCCTACGTGTATTATGCCATGTAGGACGCGTGTGCCTACTTGTTCAATTTTATACAAGTTTAAGTGTCTACTTGTGCACACTCAAAGTTGGAGGGCATAGTTGTCCACTGAAGCCAAGTTAAGGGTCATATTTATGTATTATGCCATTCTTAATTGTCAAATGAATAGGTTGTAAAAAAATAATTATGTGTTTGATTCATGAAAAGAAATCAAATTCGAATCGACAAGTGCAGACATACTTTAAAAAAACTATAATTCCTTTTTTCTTTAAATGAAAACTATATTTTCTCTAACAAAATAATAATCTTTTACCTGAGATGGTCACATTTATAAGAAACAGTTACATATGTTTTCTTTTTAGGTGATCTGCTAATATAAAAAGCATCTTATAAATTGCAATTGTATATAAAAGTTAATCCTCAATTCGAAATATCCATCTAATAACCTTATATTGCCTTGGACAGATGTATTCAAAAAATGTAAGAACAATGATGATGGGACATTTGGATTAAACCTTAGCCAAGATGTAAATGGATTAATTGGTTTATATGAAGCATCACAACTTGGTATTGAAGGTGAACACATACTTGATGAAGTTGCAAATTTTAGTGGTGAGCACCTAAATGCAAGTCTTGTGCATAATGACTCATGTGATAAAGCTAGAATAATTAAAGAAACATTGAAGTATCCATACCACAAGAGTTTAGCAATTTGCAAGGCCAAAAGCTTCACCAACAACTTTAAAGGAATTAATGGATGGGGAAGAAGCACCTTACAAGAATTGGCAAATATTGACTACTCCATAACAAAAGAGATACATCAACATGAACTGGTTCAGGTTTCCTGGTAAATTAATAGTTGAATTTAACTTTCATACATTAACGGTATAAAAAAAGTTTTACACAGGGTCTCGATTGAATATCAAAATGTCTTTCTCACTATTTAGATTATTGGAGCTCTTGATTCAGATCTTCTTTTTTTCCATTGATATATAATATACAAAATCTTTATATTATCAGTATATATAAATTATTTAATTAATCTTCTAATGATATATATAGGTGGTGGAAAAGTCTTGGTTTAGCTGAAGAATTGAAGCTTTTGAGAGACCAACCATTAAAATGGTATACTTGGCCAATGGCAGTCTTTACAGATCCAAGAATGTCACAAGAAAGAATTGAGCTAGCAAAATGCATCTCTTTTGTTTATGTCATTGATGATATCTTTGATGTTTATGGGACTATTGAAGAGCTAACCCTTTTCACTCAAGCTGTCAATAGGTATATTGTTTGAGCTTTTAATAGATAAAAGTGATCTGATAGTATAAAACGTATTTATTTTTTGGTGGTCCATAACCTTAAAGGCTATTATTTTTTTAGGTGGGAATTGAGTGCCATGATGGACTTACCAGAATACATGAGATCACCTTATAAGGCTCTTTATGATACCATTAATTCCATTGGCTACAATATCTACAAAATCTATGGACAAAACCCCACACAAAATCTAAAGAATACGGTATTATTCACATGTTTTTTTTTTTTTTTTTTTGCAATGAATAGTACTTGCACTATGACTTCTTTTGTTAGAATTAGTCAAGTTGATACCTTTTCGTTCATTTTTATTCGTTCATTATATATTACTCATAATTATTATTTTTATGGTTTTAGTGGGTAATTTTGTGCAATGCATTTCTAAAAGAAGCAAAATGGTTTGCCTCTGGAGTGATGCCAACAGCAGATGAGTACCTAAAGAATGGACTTGTTAGTTCTGGAGTTGATGCAGTTTTAGTTCACATGTTCTATATCTTAGGTCTTGGTGTAAGCTCTAATATTCATTTGGAGGATATATCATCTATGTCTTCTTCTGTGGCAATGATTCTTCGCCTTTGGGATGATCTTGGAAGTGCAAAGGTAACAAAATGAAATTTATGTTTGTCTATCAAATATTGTCATATAAATTGAAATCGAGAAAATAATTTCTTTTTAGTGTTATAACATATAGTTAACATGCAGGATGAGAATCAAGAAGGAAATGATGGTTCATACATAGAATGTTACATGAAGGAAAACAAAGATGCTTCCATGGAATTGGCAAGAGAACATGTGATTAACCTAATAGAAGCTGAATGGAAGAAACTCAATAAGGAACATTTTCGTCTAATGAGTCCATCTTCAAGATCATTTTCAAAAGCTTCTCTTAATTCTGCAAGGATGGTTCCTCTTATGTACAATTATGATGATAAGCAATCCCTTCCTGTCCTTCAAGAATATATTAAGTCTATGTTATATGGTAATTTATCAAGGTGAATAAACTAGAGCTAAAAGTCAATTTCTTTTTCATATATTATGGTTGAGTATTATCACAAATTTGTTATCTTCCGTCTAGTCTTAGGCTTTTTTACATTTTCAAATGGGATGACATTCCATTTTACAATATATGAGAATACAACACAAATCTTGTAAGTTTAGCAAGTAATTACGTTTGGACACAATAGCTTCGTAAATTACCATTCGTATCATTTCTATTTCTTTAGATACATGTATCTAACAGGATTAGATGCATGTATTTTGAACACATGTGAAAATAATACATTTAATTCTGTGTATCTAAAAAAGAAAATGTAACTGAATTCTAATAAATGAGAAGTAAATCACACATCTAACTATTTTAGAGTATATGATGTATCATCTCTGACTTTAAAAACAGTTCAAAAGATGTAAAATTCCTCCTAAATTGTGTACATCAACGAGCTTTCAATTTGTCTCTTTCCTATAGTTCTTTTTCGAATAATTTAGTGAGTTGTTCTATTCACTAAAAAGTATATATCATGTATCTGAACTAAACTTTAAACATGTTGTAACAGGCAACAGTGAAAATTGTATTTGATTTAGTTAAACTATGACATGATTGTTTGCATATTTCATGCATCTAATCCAAATACATGTATACAAATGTGAGTGAAAAGATTCATATACAGTTTATCTAATTTAGATACATGTAACTTGTTCAATATATCTGATTCAAATATATATAACATGTTCAACGTATCTAATTCAAATACATGTAACCTCTTGGTTGGATAGATTTTTGGTTATGTGGTGTACTCAAGTAATAATCCTCTTGGTTGTAGTTTCTTTAGCCATGAAAGTACTTTAAAAAATTCTAAATCAATAAACTGTCAAAAAAAATCTTGGTATAACACTTCGATAATAAAATAATAACTATTAAAAAATTTACCAAATCGAATACATAACATATTAATAATGGTTGAAATCAGTTATATACCTTAAAAATTAAATGTGTAGTACTCTACACACTTTAATGATGCTTAATAACTGAGAGAAAAATATGTGAGAGAGAAAAAGAAGAGATATTGGAGGAGATTTGACTTGTGGAGTGTGACTTGGGGGATGATTAGAAGGGTAGATACATGAGCTCTATTTTTGACAATTTTGAAGGGGGACATCTAAGTATAAATCTGATAGAAAATTAATAAATAGTGAGTTAGTATGTAATGATTTTAAAGTATAGATTGGATTAGTATATAAAATAGGAATATTTATCTAATTAAGTAATTTTTTCAAAATAGGGAAAATGCACAAGGACTCCTTAGACTATGACCGAAATCTCAATGACATATCTAAACTTAACTATGGTCCTATTACCTCTCTGAACTAATTTAAAATAGAATAAATACACCACAAACACTGACATAGCATAGAGAGTGCACACTCTCTTGAAGGCAAGTGATAAGTGCACAAATTGGACACTTTTCATTTTTTGATTGATGACTTTATAATTAGTTAGTACACATATTTATTAATATTAAAACTTATATATATTTAATTATTTTTATTTCTTTCTTTGTAAAATATTTATTTTAATTTCTTTCTCACTTTAATTTTTTTCAATTAATTTATTATCTTTTTACTTTTAATTATTTTTAAAAAATTATGTGTATTTTTTTAAAAAAATAATTTAAAGTGTCCTTTAATTTTAAAGTTTTAATTTTGTAATGTTTTATTTGATTTTCCTCACTTATTTTGATATCCGTTCAAAATTAACTTATTTTAAATACAAGATATTTGGAATTAAATTTGAAATCAAATCAAAATGAAAGACAAAGAAAATAAAATCAATAGAAAAATAAAAGAGAAAAAACAATGAATGAAGGTAAAAAAAAAAATCGATACAAGGTAAAAAAAAAATGTATTAACTTAATTTAAATACAAGAAAAAGAAAATAAGAATATTTTTTTAAAAAAAATTAAAATTTAATTTTTTAAAAGAATAAAAAAAAATATTTAACCACGTGAGTGTGTACAAACACAACCAACTTAAGTGGTTGAAGGTTCCACGTCAGCATAAAAGGTGCACAAAATACGAAAAAAATGAATTCAAGAGGAGAATAGGACCCTAATTAAATTTAGGTGTGTCTCTGTGATTTCGATCATAATCTAGGGGTGTACTTGTGCATTTTCCCTTCAAAATATAAAAGTGACTTTAACAAGGTAACAACCTAACGTGTCACTTTGACAAATGGGCAATCCAAATTCAAAGAAATATGACTTTATTGGAGAACGACCCAATCAATTGCTTTGACATGTATTTAAAAAACTAGATGAACATGTTCCCACTAAGCCAATTGACTAAGAACTCTACATGCTGATCAAACGACTTGACAATTAAGATATCTACATCTGGAGAGCAGACGCATTGCATGACATGAAAAGGATTGATTACTACAGAAGTTACTTGGCCGAACTAAAGAAGGCTATCGATGAAGGAGCAAATGTCATAGGCTACTTTGCGTGGTCGTTGCTAGACAACTTTGAATGGAGATCGGGTTATACTTCTAGATTTGGTATTGTCTATGTTGATTACAAGTGTATATATATAATCCGTTGAAGTAGGATACAATATTCTAAAAAATATATATAAATTGACTATGAAAAAAATATGATACATATATGTATAAGAAATACAAATCTATTTGACATACCTATTGGAATGGCTACAAACTAAAAAAGAAATACAATGTTCATAATAAAAATATAAATGCTGAGTAAAAGAAAAACAATTGACAAACAAAAATTAATATGAATACAATTCTGGAATGAATACAATTTTTACAACATTCTTCTCTGACTCTCTCTTTCTTCTTCTTCATCTGCCATGTTTCTTTTTTTTGACTTTTTGTTCACCAAACCCAAATCTAAATCCGTATTCACTCGTGTATTAGTAACCCTATAAGCAAAATTCGAAATTATTAAATATGAATGTATAAAAAATCAACATTCTTCTCTGACACTCTCTTTCTTCTTCTTCGTTGACTATGTTCATTTTTTCTGATTTTTTGTTCACCAAATCCAAATCCGTATTCACTTGTGCATTAGTAACCCTATAAGTAAAATTCGAAATTCTTAAATATGAATGTATAAAAAATAAAACAATATATGATGTATGAATGCTAATGTAGATTACTACAATCTACTAAATCTCAAATATGAAAACAAAATCACAAAAAAATCGAACAATAGTGTTTAAAAGACGAAAAATCTGAAATACATAAAAGAGGAAAATCTCACAAAATACTTGGTGAATATGAAAACAAATTCACAAAAAAATTGAACAATACTGTTTAAAAGACGGAAAATTCGAAATATAAAATACTTGGTGAATATGAAAACAAAATCACAAGAAATCTCACAAAATACTTGTTGACTTCGAATTTACCTTTATCAATGGGTGAAAAATCTTTTAAATTAATTGTGAGATTTCTTGAACAAAGTGTAGGAAATTTGAAGAGTTGATTTTATGAACAAGAAAAGGAGATAACAATGGTGAAAATGGGAAGAGAGAGAAAGGAGTGATTTGGATAAAACCTAGAAAGAGGGGTAAATAGGTAATGGTGGTATTTTTTTAAAATTTTGTACGTGATAGTGGAGTAAAAAAAGGGTCCAATGTGGGCCTAATTTGAGAAATAAAAGAAAAGGAAATTAATTATATTAGGATACAATTTATTTTCTAAAATATTGACATAATGATATTTTAAATAATTATTTTAGAGTATAGATGTTTTTTTTTTTTTGGTAACATTGTAAAATTACCATTAACAACCAAGAACAATTACAAGCTAAGAGCACCTCGTCCATCACCAATAGTGATGATCCTCAGGCCTCAGAAAAACAGATCACTAGGTACAAAATTTTTGCCAAAAATTCCTACTCCTATGAGCACACTTTGAATGCTTAAAAAACTCTATCATGTTTACAATTTTCATTTTGATTTGTTCCATAACATCACTTTTTTGTATAGCAACATCTTTGTATAATCTCCAGTTTCTAGCCCTCCATGTGTGATATATTAATCCTCCCATAATAGCTGCCACTATTTCCTTCTTGAATTTCTTCCAATGCCTTATCATGATCATCTCCATAACCTGTTTGATTTCCCCAGATGGTAGAGCAATGCCAAACCATTGGAATATTTCATCTCTTGCTAAGCTGAACCAGAGGCCGTCCTTAAACAAATGTTGGCTAGTTTCCACATTTTGTGTATCACACAATCAACATGACATATCTTCAACATATATATTCATATGCGCTAGTCTTCCTTGATGCACAGCAAGCCACATAATAAATCTATGCTTGGGAGGAGAGACATTATTCCAGGCAAGCTCAGCAACATCCCACTTCACCTGATCCCCAGCTAGTGCCATGTAGCTCCTAGATATAGAATAAATCCCTGTTGCGGTGAGGTTGTAGCATCCCTGAGTATACCACTCTCTCATTCTTTCTTTCAATGAATTCAACTTTCTTCAATACCAGCTACTATCCAATGGGGCCTTGTGATTTTAGATATTGATATATGTCCTAATGTAGACTCCATGTACCCATTTTACCCATAACGAGTCTTCCTTTAAAGCAAGCTGCCAGAGCAATTTCCCCACAGAAGCTACATTCCAATTCTTACATCCCTTGATGTTTAGTATGATGATAACCTTAAGAAGTTTTGCATAACTGACAGGAGGCAATTTCATGATGATATAACAGTCGTGGTCATCTTTATAGATCACAACATGCTGAATAGAGAATTATCTGTGCCTGGAACGTCAGTTCGAGGATTTGTAGAGGGTCATGTGCCATCACATTTCAATATTCATCAACAGGTTGCTAGTGACAACGAACTCAAAGACATGGCATAACAAGTTGTTTTCTAGGGAAGCCTGGATGTGGGAAGTTTCTCATCTCCCATTTTTGCCTCGTTTTACCAATTTACAGTCCACATGAACAGCAAGACTCCTTTTCTTTACAAAGACATGCTGAGGAAACTACCTCCTATTGTTTGTTTACCACAATATCTGTCAATGTAAGGCCATAAAAGTTGGCATTCTGTTTCAAGATTTATACACATGAACGCCATATTCTTGCCTTATGAAGATTTCTTGCTTGTTCTAAAAATTGTCTCTCTATCTCTTTCTCTCTCTCACACACACACACACAAGCACGCTGAGCTAGGGGAGTGCAAAGGGGGGTTTCATTTAAACCCCTTCATCGGAAAATTACATCATATTATGTAAGGTTAAAATTGTTTTTATGTGTATATCATAAATGTTATAGAATCCATTTGGCTTCTTCATATGTTTACTTTAGAAGGCATTAGTTATTTGTCTAAATTCTACTATTATTAGTTTAATAAATGAGATAAAAAATTCTCTTATGAGTCTCAACAGTTATTTACTCATTTTTTGAAAAATGATAGTAGAAGGTAATTCAATCAAACAACCTTTTATGATTAATGCTATTAAATGATTTTCTTAATGGGTATGTCAAAATCTTGAAAGACATTTCAAAATTAACTAGTTTGGTCACTTGTCAGTCTCATATTGTACTTTCAGTGTGAAGATTATTAGCACTTAATAATCTGATTCAAAGGATATAACCTTAGAATAAGAAAGGGTTATTCCTGATCCAGAATTTTCAACAGTCACATTACAACAGCATATAACTTTATGTTATGCCCATTGGCTTTTGAAAGACTTGAAAATTATTAGGAAGTGTAAAAGGTTTTCTCTCAGCTCAAGTAAAACATATCAAAATCAAGTATGGATAGGAAATACACTAGCGGAGAAACCATGCTGAAAATATGCGGAAAAGAAACAATAGCAACAACAAATAATATGATAAGTGAAGCAAAAGAAACAACAGGTAATAATAACTGAGTCGTTAAAGCAAGGGTATTTCATCAAATAAGTATACTGTTTCTCTGGGCACATTCCACTAATAATTCAAAATCCATCAATAGAATCTGCTATTCAGCTCGACATAAGCTCTAGTCATGATTCGGTCGAACATGAGGTTGCTTGACATAAAACAACAACATCTCAGTCCCAAACAAGTTGGGTCAGTGTGCTTGACATCCTACCTATAATATTCTTAAAAAGCAAAAAATAATTTTGTTACAGTAGCACCAAGTTTGTACTAATCTGTTACAAAAGTTGATGGGATTCCCCTTTTGAAGATTTCATTTGTCAAGCAAGCTTCATGAACAGCTTTCCAAAGGTAGACACTTTTCAGGAGGCTTGCATCTTCATGTTACTATCCATGGCATATGGGATATCTCTCCATCTCTTTGTTTAGTAACCACTCGTAACTTGACTTAACCAAGAAAATTCCATCTATCTTGATGGTCTGAGAAGAGAGCATTTACGAATTCCCGATCCTGAAAGTTCCTGCTTGGATGCAGATTCCAGTTGTATCCAGTAAAGCAGACTGCCATGGTGCTCATATAGATCTTGATAGAGCTCCTTAAGGGGGTCTATTTCTCCATCCATTTATCCTGATATAGTCTTGTTTTCAACCCATTACCCACCTTAATTTTGAATCATGTCTACAAAGTCTTTCCACAGATTACTAATCTGTTCCCACACTGCCAGCACTTGATAGGATACGATCTTCGTGATTTTCCATTCCATTCCGTGCTTAGATACAACTACTAATAGTCTAATACTACTACTAAGTCAACAACAATGCCAGTCCCAAACAAGTTGGGGTCGGCTATATGAATCTTCACTGTTTCTATGTAAGATCTACAAAAGCTCCACCAGTTGATCTACATAACATTATGCATCACTCTATTTTTTCCTACGAGAAGGGAATAAACCTGCTGATTACCTGGCTGGACTTGGACAGAATATGTATGATATGATCATCTTCACTAGTCAAGAGGAGCTACCAATGGAACTTATAGGCTTCATTAGAATGGATAGGTGTCCAGCATTCAGAATTAAGAAGACTAGCAATATCTAGATCTTACACGACACTGTATAGCACCATAAATGCTATTACTTTCATCACAACCTTTTAATATAATTTTAAAAAATATTTTATATTTTAATAATTATCGTGTTTTCAAGTCAAGATATTTTTGAAAATAAAAGTAGAAAAGGGAGTTAACATATACATGTATATTTCTTAATACTGTGCTAAAATATTTATGTAGATTTTTTAATAATAATTTATTATATATTTTAAATATAATTAATTATTCAGTTATTTCACTAATTATTTTTATATTCTTTGTTCAGTTAATTGAATTTATTTGACTCTATTAAAAATTGTTTACATAAAAAGGATTATATTATTTATTTTTATAAGACAAATTAATATTATTAGGAGCTTATTTTATTAAAATATTTTAAGTTGTTAATTATTGTTATTTGTAATAATTATTACGTAATTTTCAAGTAATATATGTTATTCCCTTTGTCCCAATTTATGTGGCATATATAGAATTACAAAAAATCAATGAATTGTTTTATATGTCTTTTAAATATTTTAAGTTTTTAATTATTATAATTTATAATACTTTTTACGTAATTTTAAAATAATATATGTTATTTTCCATGTATAACTTTTAATCATTTAAAGTTAGTAATTATTATAATTATATATTACTTTTTACTTAATTTTTAAATATATAATATGATAAAAATAGAATTAAGATAAATAAATTAAAACGGAGAAAGAACAGAATATATTATTAAGGGTATGTAAATGAAGCACAAAATTGTAAAAAATAAAAAAAATTGAAGTGGCTGGCATAGTGTTCAGCGGCAAACATAGAAGCAGTTGAAATGAAATGTTTGTCTGAATGATGAAACATACATGTTGATCGAGAGCTGTGTGATTATTCACACTTATAGCATAGTAGCTAGCACGGGTTCAATATATGTTATTTTCTTTGTCTCAATTTATATGATACATAATTGGAGAAGTTATTCAAATTTTTATGTGGTTTAAAAATATTTTAAGTTATTGATTATTGTGATTTAAAGTACTTTTAACATTATTTTAAATATTTTAAGTTGTTCACTTTGTTTCAATTTATGTGGCACAAATAGAATTTCAAAATATTAACCAATTTTTTAAAATGTCTTTAAATATTTTAAGTCGTTAATATTGTAATTTATAGAATTTTGAAAGTCAACAAAAAAATTTATATGTCGTTTAAATTTTCTAAGTTGTTAATCACTATGATTTAAAGTAATTTTTACTTCATTTTCAAATAATATATATTATTTTTTTGTCACATTTTTTGAGGCATCGATAGAACTTCAAGTGTCAATCAAATCTTTTTCTATAACTTTTAAATATTGTAAGTTGTTAATTATTATGATTTATAATATTATTTACGTAATTTTCAAATACATAACCGATTAAAAAAGAAAATCAAGACTAATAAGTTAATATAAAGAAAAAAATAACAAAATAGTTACAGTAATAAAACATTCAGACCAATACAAATAATCTATATATATTATTTGTAAGAATATCCGAAAATGTCCCTAAAGTCCATACTACAATTACATTCTTTAACAGCTACACTAAAAGAGAAAGTGTTGCAGAAAGTTAATTTACCAAAATAGGTCCAAAATGCGTTGGATTTTACAAAATATTTGATGAAAAGAGGTGAAATAAAATAGGGAAAACGGCTGGGACCCACTTGTAAAAAGAGATAAACTACAAATGTGGTATGTTCAACTCTAGGTGGGACCCACATATAAAAAGGTATAAACTACAAATGAGGTATCTTTTTGTCTTTAATAGGAAATGTGCACACAACAGAACCATTAGTACAACACAATTAAAGCTTGAAGTCTATAGTGGGAATCTGTAAATGACCAAAATAACCCTTAAATTCAAGCTTAATCCTAAAAAGCATACAAGTCGACGGTGTGGTGGCTGCTTCATTTGTTACTCTCTCTTATATAATAAGAGAATTTGTAAAAACTTAAAATTAATTTTTGGATTTAAATTAGTAAAAAATATTTGAATAATATTAAATTTATCACTTTGTTAAGTCCATGATCACATGATCTTATTTATACGTTAAATTTGATGTCACATGTCGAATAATGTGGCATGCTAATTCGTCAAATGAAGTAGTCAATTGAAATATCACTTGTGTCAAAAAGATATAGAGTCAAATTAAAGATCAGTGAAAAGGTGTCATGTGTATAAGTGACATGTTCCGTTCAATAATGATTATGTCACTTCAATCTGGTTGGTAAAAAAAAAGAGTTTGCCTTTATCACAATTTTTCCATAGGGTCTTAAAATTCAGAAATAATACCATAATATTTAAATAAGAAGCTTGTGGATCGAATGTCGCAAATTTCTCTATAAGCTATAAGGTTCAAGCAAGTAAATATTTATCTACAAGTGCCAGAGATTAAAAAGAAGATTCAAAATCAAACTTCAGGTCGTTGAATTCAAGTACAAGTCAAGATTAAGTCCATCAAATTCAAAACCGCACAAAAGCCTTTGAATTTATTGTCGAAAAGAAGAATGCAATAATTTTCATAGAAATTGCAACACTCATTATACTTGAAATAAGATATTGTAATTATTGTAGTATTTTATTATTTTCTCATTTTGTTATCTAGTACATATGCATTCCATTATATCACTTTATAATATTGAGAAAGTACAATGAATAAATCAAAAATGTCAGCTGATGATTGAAATAGTGTACCAAATTTATATGCTTGATATTGTTGGTGCCAAATTGACCAATTTCAATGGGTCTTCTCATTTTGTAGTCCATCTCTTGTGCTAACTTCTAATATTGTTCGCTTCAGAGTTCAGACATAGATTCGAAGAAACTACACATTAATTAATGGTGTTAAATTTATTGTTGCTATTCCCTCCATTTACTTTTACTTGTCCATCATTTTAAAAAAAAATAGATTTTCGATTATACTTGTCACTTTTAACATATTAAAAAGAAACCAAAACAAAAAATTCTATTTTATCATCAACATTAATTACTTCGTCCCCAAATCATTTTTCAAGATTTAAGTATAGACATCAATTAATATGAGTATTATAGTAAAACAATACTCGTATTAATCATTGTTTCTTAAGAACCGTGTAAAATTTAAAGTAGACAAGTAAATGTGAACGGAGAAGGTACATATCAAAATTTATGGTTAGTTGAATTCAAAAGGTTAGCTTTTTCCCACTAAGCCAATTGACTAAGAACTCTACATGCTGATCAAACGACTTGACAATTAAGATATCTACATCTAGAGAGCAGATGTAAGTCCACATTTTCAAAACCCAAAAAACAAAATTTGGTGGAATTTTGACGGAAATAGTTAACCTAAAAAATAAAAATCGAAACAGCAACTCGAGAAGAGCAAATCTCAGAAGAGTGGAGAAGAAAGAAAATAACAGCATAGATTTTAGAATAAAAGATCAAAAATAGAATGGACTATGTGTTGAAGTTAAGATACTCATTGTAGAACCTTAACAACACTAACCATAATCTCCAACCCTAGAAAAACACATATACTTGCTTATTTCAAATGAAATGGTGCTTAATGTTTAATAGGCTAAGAACATTAATATATTTTAAAATGTCAAAGTGATTTTAAAAGAAAGAAAACACGAATAGGAGTCTTTAATAATATTTTAATTAGGAAAAAGATGTATTTAAAAAGAAAAGAAATAATATATTTATTCGAAAAAGGGCATTTTTGACCCACTTAGTAACTTTTGGGACATTTCTGGACCAAAATATTGATTGCAAGGGCTTTTTTAAACCAAAGTATTGCCGGCAAGAGCATTTTTGAGTTAAACTATAAATGGAGTGCATTTTTATTCATTTCACATAGTTTAAGAGCATTTTTTACCTTTTCCCTTTTTTTTATATTATAGTAGGGGGTTCTAATTGTTATTTCTTCAAACTAACTAATACCCCACAAAATATTTATAGGAAATTATCTCTCATGGCAATTACTACAACTTTCTCCCCTCCACAATTATATCTCTGCCAAATTGGAAGCAGAAGAAGTATTCAAGTTTCATGCATAAGCTCTAACAAATGGGATGTTCAAGAAGATCTTCTTAAAGAAACCTCTCGTCTTCAAACGAGCTATTCTCACGTAAGATTTTAACTTTTATAAACTAACAATATAAAATAATTTTATGCTATCATATTAATTTTTAAAAAAAAAGTTATACTCACGTAATCATCCATGAAATATCATGATAATGTAATTTTTAAAATATATATTATATGTGTATATAAGTTAAAGATTGAAGTTGAGACATAGCATTTCGCAAAAAATTTCTTTCAAAATTTATGATTTTAAATTGTTTTAAAATGTGAATCCATGTTCGTGGGACGAGAAGGTCGGGGTTGTACTTAAGAGTGTCAAAATGAGCCCAAATATAAATAATCTACCTAGAATTTTATGGATTGACTCAAGATAATTTGAATTGGATTAATCTCACCACATTCAAGCCTTGATCCATTTTAAAAGAATATTCAATTGAGCCCAATTTAATCTTTAATTTCAACTCGTTTTAAGACTCTTTATTTGTATTGGTGTAATGTATGTTTTCATATTGAAGATATGAATTATTATCTATTTTATATCAACTAGGATTTATTTATCAATTTGTAACTTTTTATTTTATTTTTTTGAATTGAAATTCAAATTATTATTATTATAAAAGGTAAATAACAATATGTTAAAATATAATTTATATATACGTACTACATTTATCGTATACATCAACTAAATTTACACATCAATCATTATGAATAAAATTGTATGTATGCATATAGTATATTAATTTTTTTATGTATACATTATGCAATTGCAATTATAATTGTTTTTAGCATAGTTGCGGGTAGGTATGAACGGGCAGCTTTATATCCTACAGATACTGAAACAGCCATATATACTTTTGGCATACGAGCGAATTTATTTATTTTATCTGTGTATTCATCATTTTTAATTATTTGACTAATTATTGCCAATTGTCTGGTAATTAGTACACGTTAATTGAGGATTGAAAATATATTTTCATAACTTAAAAGTAATTAAAATCTCTTTAATGAGTTAATTAAAAGCTAAAAATAACTTTTTCCTTTCTTAAAAGTGGGTGTAGCCTTTTTTTAGTGGCTTAATTAAGGAATATTTTTTTTCTTAAAATAGCAGCAATTTTTTAATGGGATAATTAGAGACAATATGCTAATTAAATTAACTAATTAGTATCAGTTGGTAAAAAATTAATTCTTAAAATTAGGCATCATTCTGACTACTTTGTGTCAATTGTTTTTAGGCCATTTTTTATTTTGAGTTATTCTGTGTCAATTTATGTTAAATGTTGTATATTTATGTCAATTTCTCATTAAGCGGGTCAAATTGGGCGGGTCATGATCCAACCCGATTTTTAACCCATTTGATCCCAAAGTAAATTTGAACGGATCATGACCCAACTCGATTTTTATTTCAACTCATTTTAATATCTTCAAATTCAACCCAACCACCCATTTGACACCCCTAGTTATACTCTTTTTTTAAAATTAAAAAACATGCTTTACTTACCCCTAGTTATACTCATGGAGGAGTCAAGATAATATTTTTTGCAAAAGAATTTTAAAATATTATAAACAGGTAAATATGAAGAAGTCAAGGGGATGAAAGAAGATCTTTTGTATCATCGTAGCCTTTTTTAGTACCCTTATAAAACTTTTGTTGTTGGCATCATCAAATGACATAAATTCTTAATAAAAATCTATAACGTGACATATATATAAAAAAATCAGAAAGTCTTTTGATAACCTTACTACTAATACAAAGGGGAAAGAATTTCCACAAAAAGATTCCTTGTATATTATTTATAGCAAAATGATAAATAGAAACTAGCAATTTAGACCATATTAAAAAGGTTTCTGAGACATAGCATAAAAAGGCAACAATATTAAGAATTTTTGACCTCGTGGCGGATCTAGAATTTTAATTAAGGACGTTCGAAAAACCTCTAATGTTACATTTAGGAGGTTCAAAATCAATATATAGACATAAAAATTCTTTAAAATACCTCAAATATATAACGTAATTTTTTGCCGAGGAGGTTCGGGTTCGGGTGAACCCCCTCGGATTGCTCTAGGTCCGCCCCTGCTCATATATCTAAATGACATTTGGCGTCCCTTAAGGAAATTGATGGAATATTCCTTTTTTTTTCTTTCTCATTTTAAGAATTTTCACGTTATTTTTTTTTTAACGAAGAAAATGTTTACTAATGCTGGATGAATTCAATAGAACCAAATTTAACTTTATATGTTAACAAAATATAAGATTATATTTATGTAGTCATCCATGAAATATCCCGATGACGTGCTTTTTTAAAAATACATATATTTAACCCAAAATAACATTCTTAAACCTTTTCCTGCAAAACTATATTCATGATTATATTTAAGTGTAAATGTGAACCCATCGGGATTGCACTCAGTGGAAGAGTCAATATTTTCAATAAAAGAATTAAAAAATATCTAAACAAGTAAATATCAAAGAAATCAAAGGGGATTAAAGAAGATTTTTTGTCTCATGACAGGCTACTTCAATTTCTTATACAATGTAATTTCCGGAAAAAAAAATAGAATACTTCTACAGTACCGTTACACCATGTAAGTTAAATCAATGAAGTAATTTAACATAAAATATGAAGAGTTCAAATTCTATTTTTTTTTCATTTTAAGAATGTTGTCATTCTTTTTCCTTTCCCTTTTTAAACTAATTACAAAATGCTTACTACTGCAGGATGGATTTAAAAGTCCCAAATTTGGACTACTTGTGAAGGATGTAAAGTATGCACTAAGGACAAAAACAAATGATAATCTTACTTTAGTGGATACTCTTCAACGTATGGGAATTGAACACCACTTTCAAGAAGAGATTCAATCAATTTTACAAAAAGAGTATGAGCAAAGTGCTTGTTTTCTCAAATATCAAACCCCTTTTGATGTTTCACTTTGTTTTAGACTATTGAGACAAGAAGGTTACCATGTGTCACAAGGTAATTGGTTTTCCAACTCATGAAAAAGAATTATTTTCGATCTGCATGTGCAGGTGTTAAAGACATACTTTTAAAAACTTTATTTTCTGTAAAAAGATAATTGTTAACATGAGATAGTCACAAATTTTAACATTTAATTTATTATATCACTAATGTATATTTTAAATTGATTCTTTAGCTTAACTTATAAGAAATAGTAACATAATTGTTATTGTATATAGAAGTTAATCCTCGATATGACATATATTATCCGTCGAAAGGGTACATGAAGTTATTCTATTTTAATTGATAAAATGAGATTAAGAAGGAAAAAATGTCAAAGTGATTTTAAAAGAAAGAAAACACGAATAGGAGTCTTTAATAATATTTTAATTAGGAAGAAGATGTATTTAAAAAGAAAAGAAATAATATATTTATTCGAAAAAGGGCATTTTTGACCCACTTAGTAACTTTTGGGGCATTTCTGGACCAAAATATTGATTGCAAGGGCTTTTTTGAACCAAAGTATTACCGGCAAGAGCATTTTTGAGTTAAACTATAAATGGAGGGCATTTTTATTCACTTCACATAGTTTAAGAGCATTTTTTACCTTTTGCCTTTTTGTTATATTATAAGTAGGGGGTTCTAATTGTTATTTCTTCAAACTAACTAATACTCCACAAAATATTTATAGGAAATTATCTCTCATGGCAATTACTACAACTTTCTCCCCTCCACAATTATATCTCTGCCAAATTGGAAGCAGAAGAAGTATTCAAGTTTCATGCATAAGCTCTAACAAATGGGATGTTCAAGAAGATCTTCTTAAAGAAACCTCTCGTCTTCAAACGAGCTATTCTCTCGTAAGATTACTTATTTATTATTTAAAGTGATTTTAAAAAAATAGGATTCTTTAAAAGTAATATATTTATAAGGAAAAAAATGTGTTTAAAAAGAAAAGAAACAATATGTTTTTTAATTTGACCCATTAAGTAACAATAGGGACACTTTTGGATCAAATTATTAGTGGTAGGGACATTTTTTAGTCATACCATTGGCGTCTAAGATATGATGTAAAATAGATAAATTTCTTACTTATTTTCATGTATTTAGTATATAAGTGAAAATATTATTTTAAAGATAATATTGTTTGTAACAAATTTTAAAGCGACAAAAATTAAATTACAATCACAAAAAAAATGAAGAAACATGAATATTTTATTGATAAATAGTGTGGGTACAATTCTGTTTCACCTGATTCTTCTCTCAAATATTTTTCCATGATTCGAGAGCCATCAATGACGTATTTCTCGAATAGGATAATTTGGATTTGATCATGAATATTTCATGAATTTGCGAAATATTCGAGATGTCTTTTCAAGGGAATATAGTACACTTTATATAGGCATGAACTAGGGTTTAGGGTTGATTAGCCTACAAGAATCCTAATTGCAACTGAACACACCTTGTAGAGTCCCAACTCGAATTGAACGCGTCTTATAGAGTCCCATAAATTTTCAATGTCTACAAATGCCCCCTGCTTCAAGGCTTGTCGGAGTGTAGACTTGATGGGCTTGTCGGAGTGTAGACTTGATGAAACTCAAAGACAAGACTTGAAGTACTGATCATTCTTCCACCTTACAAGACTTGAAGTAAGGATCATTCTTCCACCTTTGTAGCTTCAGATTTGCAAATTTGATTTATGAGAGAAGAGATGAAGCGCAGATATGGCCCAGTGTCCCACTGGGCGTGTCAATTTGTTTGCAATAAATTTTAAAGTTACAGAAAATAAATTACAATCACAAATAAAATATGAAGAAATTAGAATATTTTATTGATAAATAGTGCGAGTACAATTCTGTGTCTCCCTTGATTCTTCTCTCATAAAAGATTTCTCCATTATTTGAAGGTCATTAGTGGCGTATTTCTCGAATTAGGACAATTTAGATTTGATCTCTTTATGAATATTCCATGAATTTATGAAATATTTGAGATGCTTCTTCAAGGAAATATTATTCTATTTATATAGGCATGAACTATGGTTTAAGGTTGAGTAGCTTCCAAAAATCCTAATTAAAATTGAACACATCCTGTAAAGTCTCAACTCAAATTAAATACATCTTACAAAATCTCACAAATTTTTAATATCTATAAATAATTTAAATATAATATAACTAATTTATGCATAAATCAAATCTGCGACCACACAACCCCTTAGACATCACATGAAAAAGGGGAAACACATTCTTGGATTCATTTTTGAAAAGATTTCATGTCTAGACACATTAAAAATCAATTTTAATTTGTGGATATAAATTTGCTAAATTTTAAGTGAGCCCCAAAACTTTTGTTCCCATATGTAAAATTGTGTCGGCTAAAATCTTCCAAAACTTTTTTTTTTTAAAAAAACTGATCCTAACACTACCCCTTCTTCGACATTTTTTATTATTATAAATAGAAGGGTTTGAATTGTTATTTTATCAAACTAAAATACCATAATTAAGATATCTATAGGAAATTATCTTTCATGGCAAATCAAGTTTCATGCAGAAGCTCTAACAAATGGGCTATTCAAGAACATCTTCTTAGAGAAATCTCTCATCGTCAAACGAGCTACAATAACGTAAGATTATAACTTTTATAAATTAACGATATAAAATAATTTTATATTAGTTTTTCAAAAAATACTTATGTAGTCATCTCCATAAAATATCCTGGAAATGGAATTATTTTTTTATATATTATGTGTATGCAAGCTAAGATTGAGGTAACTTTGAGGCATAACCTTTCTCAAATCTTATATTCATGATTTCAAAGTGCTTCAAAATGTGAATCCGTACTAATAGAACTAAAAAATATATATAACTAAATAAATATACTAAAGGCCAAGAGAATTTATCGACGTGTAATTTATATGCATAAAACTTTTTTAACCTATCTACAATTTGCACCAACTATCACTTAGGCTTAGGCACTTTAAGTAGGCCTTGTTCATTTTAATACCTCATGTCTAAGTTTGCTGTGTCATTTTGACACTTTTTACTGACATGACATGGTGAGTGTAATACACTTAATTATAAAACGTGCGTAAAAGGCTTATTTAGCCAATTTTCTTTTATTTTTTCTTCTTCTTTCCCATTTTCGGCTATCATTTCCCCTAGCTTAAGGTCCTTACATGGTGAGAAGTATTGAGAGAGATTTTAGAGTTGAATACACATCTCTACGTGGATTAGATTTGATGGTCGAATTGTTAGATCCTAACAAGTTTGAATTGAACGATCGATCGTTAGATCCTAAAAAGTACTATTATAAAAGTTGATTCATTGACTAATTTTTATTTTTATTCAAAATTTATTGTTTAAGAATTATTTTGGGGGTCAAATGAAGAGTTCAAAATCCATTAGTATTTTTTTTTCATTTTAAGAATGTTGTCATATTCTTGTTTGGGAAAAGGGTATTGATATATCCCTTAATTTTGTCATGTAGAGCTAATATACCCCTTGTTATGAAAGTGACCCATATATACCCCTATTGTTATACAAATGACTCACATATACCCTTTTCCTCTAACGGAAGTGAAAAAATTAATTTTAATTTAATTTCTTAATTTTTTTTAAAAAAAATATAATCCATATGGGTATATTTGATCCTCCTCACACGTATTTTTTTTACTTTTTTGTTTCAACGAGTAATTTAAATTTATTATTTTGATGGTCAAATTTATTTATGTTTCACTAATTTTCTTGTAAAATTTATTATAGATGTTCCAATTTTTTTTTACAAATACAAAAACTAAATTATAATATAGCAGAAAAAATAATTTTAAATTATAATATAGCCACAAAAAAATTAGCTTTAAATTTTTTTCTTTACACTTAAGAATGAAAGAAAAAATAAAATAAGAATAAGAATTTTGATGGTCAAATTTATTTATGTTTCACTAATTTTCTTGTAAAATTTATTATAGATGCTCCAAATTTTTTTTACAAATACAAAAAGTAAATTACAATATAGCCGAAAAAATAATTTTAAATTATAATATAGCTACTAAAAAATTAGTTTTATATTTTTTTCTTTACACTAAAGAATGAAAGAAAAAATAAAATAAGAATAAAAAACTCAAATAATGATAATCAAAGAAATCAAAAAATAATTTATGTATGAAAAAGATTAAAATATACCTTGAACTTTGTTAGAAGGATCATATATACACCTAAATGATTTTAAAAAAAATTAAAAGTAAAAAATATAAATTTAAAACTAATTTTTTCACTTTCGTTAGATGAAGGGTATATGTGAGTTCTTTTTGTAACGGTAGGGGTATATGTGAGCCATTTGTATAACGGTAAAGATATATATGAGCCACTTTCATGACGAGAGGTATATCGGCTCTAAATGACAAAGTTGAGAGGTATATGAGGCCCTTTTCACTTCTTGTTTTTTTCAACTAAGAAAGTGCTTACTAATGCAGGATGGCTTTAATAGTACCAAATTTGGACTACTTGTGAAGGATGTAAAGTATGAACTAAGGAAAGAAAGAAATGTTAATCTTGTTTTAGTGGATGCACTTCAACGTATGGGAATTGAACACCACTTTCAAGAAGAGATTCAATCAATTTTACAAAAGGAATATGAGCAAAGTGCTTGTTTTCTCAAGTACCAAACCCCTTTTGATGTTTCACTGTGTTTCAGACTTTTGAGACAAGAAGGTTACCACGTGTCAGCAGGTGATAGGTTTTTCATTGAAGTTCAAGAATTCTTAATTGTCAAATGAATAGGTTGTAATTTTTTTTTATGTGTTTGATTCATGAAAAGAAATCAAATCCGAATCGACAAGTGCAGGCGTGTTAAAGACATACTTTAAAAAACTATAATTCCTTTTTTCTTTAAATGAAAACTATATTTTCTCTAACAAAATAATAATCTTTTACCTGAGATGGTCACACTTATAAGATACAGTTACATATGTTTTCTTTTTAGGTGATTTGATAATATAAAAAGCATCTTATAAATTGCAATTGTATATAAAAGTTAATCCTCAATTCGAAATATCCATCTAATAACCTTATATTGCCTTGGACAGATGTATTCAAAAAATTTAAGAACAATGATGATGGGACATTTGGATTAAACCTTAGCCAAGATGTAAATGGATTAATTGGTTTATATGAAGCATCACAACTTGGTATTGAAGGTGAACACATACTTGATGAAGTTGCAAATTTTAGCGGTGAGCACCTAAATGCAAGTCTTGTGCATAATGACTCATGTGATCAAGCTAGAATCATTAAAGAAACATTGAAGTATCCATACCACAAGAGTCTAGCAAGTTGCAAGGCCAAAGGTTTTATCAACAACTTTAAAGGAATTAATGGATGGGGAAGAAGCACCTTACAAGAATTGGCAAATATTGACTACTCCATAACAAAAGAGATACATCAAGATGAACTGGTTCAAGTTTCCAGGTAAATTAATAGTTGAATTTAACTTTCATACACTAACGGTATAAAAAAAGTTTTACACAGGGTCTCGATTGAATATCAAAATGTCTTTCTCACTATTTAGAATATTGGAGCTCTTGATTCAGATCTTCTTTTTTTCCATTGACATATAATATACAAAATCTTTATATTATCAGTATATATAAATTATTTAATTAATCTTCTAATGATATATATAGGTGGTGGAAAAGTCTTGGTTTAGCTGAGGAATTGAAGCTTTTGAGAGACCAACCATTAAAATGGTATACTTGGCCAATGGCAGTCCTTACAGATCCAAGAATGTCACAAGAAAGAATTGAGCTAGCAAAATGCATCTCTTTTGTTTATGTCATTGATGATATCTTTGATGTTTATGGGACTGTTGAAGAATTAACCCTTCTCACTCAAGCTGTCAATAGGTATATTGTTTGAGCTTTTAATAGATAAAAGTGATCTGATAGTATAAAACGTATTTATTTTTTGGTGGTCCATAACCTTAAAGGCTATCATTTTTTTAGGTGGGAATTGAGTGCCATGATGGACTTACCAGAATATATGAGATCACCTTATAAGGCTCTTTATGATACCATTAATTCCATTGGCTACAATATCTACAAAATCTATGGACAAAACCCCACACAAAATCTAAAGAATACGGTATTATTCACATTTTTTTTTTTTGCAATGAATAGTACTTGCACTATGACTTCTTTTGTTAGAATTAGTCAAGTTGATACCTTTTCGTTCATTATATATTACTCATAATTATTATTTTTATGATTTTAGTGGGTAATTTTGTGCAATGCATTTCTAAAAGAAGCAAAATGGTTTGCCTCTGGAGTGATGCCAACAGCAGATGAGTACCTAAAGAATGGACTTGTTAGTTCTGGAGTTGATGCAGTTTTAGTTCACATGTTCTATATCTTAGGTCTTGGTGTAAGCTCTAATATTCATTTGGAGGATATATCATCTATGTCTTCTTCTGTGGCAATGATTCTTCGCCTTTGGGATGATCTTGGAAGTGCAAAGGTAACAAAATGAAATTTATGTTTGTCTATCAAATATTGTCATATAAATTGAAATCGAGAAAATAATTTCTTTTTAGTGTTATAACATATAGTTAACATGCAGGATGAGAATCAAGAAGGAAATGATGGTTCATACATAGAATGTTACATGAAGGAAAACAAAGATGCTTCCATGGAATTGGCAAGAGAACATGTGATTAACCTAATAGAAGCTGAATGGAAGAAACTCAATAAGGAACATTTTCGTCTAATGAGTCCATCTTCAAGATCATTTTCAAAAGCTTCTCTTAATTCTGCAAGGATGGTTCCTCTTATGTACAATTATGATGATAAGCAATCCCTTCCTGTCCTTCAATTCAAGAATATATTAAGTCTATGTTATATGGTAATTTATCAAGGTGAATAAACTAGAGCTAAAAGTCAATTTCTTTTTCATATATTATGGTTGAGTGTTATCACAAATTTGTTATCTTCCGTCTAGTCTTAGGCTTTTTTACATTTTCAAATGGGATCACATTCCATTTTACAATATATGAGAATACAACACAAATCTTTTAATTTTAGCAAGTAATTACGTTTGGACATAATAATTTCGTAAATTACCATTCGTATCATTTCTATTTCTTTAGATACATGTATCTAACAGGATTAGATGCATGTATTTTGAACACATGTAAAAATAATACATTTAATTCTGTGTATCTATAAAAGAAAATGTAACTGAATTCTAATAAATGAGAAGTAAATCACACATCGAACTATTTTAGAGTATATGATGTATCATCTCTGACTTTAAAAACAGTTCAAAAGATGTAAAATTCCTCCTAAATTGTGTACATCAACGAGCTTTCAATTTGTCTCTTTCCTATAGTTCTTTTTCGAATAATTTAGTGAGTTGTTCTATTCACTAAAAAGTATATATCATGTATCTGAACTAAACTTTAAACATGTTGTAACATGCAACAGTGAAAATTGTATGTGATTTAGTTAAACTATGACATGATTGTTTGCATGTTTCGTTAGATAAGAAATTTTCAGAAATGGACTACTCCAATGATAAAAAAAAAAATGAACCAAGATATACACCATTATTCTTATAACTAAATAATTCAATTTGATTTTAAAAAATAGGCTAGAGACAATGCTTAAGAAGCAAAGATCACTTACACCTATGCTATCAATACATGTATTTGATTGGACATAGTTAGTTGTATACTTGCTATGATATCATAGAGCTTGAGGCCATGTTGGTTGAGGATCAAATTCAAACAACTGTATCATCTGACAAATTTTGGATTCACCACTAATGCAAAAGGAGTAAACTGTTGAGTATCTTGAAATAGCAGAATAGCAACAACCACTTTCTAATGCAGTACTTGACAAAATAGAGCTAAATTTAACAACTTCAAGTAGTTGTTATCATTCAAACAAGGACCCAAAGAATTACCTTTCATCCAGGGAACAACAATAAAATGTGAAAAAAATAAATAGCACATCTGGTATTTTAACCTATTCGGTAAATAGAACAAGATTAACCATGCATGAGATGTTGGCATTATTTGTTTTAGTAAGATGAAGATTATTATTTTGGAGATGTCATTTTCACAAATATCTGTACTACAACCCTTTAACTTAATCATCATTTAAAACTAAGAACATTAAAAATACAACCCATGGTAATCAACATATACCAAAAGGCGCTGGCTAGTCCCATATGTTAGCAGGTTGAGATATCCTTCTCAAAGATTAATAGTGTGTGAACATTGGTTATGGGACATGATATATAAAGAACAAAACTCAAGGGAAACTAAATAGAAAATCACAACGCTACCCCCAAAAGCTATAAATATCACTTTTTTTTCATTCAAGAGACCAGTATTTGCATATTCAGGAGCCACATATCTGTCAAATATTTGAAAGGGTATGAAATGATATAATAATGCAAACTTCTACTTCAAGTTTTTATACCAAAATAGTAATACAAGACACCAGAAGTTGAAGATTGTAGAGTCCAGAAGACCAGAACATGAAGAATACTCGAGCTGGAATGGAATCAAAAGAAGCACAAGGAAGAAACATTTTTTTCTAAAAATTAGCAAATGTTTATCCTACTTCAATTCACAAAAAATTTCTTATTTTATTATAATTATTTTTTATCGTTATATAAATAAAAATTAATGATGGATATACTATGATCTTATATATATGACATATATTATCCGTCGAAAGGGTACATGAAGTTATTCTATTTTAATTGATAAAATGAGATTAAGAAGGAAAAAATGTCAAAGTGATTTTAAAAGAAAGAAAACACGAATAGGAGTCTTTAATAATATTTTAATTAGGAAGAAGATGTATTTAAAAAGAAAAGAAATAATATATTTATTCGAAAAAGGGCATTTTTGACCCACTTAGTAACATTTGGGGCATTTCTGGACCAAAATATTGATTGCAAGGGCTTTTTTGAACCAAAGTATTACCAGCAAGAGCATTTTTGAGTTAAACTATAAATGGAGGGCATTTTTATTCACTTCACATAGTTTAAGAGCATTTTTTACCTTTTCCCTTTTTGTTATATTATAAGTAGGGGGTTCTAATTGTTATTTCTTCAAACTAACTAATACTCCACAAAATATTTATAGGAAATTATCTCTCATGGCAATTACTACAACTTTCTCCCCTCCACAATTATATCTCTGCCAAATTGGAAGCAGAAGAAGTATTCAAGTTTCATGCATAAGCTCTAACAAATGGGATGTTCAAGAAGATCTTCTTAAAGAAACCTCTCGTCTTCAAACGAGCTATTCTCACGTAAGATTTTAACTTTTATAAACTAACACTATAAAATAATTTTATGCTATAATATTAATTTTTTTAAAAAAAGTTATACTTACGTAATCATCCATGAAATATCATGATAATGTAATTTTTAAAATATATATTATATGTGTATATAAGTTAAAGATTGAAGTTGAGATATAGCATTTCGCAAAAATTTTCTTTCAAAATTAATGATTTTAAATTGTTTTAAAATGTGAATCCATGTTCGTGGGACGAGAAGGTCGGGGTTGTACTTAAGAGTGTCAAAATGAGCCCAAATATAAATAATCTGTCTAGAATTTTGTGGATTGGCTCAAGATAATTTGAATTAGATCAATCTCACCACATTCAAGCCTTAATCCATTTTAAAAGAATATTCAATTGAGCCCAATTTAATCTTTAATTTCAACTCGTTTTAAGACTCTTTATTTGTATTGGTGTAATGTATGTTTTCATATTGAAGATATGAATTATTATCTATTTTATATCAACTAGGATTTATTTATCAATTTGTAACTTTTTATTTTATTTTTTTGAATTGAAATTCAAATTATTATTATTATAAAAGGTAAATAACAATATGTTAAAATATAATTTATATATACGTACTACATTTATCGTATACATCAACTAAATTTACACATCAATCATTATGAATAAAATTTTATGTATGCATATAGTATATTAATTTTTTTATGTATACGTTATGCAATTGCAATTATAATTGTTTTTAGCATAGTTGCGGGTAGGTATGAACGGGCAGCTTTATATCCTACAGATACTGAAACAGCCATATATACTTTTGGCATACCAGCGAATTTATTTATTTTATCTGTGTATTCATCATTTTTTAATTATTTGACTAATTATTGCCAATTGTCTGGTAATTAGTACACGTTAATTGAGGATTGAAAATATATTTTCATAACTTAAAAGTAATTAAAATCTCTTTAATGAGTTAATTAAAAGCTAAAAATAACTTTTCCTTTCTTAAAAGTGGGTGTAGCCTTTTTTTAGTGGCTTAATTAAGGAATATTTTTTTTCTTAAAATAGCAGCAATTTTTTAATAGGATAATTAGAGACAATATGCTAATTAAATTAACTAATTAGTATCAGTTGGTAAAAAATTAATTCTTAAAATTAGGCATCATTCTGACTACTTTGTGCCAATTGTTTTTAGGCCATATTTTATTTTGGGTTATTTTGTGCCAATTTATGTTAAGTGTTGTATATTTATGTCAATTTCTCATTAAGCGGGTCAAACTGGGCGGGTCATGATCCAATCCGATTTTTAGCCCATTTGATCCCAAAGTAAATTTGAACGGATCATGACCCAACTCGATTTTTATTTCAACTCATTTTAATATCTTCAAATTTAACCCAACCACCCATTTGACACCCCTAGTTATACTCTTTTTTTAAAATTAAAAAACATGCTTTACTTACCCCTAGTTATACTCATGGAGGAGTCAAGATAATATTTTTTGCAAAAGAATTTTAAAATATTATAAATAGGTAAATATGAAGAAGTCAAGGGGATGAAAGAAGATCTTTTGTATCATCGTAGCCTTTTTTAGTACCCTTATAAAACTTTTGTTGTTGGCATCATCAAATGACATAAATTCTTAATAAAAATCTATAACGTGACATATATATAAAAAAATCAGAAAGTCTTTTGATAACCTTACTACTAATACAAAGGGGAAAGAATTTCCACAAAAAGATTCCTTGTATATTATTTATAGCAAAATGATAAATAGAAACTAGCAATTTAGACCATATTAAAAAGGTTTCTGAGACATAGCATAAAAAGGCAACAATATTAAGAATTTTTGACCTCATATAGTGGCGGATCTAGAATTTTAATTAAGGAGGTTCGAAAAACCTCTAATGCTACATTTAGGAGGTTCAAAATCAATATATAGACATAAAAATTCTTTAAAATACCTTAAATATATAACATAATTTTTTGCCGAGGAGGTTCGGGTTCGGATGAACCCCCTCGGATTGCTCTAGGTCCGCCCCTGCTCATATATCTAAATGACATTTGGCGTCCCTTAAGGAAATTGATGGAATATTCCTTTTTTTTTCTTTCTCATTTTAAGAATTTTCACGTTATTTTTTTTTTAACGAAGAAAATGTTTACTAATGCTGGATGAATTCAATAGAACCAAATTTAACTTTATATGTTAACAAAATATAAGATTATATTTATGTAGTCATCCATGAAATATCCCGATGACGTGCTTTTTTAAAAATACATATATTTAATCCAAAATAACATTCTTAAACCTTTTCCTGCAAAACTATATTCATGATTATATTTAAAACCCATCGGGATTGCACTCAGTGGAAGAGTCAATATTTTCAATAAAAGAAATAAAAAATATCTAAACAAGTAAATATCAAAGAAATCAAAGGGGATTAAAGAAGATTTTTTGTCTCATGATAAGCTACTTCAATTTCTTATATAATGTAATTTCCGGAAAAAAAAATAGAATACTTCTACAGTACCGTTACACCATGTAAGTTAAATCAATGAAGTAATTTAACATAAACTATGAAGAGTTCAAATTCTATTTTTTTTTCATTTTAAGAATGTTGTCATTCTTTTTCCTTTTCCTTTTTAAACTAATTACAAAATGCTTACTAATGCAGGATGGATTTAAAAGTCCCAAATTTGGACTACTTGTGAAGGATGTAAAGTATGCACTAAGGACAACAGGAAATAATAATCTTACTTTAGTGGATACTCTTCAACGTATGGGAATTGAACACCACTTTCAAGAAGAGATTCAATCAATTTTACAAAAAGAGTATGAGCAAAGTGCTTGTTTTCTCAAATATCAAACCCCTTTTGATGTTTCACTTTGTTTTAGACTATTGAGACAAGAAGGTTACCATGTGTCACAAGGTAATTGATTTTCCAACTCATGAAAAAGAATTATTTTCGATCTGCATGTGCAGGTGTTAAAGACATACTTTTAAAAACTTTATTTTATGTAAAAAGATAATCGTTAACATGAGATAGTCACAAATTTTAACATTTAATTTATTATATCACTAATGTATATTTTAAATTGATTCTTTAGCTTAACTTATAAGAAATAGTAACATAATTGTCATTGTATATAGAAGTTAATCCTCGATTTGAAATCTTTAACCTTGGGCAGATGTATTTAAAAAATTCAAGAACAATGATGATGGGACATTTGGATTAAACGTTAGCCAAGATGTAAATGGATTAATTGGTTTATATGAAGCATCACAACTTGGTATTGAAGGTGAACACATACTTGATGAAGTTGCAAATTTTAGTGGTGAGCACCTAAATGCAAGTCTTGTGCATAATGACTCATGTGATCAAGCTAGAATAATTAAAGAAACATTGAAGTATCCATACCACAAGAGTTTAGCAATTTGCAAGGCCAAAAGCTTCACCAACAACTTTAAAGGAATTAATGGATGGGGAAGAAACACCTTACAAGAATTGGCAAATATGGACTACTCCATATCAAAAGAGATACACCAACAAGAATTTGCTCAAGTTTCCAGGTAAATTAATAGTTGAATTTAACTTTTATACACTAACATTATAAATTAATCCGGACTCAGACTTCTAGCTCCGCCCCTTCTGATCACAAGGCCCTACAAGGTCTCAATTGAATATCAAAATGTCTTTCTCACTATTTAGAATATTGGAGCTCTTCATTCAGATCTTCCTTTTTTCTGTTGATATATAATATACAAATCTTTATATTATCAATATATAAAAACAATTTAATCTTCTAATGATATATATATATATATATATATATATATAGGTGGTGGAAAAGTCTTGGTTTAGCTAAAGAATTGAAGCTCTTGAGAGACCAACCATTAAAATGGTATACTTGGCCAATGGCAGCCCTTACAGATCCAAGAATGTCACAAGAAAGAATTGAGCTAGCAAAATGCATCTCTTTCATTTATGTCTTAGATGACATATTTGATGTTTATGGGACTATTGAAGAATTAACCCTCTTCACTAAAGCTGTAAATAGGTATTTTATTTGAGCTTTGAATATATATATATATATATATGCTGATGGTGTAAAACGTCTTTATTTTTTGGTGGTTCATAACCTTAAAGGCTATTATTATTTTAGGTGGGAATCGAGCGGCATAACGGACTTACCAGAATACATTTGATCACCTTACAAGGCTCTTTATGATACAATTAATTCCATTGGTTACAATATCTACAAAATCTATGGACAAAACCCCACCAAAAATCTGCAAAATAAGGTATTATTCATATGTTTTTTTTTTGCATTGAATAGTACTTGCAAAATAAATGTTTATTCTATTTTGTTAATTAATATCTCAACACTTTATTACATATATTTTTTGAATTTTAGTGGGCAAATTTGTGCAATGCATTTTTAAAAGAAGCAAAATGGTTTGCCTTTGGAGTGATGCCAACAGCAGATGAGTACCTAAAGAATGGACTTGTTAGTTCTGGAGTTGATGCAGTTTTAGTTCACATGTTCTATATCTTAGGTCTTGGTGTAAGCTTTAATATTCATTTGGAGGATATATCATCTATGTCTTCTTCTGGGGAAATGATTCTTCGCCTTTGGGATGATCTTGGAAGTGCAAAGGTAACAAAATGAAACTTATGTTTGTCTATCAAATATTGTCATATAAATTGAAATCGAGAAAAGAATTTCTTTTTAGTGTTTGTATGATTTTTAGCATAACATATAGTTAACATGCAGGATGAGAATCAAGAAGGAAATGATGGTTCATACGTAGAATGTTACATTAAGGAAAACAAAGATGCTTCCATTGAATTGGCAAGAGAACATGTGATTAACCTAATAGAAGCTGAATGGAAGAAACTCAACAAGGAACATTTTCGTTTGATGAGTCAATCTTCAAGATCATTTTCAAAAGCTTCTCTTAATTCTGCAAGGATGGTTCCTCTTATGTACAGTTATGATGATAAGCAATCCCTCCCTGTGCTTCAAGAATATATTAAGTCTATGCTATATAGTGATTTATCAATTTGAATAAAGTAGAGCTAAAGGTCAAATTTTTTTCTATATATTATGGTTGAGTACAAATCTGTTGTAATGACCCAAAAGGTCATTTTTGTAAATTTTCATTTTTACCCTTCCAATAGTTGTCGTGAGTTATTTCTGATCAGTTGATGAAATCAGTTCAGGAATTTTGAACTATTTGATAACTACGGTTTTTTATTAAATAATTAATTTATTTAGTTGATAATAATGGGCCAAGTCTGAAATTTATTTAAGACCCTATATCACTTGGCCCATATATATTTAAATAAGCGGGTAGGGTTACATATTAAAAGATAACATTAACAATTTCCTAGCCAATAAAAACGAATGGTTGGATATTGACACTAATAAAAAAGATAAGTTGGTGATTTATATTTGGAGGGTTAATGATGAGTAGTGGTGAGGTAAACATTGGAAAATAATGTTTTGAAGGAAAAAGTTAGCGCTCTGCATATTTCTTGGGAGATTTGAATAGTACTGGTTCTGTTATTATTTGGAAAGTAATGATTCGTTGTTAAAGGTCACCGATTATATATTAAACTTTGGTTTAAGAATTATGTTGTGGTCATCACATTATGATATAAATTTTGATATATTGGTATATATAATTGAATATTAGGTGTATTATATTATATGAATATCATTAGATTTATGCTATTTTGGAGAAATTGAGGCTTAACCCTAGGTTAGAAATTTGGAAAATATGAGAGTTGACATGTTAATTAGCATCAAGATTAAGAACTTGATTACAGATTTGGGTGAGTTTTTGGGTCTAGGCTAGACATATAGTAATATGAGTGTTGTTAGTTTCAAAATCTTATTGTGATTATTTATTTGAATAGATTGCATTGATTTGGATGTCCAACGAAAGGGGGAGAGTCAAGTCCCGGAGTGATTATTCGATTATTTGGGGCAGGTGGATTTCTCAACCCTTGTTAAGTGTATAGAATAGTGTATTTCCTTGTGGTATGTGTTGAGGAGTAATGGGACTTGGTGATGGGTGGACTTGTCCATATTGAATAATTTTAATGATGAAAAAGGGTAATAAAAGGCGGCAATGTGAATAATTATTGGTGTGTGAGGTGTTGAGAATGGTTTGAAAGACTTATTGATTCATTGTTGATGTTGTATCATGATTGTGTTGTTGTGAATTGTGCATTGTTATGGAAATGGTCATCTCCTCATTAATTGTGTGAACATGTCATTTGCATTGGTTCTGAGACATGGTTGTGACAAGTGTTATGTGAATTAAGGATGAATACGAAATTAAAGAGGATGTACGTGCCATTTTGAGGGACGTGTCACAAGGTGCAACCGATTCTATTATCGAGGGATGTGTCGCACGTCACGATGGATTCTATAATCGAGGGAAGTGCCGTATGTCGCGACATATTACATTATCGAGGGTCGTGTCACACGCCATGACAGATGCATGTATTGATAAGTCCCCCATGGGTCCCGGACTGAGGGACAGTGGGCGTGTATCACCAGGTCAAGCATGCACCACCATACTTGGCATTGCATTTCATTACATTGCATATGTTTATCATTTGTGAACTTGTGAGTGTCTTTCTGTGGAACTTGTGATTGATGAACTTGATCTCGTGTGTTGTTGATCTGTAATTATTGAAAAGTTGTTATTGAACTATGTGCTATGTAAATTGTGAACTGCTAGGTTGGGCTGATTTTATGCAGGTTGTAGTTGTGGAGGTTCGGTTGGAGTGTAAGTAGTACCCGTATTCTATACTCGTAGTTTTGTGTGTTAGGAGTTTTCTTGCTAAGTACCGTGTGATTTGGTACTCACCCCTTGCTTCTACATTTTTGTAGGTTACAAGCCCGGATCTTCGTGATACTTTCTATTCTCTTCTTTTCCGAGGCTTCCTGTGGAGATTTTTAAGGTAGTTGTTTGTCATCTCAGCGGACCCTCTTGCTCCTTATTTATGATCTTCTCTATTCTAGAAACAATGTCATTTGGAACTTGTATTTTTCTTTCGAATCAATTATAATACTTTAGAGACTTGTACACGTGACAACTAGATTTTGAGGTTTTATTTTGAGTTGATTATGATTTTCGCATTATTAGATGGTGTTAGTCTCCTTTTCTTATTTTACTTTCGCATTTATCGTATTAGTTGAGTTTTAGGCTGACTTGTCTTGGTGGGAAATGAGTGTCATCACGTCCATTTTTGAAAACACATACCTGATTTTATGCATATAATACCTTGATTATATTGCAGTAGTTATCATTTTTCATTCTTGATTCTCATAACGAGATCAACCAGAACATGAGTTAAAGAAACACTAAAACTCAATCTCAATTGGCTAGAGTCTCGTGCTGATAACGTATTATAAAACATAAGCTCAGAATAATATAATATAAAGAGGAGAAGACAAATAATATAGATGGAAGAGAGAACTTTTCTTCTTATTCAAGTGTGTCCTACAATGGAGAATGATATCTCTATTTATAGGTAGAGAAATCACTCCAAAAGCCATCATGATGAATGCCAAATTTAATAGATACATTGTTATCCCAAAAAGGTTCATAACACCTAGGGAATACACATACATGATAAGTATAAGTTTATGGATAAACTCAATGGACAATCCACTTAGTTCAATGGATTTATAACAATGATATAAATTTATGGATATTTTAAATAATTTTTAACACTTATGGGTATAAATAATATTTTTTTAAAATAATCAAATATTTTTGGAAAAATTTGAGGCCAAACACATGGTGAAACTTCACCAAAAACTTTACCCAAATATGATTTGCCTAGAATATTTGAGAATTTGGGGCCAAATGCTAACTTAAAAGCTTTCAAGCATGTTTAATCATATCAAATTTATTTATATCCCTAGATGTTTGAACGCAATAACTTATAGCTTAGCTAGATTTTCTATCTCCTTATTGAAGGAAATCTCTTGAAAGAATGCTTTCCCAAATTAGATCATACAAGATGCTAAGAATAAGTTTGAACAAAGTAGTTTGTTGATGTCGTATACTACATTTGAATTTGGTGTGACACTATTCATCAACACCAGTATTAAAGAGAGAAGAATATTCATTTTTAACATAAAATTTAATGTAGTGCATTAAAGTTGATTTATATTAACATGATGTTGACAAAAAATTTAATTTAAAATTTGATTTTATGAGTTGAAGATGCACTAAGCGTCCACGACATAAGTTTCACAAGAATTAAATACTGGGAAACTTTTTTGTGGCAAACAACAAGTTGGTGGTACCATAGATCTAGATTATGCTGGCAGTAGATCCTATTTGAATAGAACTTGTATAGACTTATGTGAAATCTATACATATATATATATATATATATAATCATAATAGTAATGTTTTGAATTGATGCTTCATCTACCTAGGGTTTGGAGGGAGCCCACACATAGTAATGTTGAATATATAGAGAACTGTTACAAATGGGAATTAGAGTGGATATGATGTCCCCAAATTTTATTTCTATTTTTATGATATAGAGATGTTGTTTCTGATAGCTAGATCTTTAGTTAAAAAAAAGAGAAGTTTTCAAAAAAAGGATAACAAGTAAATTATGATAACATAATATCAAAATACAGATCAAAATAAAGCAACTAAGAGCTATATATATATATATATATATATATATATATATATATATATATATATTATAGGAAAATAGAAAATTACGCAATTACTAAATATTACTACTAACAAAAAGAAAAGGTCATGGGCTAGCCCCTTCCTCTCCTAACCAACATATATTACACACACGCACGCACGCACGCAAATTAAATACTATGATGCATTTTAATATTAATAACTTAATTTCTTGTTCTCCGACTAACACGCAATGCATGTTATCACCTGACAATGTTGTTTATTTGGGGTTTATGTTTATATGATATTAAAAAAATAATTTATTTTACTGTGTTAAATTTATTTTAATGATAAATATAATTGATTGATTTTTAAAGATAGAAGTCTTAAGTTGAGTGATTTTACTAATATAAAATAAAGTTCAATGACTTTGATAAATAAAGTTATCACAGTTCAATGATCTTTTAAGATATTAACTCTAATTGAATTAAATGTAAAAAATTTTTTTTATAAAGCTTGGAGTTAATTTACATCTTTGATGACTGTATTCCTATTAGTTTTATGGGAAAATGGCCTGATATAACTCTCAACTTTGTCATTTAGAGCTGATATATCCCTCGTTATGAAAGTGGCATATTTACCCTTACCGTTATACAAATGTCTCACATATACTCTTCATCTAACGGAAGTGAAAAAATTAGTTTTAAATTTATTTTTTTGACTTTAATTTTTTAAAAAATTCATGTAGGGGTATATATGATCCTTCTAGCAAAGTTCAAGGTATATTTTAATCTTTTTTAAACATTGATTATTTTTTTGACTTCTTTGATTATTATTATTTGATTTTTTTTTTAAAATTTCATTCTTTAGTGTAAAGAAAAAAAATTTAAAACTAAATTTTTTGCGGCTATATTGTAATTTAGTTTTTGTATTTGTAAAAAAATTTGAGGCATCTATAATAAATTTTACAAGAAAATTAGTGAAACATAAATAAATTTGACCATCAAAATTATAAATTTAAATTAGTCGTTGAAACAAAAAGGTCGAAAAAAAATACATGTGAGGAGGATCAAATTTACCCCATATGAATTATATTTTTTTCAAAAAAATAATTTAAAAAATTAAATTAAAATTAAGTTTTTCACTTTCGTTAGAGAAAAAGGGTATATGTGAGCTATTTGTATAACAGTAAGGATATATATGAGCCACTTTCATAACAAGGGTATATCAACTCTAAACGACAAAGTTAAGGGGTATATCAGATCCTTTTCTCTAGTTTTGTCATCTTATTTGTAATTATTTTTTTATGCTATGTAATGAGGTAGGAATATATATCAAATCCTCCATTATCATGGAAAGTGAAAGTCAGGGTGGATGATTAGCTAAAAAAAAATTTAAAAAATGATTAAGATTAAATAATGAAAGGGCATGTTTTTTCTTAATTATCAAAGTAGCACTGCTAAAGTAAATTGAAATTCTTTAGGACAGAGCCAAAAATAAAAATAAAAATAAAAGTAGGTGAGAATGAATTAATGGATTAAATGTTGGGACACTTTTTTGTGATAATGAATTTAGTGGTACCATATATGTAGACCCTATTTGAATTTTGATATTGAAATCTATACATGCGACAATAATAGTCATCAATTTTTTGAAGAAATATATACCAGCACACATAGTAATGTTTTGAATGCAATGGCTCATCTACCTTAGGTGTTGGAGGGAGGGGAGCCACACAGACATGTACTCCTATTGAATTTTATGAGTGAAGTCTGAAAGAGAATATTTTTTCTCAAAAGTTCGTCATGATATACCTAATTCATGCATAATATCAGAAAAAAATGAATATAAATTTTGACTGCTACTTAGTATTGACAAACTGCTTTTTTCCTGGTCAGATCAATAAAGTCATAAAATTTTTCATTTTTGATATTTTATAAAAAAAATGAATTTATCTAAACCAATACATGATAAACTGAACTAAATGAAGCGAAGTTTAATGAAATAGTGTACTTGTACTATTACTATAAATACTATAAAGAAAAGAAGAATGGAATGAATTGGATATATATATATATATATATATATAATTCATTAATTCATTGTTGACATAATTGGAAGTTCCTATAAAAAATTGATAGCTTTTGAAAAAGGAGGAAGGCACAAATGAATGTAGATCTTATCTTTATTTCTGTAGAATAAAAAGGTTATTTTAAATAAACTTTCGAATAAAAAAAAAAAGGTTACACGAAGAAAGATTAAAAGAAAATAAAAATAACAAAATATTAAGATACAGAGTAAAATAAAATAATAGAAAGCAAAATTAAATAAATACATTAAGAAAAAAAGAAGATATTATGCAATTATTGAAAACTACTAATGATAAGTAGAAAAGGACATGACGCTAGCCCCTTCTCTCTCCCACCCGACATATTACATATACATGATTAAAAGTTCTTATAAAGGTGAATATACCATTAAGGCATCACGATCATCTTAACTCAATATTTTTGACAGAACATAATTTTGATGTACCGATTTATTAAAATAATAATAAATTATAAATCCGAGTCCATAATTTTAAAAATATATTAAATTCAACATTGAGATTAAAAATTGAATTCACATAATTTTAATTTTGAATTGGACTCTTTAATTTCAAATGTGATGTAACAATATTACTCCTCCGATTAGGTAAGTAGCAATTTCTATCACATATCGTACAGTGTTTCATTATTATTTTACAATTTCATATAACTAAAAAATAAGTTAAGAGTGAATTTATATATTATTTTCGTAAAATAAAAAGTAGGAAATATATTCTTAGTTTAATTTTTTTTTAAATATCTTGTCTAGACAATTAAGACTCAATTTAATTGTGCATATTGATAGCTAGATACAATTTGCGAGTTTGGACCACCACCTTACGTAGAAGTTCTGATAAAAGGTGAATTTAGGATTCATGCGTCATGATCATCTGAATTCAATATATTTGATAGAATATAATTTTAATGTAAAGATTTACTAAAATTATAATAAATAATTAAGTCTGAATTCATAAATTTTAAAATATAATAAATTTAATATTGAGATTAAAAATTGAAAATCCACATAATTTTAATTTTGAATTGGACTCTTTAATTTCAAATATAGTGTAACAATATATTATTTTCACAACTATAACTTATGCTAAAAGATGAGTTATAAGGTATGACTAAAAGATAAGTTATGAGTTACAACTAAAAGATAAGCCTTTTTAACTTATAACTAAAAGATAAGTTATAAGTCAATTTATATATTATTTTTACAAAATAAAAAGTAGGGTATTCATTATCAATTTTATTTTTTTAAAATTTCATATCAAGACAATTATGACTCAATTTAATTGTGCATATTGATAGCTAGAGCCAATTTGCAGGGTTTGGACCACCACCCTACGTAGAAGTTTTACGCACCATAAATGTGATGTTAATGAGACAAACCATCACTTTTTCTTATTTTTTAAAATATTTTTTTTGGTTTTTCACCTGATGTTCCGAGTTCGTATTGGAATTCTGATTCAATTCAGATCGTGCGATGTAGGGTCCATTCAAAGATGACGCTTCCAATAAGATTTTTTCAATATTCAAAGCTCGAACCAAAACCTATGATTAAGAATGGAGCAGTCTCCATATTCCTGTCTATTAATAATAAAAAAACTTGTCTAGTTACTTTCTTGGTCTTTCCTATTATATGTGGTTCAACAATCACCACAAACTTACCTTTTTTAGACAGACTAGAGGATCACGATGCCAATTTATGTTTAGTAAAAAAGAAGTGTTACGACCCAAAATGAGTCATGAGTGGCACCCACACTTAACCTCCTACGTGGGCGAACCAACGAATTCAAACCGCAACCTATATTAATTGTTCAACTTACAAAATACAACCATAATGCGGAAGCGCAAATCTTATTAATGTAAGAAACATAAATACACTAAAGTCTATTAAAATATCGTTTCTCAAAACCTGAAAGTCATCACATCACATACAACTATTCTCCAAATACAAAGTCTAAGTGTATCAAATACACCAAAATAGATTAATAAAATAATTTGTGTCTGAAAACTAAGGACATCATGCCATGACCAAAAGAATCCAACACGAGCTAGAATGAATAGCTCACCCTGGAACCTGATGTGCTGGAGACTGGCCGCTAGAGCTGAGGACGAGTCGAAGTTGCTGATACACTCGTTGTACTCCACAAAAGGAAAGCGAAAGAAAACATAAGTAGGGATCAGTACAGGGCAACATGTACTGAGTAGATATTATCTGCCGACTCAAAATTGAAATGAATATGCTTAAAGTAATAACATGAAATCAACTATAGCACTTAGCAAGTGGCAAGCAACAAACAACAAACAACATGAACAAGTGACAACAGCACTGAAGCAAGTACGTAATCAATCACAATATCAAGCACACACACGAGGACTCATGCCTCCACACCACGCTCATTTGGGAATGAGTTCTTTGAGATTGAGTACATTAAGTTAATTCAATATGTTTTCCTTTAATATTACCGTGTCGGAACGTGACACCCGATCCAATAATATCGTGTCGGAACGTGACACCCGATCCAATAATACCGTATCGAAACATGACACTCGATCCAATAATATCATGTCGGAACGTGACACCCGATCCAATAATATCGTGTCGGAACGTGACACCCGATCCAATCATATCGTGTCTGAACGTGACACCCGATCCAATAATATCTTGCTGGCTCGTGGCACCCGATCCAACAACATAGTTAATTTATAATTCTTTTTGTCACTTTCCCCTTCATTAACAATATTTCATTAAGCCTTCTTTATTCAAGGCATCACTTTAATAGAACAAGTTCAAGATTATGGATTTAGCGGTCTTGGGATTACAGACCAATCACAACAACACATGAATAATTCAAACCACAACAACCAAGTACATAGAAAATTTCACAATATCACTCAATGACTATCAATCACTATTAAGAGTCTATCCATCACATCGAATAAACCATAACCTACCTTCACCGAAGAATCGAAGTCAAGCAAGCAAATTCTCCAAAGCTTTTCGTTTCCTCAATGCCTCGGAACGTTCCAATCTATCAAGTATACAATATTCATAAGCAAACAAGTCCGTAGACCCCATATTACTATATATCTAGCTTAGACTCAAAAACTCAACCAATTCTATAATCAATTTCCTAAAATACAAGCCCAAGGGTAAGTCTTAATACCTCAAAATAGCATAACTCTAGTGAATTTTATATAATACAATACACCTAATATTTAATTATCCATCTCAATATATCAAAACTTGATTTATAATTTGATAATTAAAATCATTTAAAAGTCAAAACTTACTGTTCGCGAAATCAATTACTTACAGCAAAACAACTTGCAACACTACTTATACGTCAATAAATTCATACCAAAATGCCAAAATCCATACAAAATCAGCACCTCTAATGACTAAATAATATTTTAGTCCATAATCACATCAATTCCACTATCATTGCCAATTGATAAGGCAATGATTGTCCACTAAGTTTTTTTATCACCCTAGGTCCAAGATACTGACGGGCATATCCATCACTTAGCAACAATTCACCTTTAACTTTTCACTTCAATAATATAATATTGATTTTACTCATATATGCAGCTATCAATGTAAACATAAGAGAATTGAAACTTCACTTGATATATACCTAAAGCGATGGTTGCCCCTTCTGTCGCACAGTAAGTTTTCTCACCTAATTTATTTTCTCTAAATTAATTATGAACCAAAATTGCTGAATTTTATTAATTTTATTTTTACCTATGGGCCAAGTGATATTAAATAAATTATGGACTTGGCCAATTAATCACCAACTAATAAAAAAAATTAATTATTTAATAAATATCCGTCAACTAAATCATCGTAGTTAAATAAAAAAGTACCAAATCACCATTTAAAATTTACGGGAAGAGTCGAAATAGTTCTAGTACTCAAAATGACCTAACGGGTCGTTACAAGAAGTATCACTACTAAGAAAAAGAAGAAATTAGCGATAGATAAATTTTTTAATTAAATAGAAAAATTTTCATCCAAATTCAATTTAGCTACAAGTTAACTACATAAGAAAATTACAGAAAAAGAGGCTTGGATTTTGAAGATGAAGAACTTGAGAGTTGAAGTTTGATTTTGGTGGGACTATGAACAAGGAAGAAAAATGTTTCTAGCTTATTTGTTGAATTTCAAGTGAGACCAATAATTTTTTTAAAATACAAAAAGATAGTTTTTGTTTTCAAAGTGAAAAAAAAATGATATTTGTAAATTGAAATTGTATTTATTCATGAATACAAATTAGAATTGTTTTTAAAATTTTGTGAGTAATTCATTATTTAAAAAATGGGCTAAAATCCAGGGCCAAAATCAACGGACGTGATCAATTTTTTAAAAGAAAACCGACATCAAATCGATGGACCGTACATTGTAGACTTTGTCGACGCACATAAGAAATGTAGCTACTTAGAATCGAACGCAAGTATTTTCTATGCTTTGGACAATTCTTTTTAATACTCCCTCTGTCTCAATTTAGATCGTGCACTGCAGGGTTCGTTTGGAAATGATACTCCTAGTAAAATTTTCTCAATATCCAAAACTCGAACCAAAACCTACAATAAATGATGAAACAGTCTCTATATTCCGGTCTATTAATAAAAAAAACTTGTCTAGTTATTTTCTTGGTCTTCCCTATTATATGTGGTTCAACAATCACCACAAACGTACCTTTTTTTAGGCAGCACTAGAAGATCACGATGCCAATTTATGTTTCGTAAAAAAAGAAGTATTACTATTAGAAAAGAAGAAATTAGCCATGAATAAAATTCTTGATTAAATAAAAATAAATCATACTAATTCAATTTAACGATGGATTAACTATATAAGAAAATTATGGAAAACGAGGCTTGGAGTTTGAAGATGAAGAAGTAAGTGAACTTGAGATTTAAAGTTCGATTTTGATTGGACTATGAACACGAGGAAGAAAAATGTTTCTAGTTTATTTGTTGAATTTTAAGTGAGACCCATAATTTTTTAAAAATATAAAAAGATAGTTTTTGTTTTCAAAGTGAAAAAAATGATATTTGTAAATTGAAATTGTATTTATCCATGAATACAAAATGTAGTTGTTTTTAAATTTTTGTGAGTAATTCACTACTTAAAAAATGGGTTAAAATCGAGGGCAAAAATCAATTTTATTTAAAGAAAAACCGACATCAAATTGATGGATAGTACATTATCAACTTTGTTGACACACATAAGAAATGTAGCTACTTAGAATCGAACACAAGTATTTTCTATGACTTTGGACAATTCTACCACTTGACCACACATGTTCTTTGATAAAATATTTCCATCAGTTTAATTTATACCCTTCAACTGCAGTTTTTCTTTTAAAAAATTGATCTCATACGCCGGCTTTTGTAAAAAAAAAAAAAGTTGTAAAACCTTGAGAGTGCGTCGATTTTCTTCTCTTTTTTTTTGCGCAAAAAAATGACAGATAGGGACGATTTTCTTAAAGTCGATCGCTTCTCTATTAAATTATTTTTTTAAAAATTAAAATTAATACACTTAATCGATTTTCCCTCAATTTTTTGGACCGACCTTATCGGCAGATTTTGTATTGTTTTTAGTAGTGAAGAAAAGATAAAATAACTTTATGACCAAAATTTAAAAGTAAGAAAACAAAAAAAATCATCACCTAACTTTTTTGAAGAACACATCTCTTTTTCCAAATAGTATTTACCTACCTAGCTAGATACTTTATTATAAATAGAGCGGTTCCAATTGTTATATTTTCAAACTAATACTCCAAAAGAATATATATCTTAAGAGTAAATAAATTATCTTTTCATGGCAATGGCACGAACCCTCTTCCCTTCACAATATCTTTGTTTGAACAAAACCAACAACACTGGCCAAATTGGAAGCAAAAGAAGTATTCAAGTTTCATGCAGAAGCTCTAATCAAGAAGATCTTCTTAGTCTTCGCCAAACGAGCTACAATTACGTAAGATTTTAATCTTTATATACTGACAATATTACACTATAGTATTGTTTTATATATATATATATATATATATATATATATATATATATATATATCATTCCTTTTAATACTCCTCCTGTCTCAATTTATGTGACATATTTCATTTTTCAAAAGTCAAACAATTTAAGTTTGGCTGAAAATTTGCTAATGGAATCTTCAATTTTTTTAAAAATGAATTTATATATTTGTAATTTACGTAAAAAGTATTATAAGTCACAATAATTGACAATTTAAAATATTTAAAAAATACATGAAAACTTTATGATCAAAGATAGACTTATTTAAATCTCGAAATTCGAAATGTGTCACGCTGGAATAGAGGGAGTAATATCTATATCGGTAACCTAAGATTGTGGCAAGAGACATAACTTTTATCAAACCTTTTCCTCCAAAATTCATGATTTCCGTGCTCGTGGGGGGGCAGGAAGTGAGAGTTGCACTAAAAGAATTAAAAAATTATATAACTAAATAAATATACGAAGAAATTAAGAAGGTTTAATATGTACTCCTTCTGTTTAAAAAAAATGACCTTTCAAAAAGAGTAATTGCTTTTCTTTTTTGGTAACATTGTAATTTCAACTTTTCACGTGACATATTTAAGGTCACAAGATTATAGGACACTTTTGTACATTTGATATAACTTTAGTTCAGAACCACAAGATTGAAGAATCTTTTTTATTTTCTTAAACTCTGTGTCATCAAGTCAAACTAGGTTATTCGTTTTAAAATGAAGGAAGTAATATACATGCATAAAAAAATAATTAATCTATCTATACAATATATATTTTCATGACCAAGGGGTGTCAATTTTCTTCCCTTGATAAGAGTAGCTCCATCATATTGTTGCACCATGCAAGAAAATCCCATTTGCATTATTTGCTATTTGCTAAGTTTTGTTGATTTTTTTTTTTTGTTGAGAAAATGACTATTCTTATTGAGCAGCCTGATCAGTTTGGATTACAAGTTGAAGTGGAAGAGAAAAAAGTGCCATTCAATGCCAATGAACATATTTCTGATGGTGGATTTGTGGTACCAAAGACATTATCTTCTGATGAAGAAGTATTTGAAGTGTCAAACATAAATGCATTTGGTGAATCATTTAGGGATTATAATGCAGAAACTAAAAGACAAAAGAGTGTAGAGGAATTTTATAGGGTTCAACATATTAACCAAATATATGACTATGTGAAAAAAATGAGACAAGAATATGGCAAATTGGACAAAATTGAAATGAGCATATGGGATTGTTGTGAACTTTTAAATGATGTTGTTGATGATAGTGATCCTGATTTAGATGAACCACAAATTGAACATTTGTTACAAACCGCGGAAGCAATTAGAAAAGATTATCCAAATGAAGATTGGTTACATTTGACTGGCCTTATTCATGACCTAGGTAAAGTCCTCCTTCATCCAAGTTTTGGAGGACTTCCTCAATGGGCTGTTGTTGGTGACACATTTCCTCTTGGTTGTGCTTTCGATGAATCGATCGTTCACCATAAATATTTTAAGGAAAATCCAGACATGAACAACATCATTTACAACACAAAGAATGGTATATATGAACAAGGTTGTGGACTTAACAAAGTTGTTATGTCATGGGGACATGATGATTATATGTATTTGGTTGCTAAGGAAAATGGTACTACACTTCCTTATGCTGCTTTATTTGTCATAAGATATCATTCTTTTTATGCATTACATAAGTCAGGAGCATATACACATTTGATGAATGAGGAGGACAAAGAGAACATGAAGTGGCTCAACATTTTTAACAAGTATGATCTATATAGCAAGAGCAATGTTAGAATTGATGTGGAAAAAGTCAAGCCATATTATCTCTCTCTTATTCAAAAGTATTTCCCAAAAAAGCTAAGGTGGTGATTGAAAATGTATTTCTTTCTTTTCATTCATGAATAAATTCATCCCCCCCCTCCCCCCCCCCCAAAAAAAAAGGAGTAATGGGAAAATGATTTCATTCCACTTTTTCTTGTGTATTTATACGCGTGGGTAATAAACTAAAAATATCTAAGAAAATCAAAGTATTATCATGCTTTAACTTTTCCCGAAGGAAAAACATAATTCTCTTTCATATTTGACTTATTCTTTCCTCAGAGGAAAATTTTGGAATTCTATAAATTGAAGATCCCTCTCCTAATATCAACACAACGCTAATATTCACAATGTAGACGTTTAAGAGTTTTATTTTTGGGGAGATTTTCATAGTTTAATGTTTTTTTATTAGTTTTATAATATATAGGCCAATTGGCCAAATCATATAATTATATTATGTCTTTTAATATACTTTTATCTGTCATCTGATTTATCACAAACATGATTCGCACCTGTAAACTTCTGCATGACACCCTGATTCTCATCCTTTTCATGCCATCTGATTTTTGTACTTCTCATCCTTTTCAAGAGTTAAATGCTTGAGGTTGTGACAGTTAAATGAAATTTTGAGTACTTTATAGAGTATGACCATTATTAGAATTATGCTATGTTCGTACATTTTTTAAACCTTCCCAAATTGTTGATAGAATTAAGTAGTTCTTCGATAGAATTAAGTCTTCGCGATCTTGCAATAATTTGAAATTAAATTTTTTTTGAATCAATTTAAATTTAATAAAGATTAAAGAATAAAAGGGCATGCTTTTCTTAATTATCAAAATATCACTACCCATAAATTGGATTGAAATTCTTTAGAACAGCGAAAAAAATAAAAACAAAAGTAGGTGATAAGTCAATAAATGAATTAAATGCTAGGTGATAATTATTTTTTGGAGAAATTTATACCCATCATAGTAAAGTTTTGAATTCAATAGTTCATCTACCTTGGTTTTGGAGGGAGCAGAGCCACTCAGTAATGTTTTGAATTCAATATATCAAATAGAATATAAATATATACAATAATAATATATTCGGCATAATCTCAAAGTGAGATCTGAAGAGATTAAAATGTACTATGTATACATATCTTACTCCTATATATCTTTGTGAAGTATAGAGGTAGTTTTCGATAGACTTTTATCTCAAAAAAGAGAAGTTAGGAGAAGGATAGTAATAAAAAAAATGACAGCAAAATATCAAGATATAAAATAAAATGAAGCAATATAGAGCAATAAATAAAAATTAATTGAAGAATAAGAAATTAAATGATAGACAACAGGGAATTGCTTAGATGATAAGCACACCTTCATTTGTAACTCTAAGATTGAGAGTTCGAAATATAATAAATTTAATGTTGAAAATAAAATTTGAATCCATAAAATTTAAATTTTGAATTAAATTCTTTAAATTTATATGTAATTTAACAAATAACATATAAGTAGATAGTTATTACTCATCCGGTCAGATTTACTTAATACTTCCTCCGTCCCAAATTAGATGAGCATCTTACTATAAATATTGTGTTCCATATTACTTGATTACTTACTAAATCAAGTTAGAATTAATTAAACTTTTCCTATTCTACCCCTACAATTAATATGACATTTGGAAGTTTAAACAAGTTTTGAAGATATAAAAATTTCATTTTCAAAAGGCTAATTAATATGAACAAAGGGCAAAATAGTAAAACTAATCAATCTAATAATAAGTTCATAATCACTGTATAAAATAGAAAGTATCCATCTAATATGGAACGGAGAGAGCACTATTTTCTAATTTATAGTTCAGAAATAGTACATGAAAAATAAGTTAATTAAATAAATTGATACATATTTTTTTAAAAAACTACATAAATTTTACACTCTCTCATCGAAAAGGCTTGTATAGGCGCTGTAATAATTTTGATGACAATTTATTCCTACTTGCTTATTTGTTTAATCAAAAAATACTACTTTCTTTTTATAAAAAAATTCCTTTTATTCTTTAAATATTTCATCTAATTAAATTATACTCTTATGTTTCAATGAGTGCATTTTACCTTTATCTTTAATTTTTTTTTTTAAATTACTTTTTATATTTAGTACTTCTTTAAATTTCAATATTTTAATTTAAAATCATAAAATTTAAAGAATATTATGGTATACTATGTATATATTTTTAGCACAAATTTACAAGATTCAAGTTCTTTTTAATTTTGTATTTGAATAAACTAAGTGGTCGCTCAATTGGTGATTAGAAAAAGAATTATTCATATATTATAACTAGCATAGTTTATTTTTGGTAAATAACAAATTTTATTATTACCAAAGAGCCACGTGAGTACAATTGGTTGAGTAAGCACTGGACAACCCCAACCTTTCTATGCTATTGCCAACTCAAAATAATTCCTAGTTCAGCTCCTATATGGATAGTAATCAAGATTGCTGAAAGTACTAATCAATTTAGCCTGCCTACTCCCTCTAATATGATAATACTCTTGATGTGTCACGCCCCGAGCCTACACCCTGAACGCGGTCGGCACTCGAGAACCATTGCTGGTCTCCAAGCGAACCCTCATCCTGGCTGACTACAAGCGGAAAATTATCTCAAGCAATAATAGGCTTAAAATTTCATTAAATATGATAAACTCAAAAACTCAATTCATAAAGTTTGGACACTATTCAATAGTAATACTTATAGTTTATAAAACAACACAACAAAAAGTAAATGTTGAGGAACACCTCGACTCTGTCTATCTATGAAGCCTCTACTATTAAGGAAGGATATCGGGACAAGAACCACGACACCTCGAAGAGCTACTACTGACAACCTATATAACTAGAGTCCTCCGGAACCAAGGAGGTCTTACTCAAAAGCTGACAAGCGGATGAAGTAATCTCAATGGAACTCCTGTTGATGATCCTAAGTACCTGTATCTGCATCATTAAAAGATGCAGGTCGAATGACGTCAGTACATTGAATATACGAGTATGTAATATAGCTGAATAACAAAATAACTGAATTGAAACTCTGGCAGTAACTCAACTGAAATATAATATAAATCATGATGGGAAAACTCATTTAAATTCTTACCGAAAGAATGCAATAAAAGCATATACTGAACTGACCAGGCTGAAAGAAATACTCAACTAAACTAAACTCAACTAAACTCAACTCAACTCAACTCGACTCAGCTCAACTCAACGTAAAACATAAATAAAGATAATATCATTTTAAGCTTCACAAAGTATAATATAATAACTCAAAGAAAATTATATGCGAAAATACAATGAAAGTACTCTTTACTCTATTTGGGAGATTCTCTAACCGACAACCATCACTATGAGCTAAGTGATGATACAGCGTCTCGCCCACGCTGCCAGAACTATCCTATACCTTGCCGGGGTATAGAACAACCTCAACTAAGTGGATCCACTAAGCTCTACCCGAAGGCATAAGGAAATCATCTAAAAAATATGAATCCTTTACCCATGCTGGCATACATGGTTTATGAGGAGTTTGAGTTGTCTGAACTCATCCCCATATCGGTGCTCAATACAACTCCCAATGATTATATATACTCATGCTCAAGTAGAAATACTCTTTCTCTATTTTTGAGGTAATTACTCAAAAAAATACTCTTGAAGAGTCAATGTCTCAATTATCTCTCAAAACTCCTTTAACTCTTTATAGAAATCAAAGTTCTCTTTCTCACTGTAAAAACGATAAATTTGGAAAATCAATAGTTCTCTAAAACTTTACTCAAAATGTCTCTTTAAACTCTCCTCAAAACTTCTCGCTATTTTCACAGAAAAGTAAATTTTTAGGTAATTGTTCGATTCAAGAGGTTCTCAATAATTACTCAATGAGTACTCAAATTATAGGGTTCATGCAGAAAATTAGTCATGAACAATCAACTCAATAAATAGGGTTCATACCGAAATGTAGACATGAACAATATCACAATAGTACTCAATGATATAGATACAATAACTCAAGAATTGAATTAGAATTCAACAATAGGCTTAACTTGAAATTTCTCAAAAACAAGGAATAAAACCTTAGATTTCTCTTTTTTGAAATTCTGATGTGCATAGGGCGTGTGGACGAACTGGTCCAACACTGTGATAGCCTTACATATCTGGGAAGAACGAAGTTCTTGGCGAAACTTGAAGGATCTTGAAGAATGTTTGAAAACCCTAGCTATTCTCTTCTAGGAGCTCTGCTCTGAATCTTCTAAGTGTTAAAGAACGTGAAAGAATAGTTTAACACTGTTTAGACCCTTAATTAGGTGTAAAAACGTCGTGGGTTAGGCTTAGAAGGGGTGGGAAAAGACTAAACTACCCCTCTTTAAAAGCTGATAAAAACTGTCCACGGGACCATCTACGGGTCGTAGTTTGATCTATGGACCGTAGATTCCATCCGTGGAATTGATATTGAATTTTTCAGCTCAAAATTTCATCCTACGGGTCCAATCTACTACCCATCGAAGTTTCTACGGACCGTAGATCCAATCCGTAGATTGAATACTAAATTTCAGGCTCAAAAGTCCATTTACGGGTCCAATCTACGGCCCGTAGAATGGATCCGTAGAAAAGGGAACCCAAATTGAGTCTCTGAACTCTTTTTGACTGTTTGACAGTACGGGTCGTCGATTCATTGACTACCGTAGATAGGAGCCGTCGTTCACAGACTCAGAAAATTCTGATATGACAGTCTCTGGTAAAATGGCCATAACTTTTTACTTCGAGCTTGAAAAAAGCAAACTTGGTGGCGTTGGAAAGAGGACTCAAAGACTTTTAATTTGATAAGTTATGAGCCACTTAATTCATTATGTGCTGGGAGATATGATTGTTTGAAGTTGTCCTAAGTAAAATTCTTATGACAAAACTCACTCGGTAGGGAAGCTTCTAACTCAACTTTGTGCTAGGGGATTCTAGTGATCTTAATTCATATTCAAATTCATTCCCACACTAAGGAATTGACCTTAGAATGTAAGAATAATTAAGAATCACTCGGTACGACCTTATACGCAATCCAATAATGGTTCGGTCTTAACTTAAAAAAATTTCTTGGGTGTTACACAAAATGCTTGTCTATCTATACGCATCCACTAAATAATCTTCTCCCAGATCGAAGCAGCATATATACAGTGAAAGAATAAATGCTTACAATGGTTAACTCCTAAGCTACATATTATATATCTAGTATCATCAACCACTCCCCAAGAGGCTAGCCTTTCTCTCTTTTGCAAACGCTCATTTAGTACTAAGTATAGAATGAAGATCCATTTAGGCGTTGCAACATTATTACACCCACTCCATCTTTTGGAAGTTACCTCTCAGCTTCAAATACATCTTCTTTATAGAGAAATCTGTCCAAATCATGACTTTCTGTTCAGACCACCCTACCTCCTCATAGCATTTTTGGGCATTCAAGATTTTCAGTATCATCCATGATGCCTGTTTCGGTTGAGTCCCCAATATTGACACCTGCTTTTCATAATACATGTGCACCCATTGTATACATATTTTGTCTTTCTTCTTGCTTAGGCTTCATAATAGTTTACAAATAGCTGCTTTATTCCATGTAGCAATATCCAAAAAATTCAGTCCACTAGCAACTCTTGGCCAGCATAGTATTTCCCAAGCAATCAAAGCTTTCTTTGAGGAGTCAACCCCCCAGACCAAAGAAACTTTCTATACAGTGGATCACCATCTTTAGCATAACAAAAATTTGAGCCCAGAAAATCCGTATTGAGCATAACACACTTCTGATCACTTGAATTCTCCCTATATATGATATGAATCTAGAAGTCCAACTCTTTACTCTCTCCATAATTTTTTCAATCAATGTTTGAAATTGGACAATTGAAGTTCTTTTGGAGCTAAGTGGTAGCCCAAGGTACAAGCTTATAGGCAGATTGACCTATACAAATCCTAGTAGGGAATATTATTTGGTAACTTTTAGTTTTTTTTTATAAATTTCAACATGCTAAGTATAATATCCGTGAATATTGTTAAGTGTTTCAAAATGTGAACCCATGCTCGTGGGGGCTAGTAAGTGTGGGTTGCATTCGGTGGAGAAGCCAAGATTTTCAATAAAAGAATTAAAAAACATCAAAGAAACTAATTAGGGGATGAAAGAAGATCCTTTGTCTCATGATAGTCTGCTTCAGTCCCTTACACGATGTAATTTTCGACGAAGAGATAAGGGTAGCTCCACCGTACTATTAGTCCATTACACCATGTAAGTCAAATCAATCAAGTAATTTAGTAGTATGAGCTAAGTGCTTGTTTTCTCAAATATCAAACCCTTTTTGATGTTTCACTATGTTTTAGGCTTTTGAGACAAGAAGGTTACCACGTGTCGGAGTGTAGTTGGTTGATTGTAGTGAAGTCCAAGAATTCTTAATTATCGATTAGATAAGTTGTACAAGTATAATCTCTAATTATATTGCTTTGAACCGATATATTTAAGAAGTTCAAGAACAATGATGATGGGACATTTGGTAAATATAGACTACTCCATAACAAAAGAGACACATCAACATGAATTGGCTCAAGTTTCCAGGTAAATTAATTGAATTAAACTTCTATGTATTAATGGTGTTTAAAAGATATTTTATACTATCAGATCATCTAAGATTAAGGAATTAATTTACTTATGTCAATAATAATCTGGAATTTTATGTTATCAATGTATTTTAACTTGTTTTACTATCCATGTTATTTATCATAGTATTTTTATTGTGATTGGTAAATTTGTTTTTTTCGAAAAAACTCAACCTGACAATTAAAAAAAAAACGGAGGGAGTATTACATTTCAAATATAAGATACAAGAGTGTTAAAGTGTTGATAATTGAATCTCCAAGGTGGAATTTGAAACCTCAAGGTGGTAATATCTCCTTCATGTGTAGTTGGATTGTATTTAACATGGGCTATCTACTATAATATCCAAATGAATTCATGGATTCTAATATACTCTTCATCAAAAGATGATCACATCGTCATCTAGCACTTCTTGATTGTTCTTCACCACATCTTACTTTACCATAATTGTTCTTGCCTTGGTTGCTCATGAATTTTCTCAAATGTCCATTATTGAGTAGTTGTGCCACTTCTTCCTAAAGGTGTTTGCATTCCCCCGTCTTATGATCACGTGTATCGTGAAATTCACATTGGAATCTGACAAGATCGATTTAGGTCATCCTAATTTCTTTATGTTCCTCATTATTGCTCCAATAAACTCTATGTGATTTACATTGAAGTTGTACTCCAAAAGTTTTGGGGCTTCTGTGTTTTTGTATGGAGGTAGGGGTTGCAACGACACGTCCTGATCGTTATGACTAGGCCAATGATGAAAGAAATCAGGTCAGAAAACTTTTTGGCTAGTGACTTAAAAAATCTAGGATAGGCCAGTCTCAGATGGAATCTGAGCGAGGTGAGGTCTAGGTCCATCCGAGAATGGGTGGGGTGAAATGTCTAGGCTTGGGGTCATATTTTCTAGTATCCAAGAAATCTGTAGGGCTTTAAGAAATCGAATTCGGGTGAGTAAAACTTCCAGACCGCTATAGCGAGAATGTGCAAGTGCTATAGCGGGCTGGGCCGCTAAAGCGGGGATAATTCGGGACGTCAAGCGAAGAAGGTATGTTTTGGAAAATAGAATTTTTAGAGATTTGCGTACTCTAAAGTTCGTGTAATCCGCTATAGCGCGCATCAGACCGCTATAGCGGGAGTGTGCAGGCGCTATAGCGGGCTGGGCCGCTAAAGTGGGGATAGTCGGGATTTTATGTAGAAAAAGTCTCAAAATCTCCTATTTTATGCATAATTCTTCTTGGGTTTGAGACGGCTGACTTAGGGAAGTTCCTACTTTATTTTCCACCAAATTCGTCGATAAAGGTAAGTATGTTACTCCCCTATCTTGTAATTTGATTCTTAAGCTTTAGAATCTAGGATATTACTCTTGGGGGAGGGTTTTAACTTGATTTAATGGTGGAAAAAGATTTGGGTCGGATAGATTGATCATGAATTAATTGGCCTGAAGTTAGGATTTGGTTATAATCTGGGTATTATTAGGCTAGTTTTGATTGATTATTGTACGCATTTATTGTTAAAACCAAGAACAAGCCAAGGCATCGAACAAGGGAAAAACTCAGGTTCTTTAGAGTTTCCTAGAGGGTTGATACGAGGTAGGTGATGGTTGTATGTTTTCCAATTTATATATGTATACATGTCTACTACTTTTAGTATCACTTGTGTAATGCATATTGAGAAAAACATAGAAAATCATATGAAATGACATCGTGTTGATAATCCCATGCAATGAACATGTTACTTTACTTATTGCTTCAAGTGTTATTGTTTCATTGTAATTGTGATTGTGCATGATTGTTTGTGATTGTTGGTTGGCTCAGGTACCATGCCGGTACATGAATACTTATGATTGGCTTGGGTACCACGCCAGATATGAATACTAACTGTGGTTAGCTCGATTATCCCGCCGGTACACTAACAGTTTGTGTGTGGGTTCCTTGAGAGACCCGGATATGTGTATTTGTCGTTCCATGAGTGAATCGAGTTTACCTTTTATTAAATTGATGTATGTATGTTGGATCCTTGAGTGGCTCGGATTACTTGAAAGGTGAGTTGGACTTAGGCATGACTGATATGTGATCATGTGGGACACGTTTCATGCGAATGTTAACTCAGGATAAGGACTGAGCGTTAGTTCGGGTTATTTCATAATTGTTGATGATATGTGTTGATTGTGTTACTATGTGGTAGTTGTGTGTTTTCATTCATGTTTTGGAGTGTCCATGTGATCCTACCAGTACATTGTAGTTGTGTACTAATACTGCACCTGTCCTTTTCTTGTTGAGTACAGGGTAACTTCTAGCGGCTGATACAAGACATTCGTTAAGGGACGCTTGCCTTCGAATTCAAGGGTGAACTACTCTTTCAGGCTGTCATGGATTTTCTTGTCCATCTTTCGGACATAGACACTCTAGGCTATCATTTTTATGTTTTAGTTTCGAGATTGCATCCCCAGTCTTGACTATGTAGAGTTTTTGTATGATGACTTTCAGTTCTAGAGGTTTTATTTCCGCAAATATTTTGACTATCGATTAAGTTTATGGAGACTCAATTCGTTAGTTATTTTTAAGATTGTTTCTTGCTATTTATATCATGACTTAGTTTTAATAAATGATGTGTTGAATTAATTTTGATTTTGTAATTGGTTCTCCCACCAAGTGATTTAATGTGCGTGTCACTCACGACAGTCTGGGACCCCTCCAAAAAATATTATATAAACTCCAATGGCATATATTGACATGTATATCTCTTTTTGTGACATTGAAAATTGTTAAATACTTGAGTACCAATTTAGGAGTTAGAATAACAAGCTAAATAAAGTCAAGTGTCATTGTGTGAGTAATTAGCTGTTGTTTTTGTGTTTATGCATACAATCTAGAACTTGACTCGTTAGTCGTGCCACATTTCCAAGGATAACTTAGTTGATTTAATTTCGCTTTAAATTTTATGTCCAAATAAATTAAGGAGGTGTTTGGTAGTTGGTTAGGAAAGGAATTATTTATATATTGAAATTAGCATAATCAATATATTATTTAATAACTTTTAGTTGTTTTTTATAAAATTCAGTACGTTAAGCACGACATTTGATTATCATTTTAAAATCCCGTATAACTAAAATATATATTTCGTTATCATTTTACAATCACATACAATTAAAACAAATATATATTATAGTTTATGAGTTAATTTATTCCTCGTAACTCTAACCAACCATCACATAACCCTTGAGACATCAAATGAAAGGAGGAGATACATTGTCAATTTTATTTTTTTTTCTAAAATAAAAATCTTGTCAAGATAAATTAAGATTCAATTTATATAATTTGTGGTTATTGATAGCTAGAGATAACATTGCAGAGTTTGAGCCACAAAACGGCCTTTAAATGGGGTCCCCTATGTCCATGAAACATTGTAAACATGTTTAACATTTTTAAAACATATCTAAAAATGTACGATGTTTTTAAAAAATAATTTAGGGTTGTGATCTGCATCTTGAGCCCAAGAGTTTATCGAAAATAGTTTCTCTACCTTAAAATAAGGACAAGATCTATGTATATTATTAAAATAAGGATAAGATCTGCATATACTATACATCTTCTCCAGATCTCATTTTATAAGACTAAACTGTGTAAGATATGAAGTAAAATAGATAAATTTCTTACTTATTTTCATGTATTTAGTATATAAGTGAAAATATTATTTTAAAGATAATATTGTTTGTAACAAATTTTAAAGCGACAAAAATTAAATTACAATCACAAAAAAATGAAGAAACATGAATATTTTATTGATAAATAGTGTGGGTACAATTCTGTTTCACCTAATTCTTCTCTCAAATATTTTTCCATGATTCGAGGGCCATTAATGACGTATTTCTCGAATAGGATAATTTGGATTTGATCATGAATATTCCATGAATTTGCGAAATATTCGAGATGTCTTTTCAAGGGAATATAGTACATTTTATATAGGCATGAACTAGGGTTTAGGTTTGAGTAGCCTACAAGAATCCTAATTGCAACTGAACACACCTTGTAGAGTCCCAACTCGAATTGAACGCGTCTTATAGAGTCCCATAAATTTTCAATGTCTACAAATGCCCCCTGCTTCAAGGCTTGTCGGAGTGTAGACTTGATGAAACTCAAAGACAAGACTTGAAGTATTGATCATTCTTCCACCTTACAAGGCTTGAAGTAAGGATCATTCTTCCACCTTTGTAGCTTCAGATTTGCAAATTTGATTTATGAGAGAAGAGATGAAGCACAGATTTGGCCCAGTGTTCCACTGGGCGTGTCAATTTGTTTGCAATAAATTTTAAAGTTATAGAAAATAAATTACAATCACAAATAAAATATGAAGAAATTAGAATATTTTATTGATAAAAAGTGTGAGTACAATTCTGTGTCTCCCTTGATTCTTCTCTCATAAAAGATTTCTCCATTATTCGAGGGTCATTAGTGGCGTATTTCTCGAATTAGGACAATTTAGATTTGATCTCTTTATGAATATTCCATGAATTTATGAAATATTTGAGATGCCTCTTCAAGGGAATATTATTCCCTTTATATAGGCATGAACTAGGGTTTAAGGTTGAGTAGCTTCCAAAAATCCTAATTAAAATTGAACACATCTTGTAAAGTCTCAACTCAAATTAAACACATCTTACAAAATCACACAAATTTTTAATATCTGTAAATATTTTAAATATAATATAACTAATTTCTGCATAAATCTAATCTGCCACCACACAACCCCTTAGACATCACATGAAAAAGGGGAAACACATTCTTGGATTCATTTTTTAAAAGATTTCATGTCTAGACACATTAAAAATCAATTTTAATTTGTGGATATAAATTTGCTAAATTTTAAGTGAGCCCCAAAACTTTTGTTCCCATATGTAAAATTGTGTCGGCTAAAATCTTCCAAAACTTTTTTTTTTAAAAAAAAATTGATCCTAACACTACCCCTTCTTCGACATTTTTTATTATTATAAATAGAAGGGTTTGAATTGTTATTTTATCAAACTAAAATACCATAATTAAGATATCTATAGGAAATTATCTTTCATGGCAAATCAAGTTTCATGCAGAAGCTCTAACAAATGGGCTATTCAAGAACATCTTCTTAGAGAAATCTGTCATCGTCAAACGAGCTATAATAACGTAAGATTCTAACTTTTATAAATTAACGATATAAAATAATTTTACGTTATTATATTAGTTTTTCAAAAAATACTTATGTAGTCATCTCCATAAAATATCCTGGAAATGGAACTATTTTTTTATATATTATGTGTATGCAAGCTAAGATTGAGGTAACTTTGAGGCATAACCTTTCTCAAATCTTATATTCATGATTTCAAAGTGCTTCAAAATGTGAATCCGTACTAATAGAACTAAAAGATATATATAACTAAATAAATATACAAAAGGCCAAGAGAATTTATCGACGTGTAATTTATATGCATAAAACTTTTTTAACCTATCTACAATTTGCACCAACTATCACTTAGGCTTAAGCACTTTAAGTAGGCTTTGTTCATTTTAACACCTCATGCCTAAGTTTGCTGTGTCATTTTGACACTTTTTACTGACATGATATGATGAGTGTAATACACTTAATTATAAAATGTGCGTAAAAGGCTTATTTAGTCAATTTTCTTTTATTTTTTCTTCTTCTTTCCCATTTTCGGCGATCGTTTCCCCTAGCTTAAGGTCCTTACATGGTGAGAAGTATTGAGAGAGATTTTAGAGTTGAATACACATCTCTACGTGGATTAGATTTGATGGTCGAATTGTTAGATCCTAAGAAGTTTGAATTGAATGATCGATCGTTAGATCCTAAAAAGTACTATTATAAAAGTTGATTCATTGACTAATTTTTATTTTTATTCAAAATTTATTGTTTAAGAATTATTTTGGGGGTCAAATGAAGAGTTCAAAATCCATTAGTTTTTTTTTTTTCATTTTAAGAATGTTGTCATATTCTTGTTTGGGAAAAGGGTATGATATATCCCTTAATTTTGTCATGTAGAGCTAATATACCCCTTGTTTTGAAAGTGACCCATATATACCCCTATTGTTATATAAATGACTCACATATACCCTTTTCCTCTAACGGAAGTGAAAAAATTAATTTTAATTTAATTTCTTAATTTTTTTTAAAAAAATATAATCCATATGGGTATATTTGATCCTCCTCACACGTATTTCTTTTTACTTTTTTGTTTCAACGACTAATTTAAATTTATTATTTTGATGGTCAAATTTATTTATGTTTCACTAATTTTCTTGTAAAATTTATTATAGATGTTCCAATTTTTTTTTACAAATACAAAAACTAAATTATAATATAGCCGAAAAAATAATTTTAAATTATAATATAGCCACAAAAAATTAGCTTTAAATTTTTTTCTTTACACTAAAGAATGAAAGAAAAAATAAAATAAGAATAAGAATTTTGATGGTCAAATTTATTTATGTTTCACTAATTTTCTTGTAAAATTTATTATAGATGCTCCAATTTTTTCTTAAAAATACAAAAATTAAATTACAATATAGCGGAAAAAATAATTTTAAATTATAATATAGCTACAAAAAAATTAGTTTTAAATTTTTTTCTTTACACTAAAGAATGAAAGAAAAAATAAGAATAAGAAACTCAAATAATTATAATCAAAGAAGTCAAAAAATAATTTATGTATGAAAAAGATTAAAATTTACCTTGAACTTTGCTAGAAGGATCATATATACGCCTAAATGATTCTTTTAAAAATTAAAAGTCAAAAATATAAATTTAAAACTAATTTTTTTCACTTCCGTTAGATGAAGGGTATATGTGAGCTCTTTTTTTAACGGAAGGGGAATATGTGAGCCATTTGTATAACGGTAAGGGTATATATGAGCCATTTTCATAACGAGGGATATATCAGTTCTAAATGACAAAGTTGAGGGGTATATGGGGCCCTTTTCACTACTTGTTTTTTCAACTAAGAAAGTGCTTATTAATGCAGGATGGATTTAATAGTACCAAATTTGGACTACTTGTGAAGGATGTAAAGTATGAACTACGGAAAGAAAGAAATGTTAATCTTGTTTTAGTGGATGCACTTCAACGTATGGGAATTGAACACCACTTTCAAGAAGAGATTCAATCAATTTTACAAAAGGAATATGAGCAAAGTGCTTGTTTTCTCAAGTACCAAACCCCTTTTGATGTTTCATTTTGTTTCAGACTTTTGAGACAAGAAGGTTACCACGTGTCAGCAGGTGATTGGTTTTAGTGAAGTCCAAGAATTCATAATTTTTTTATTTTTTTGGTTTCCCATTTTCCAACCCGACTAAATCCCGGATTCATGCCGGAAAGCTCCACATTGAGGGACCAAGTGCTTTCTAACAAATATGACTCCATTATATACTCTGGTTATAAATGAAGGAATACTTGTCACTCTACAAAATATTTTTATTAATCCAAGAATTCATAATTACCACCACATGTCTTCATATAGTTCAACATGACAAGAAAGTTGGAATACTTGTCACTCTACCAAATATTTTTATTAGTCCAAGAATTCATAATTACCACCACATGTCTTCATATAGTTCAACATGACAAGAAAGTTGTCAAAGGTCTATGAATTTGAATTTCACCGTTACTCATTAACAATTTTATGTGCGATTCATGAAAAAAAACTAATTCCACACGTGCAGGCATGTCAAAGACATACTTAAGAAAATAAAACAATAACCTCTCCAATTAAAGGAGATGGTAAGTTTTTTAAACATTTTTTATACTACCAACATATTTCAACTTATTATTTAATATAACTTATTATAAATTGTCAAGGTATAGAAGTTAATCCTCAATCTGAAATATCCATCTAATAAATATTGTCTTGAGCAGATGTATTTAAAAAATTCAAGAACAATGATGATGGGACATTTGGATTAAACCTTAGCCAAGATATAAATGGATTAATTGGTCTATATGAAGCATCACAACTTGGTGTAGAAGTTGAACACATATACTTGATGAAGTTGCAAATTTCAGTGTTGAGCAACTAAATGCATGTCTTGCACATAATGAATCATGTGATCAAGCTAGACTTATTAAAGAAACATTGAAGTATCCATACCACAAGAGTTTAGCAAGTTGCAAGGCCAAAAGCTTCATCAATAACTTTAAAGGAATTAATGGATGGGGAAAAAGCACCTTGCAAGAAATGGCAAATATTGAATACTCCATAACTCAAGAGATACATCAACATGAATTGGCTCAAGTTTCCAGGTAAATTAGTTTTTGAATTCAACTAATTAAGGAGTTAAACTTATTTATAATGAGAGTATAATAAAGGAGTTTTATACTATCGATATATTTTAACTTATCGTAGCAGGTAACTTGTTTTAAACTTTTCAGGTTATTAATCTCACCCTATGTATAAAAGTTATAAGCTCAAAGGCTAATTTTATTAATCTGAAAAATAAAATAGGTTATGTGTTACAAAGGAGTTGAAAAACACTTATTGCAAGGGTCTAGAAGCAGAGGCGGAACTAGGTGGGGTTTCGTAGGTTCGAACAAACCCAGTAGCTTTTGTGTAGAACTTGTATTTATACTAGAAAATTAATTAAATATATATGTATATTAACTTGTGAACCTCAAGAAAATTGATTGACGGTTCAATGGTAATAAAGGGATCATGAAAACGCTTTTCATGCTAGAGTTGTGGGTTCGAACACCCCTCTCTTTTTTTTAAAAGGAAATTTAGAACCGACGAACTTTTAATCCTGGCTCCGCCTCTGGCTAGAAGGTCTCGATCGAATATCAAAAAGTCTTTCTCACTATTCAAAATATTTGTACTATCAATCAAGATGTTCCTTTTTTAGTAGTATGATAATTCTTTACATTGTCAATATTGATTAATCAAAATATGTTAAGCAACTTGTAGTGATGTATATAGGTGGTGGAAAAGTCTTGGTTTAGCTGAAGATTTGAAGCTTTTGAGAGATCAACCATTAAAATGGTATACTTGGCCAATGGCTGTCCTTACAGTTCCAAGAATGTCACAAGAAAGAATTGAGCTAGCAAAATGCATCTCTTTCATTTATGTCATTGATGACATATTTGATGTTTATGGGACTATTGAAGCAGAGGCGTATCCAGGATTTTGAGATGATGGGTGCACTATTACAAAAAAAATTGATTTAAGATATAAATTTGATCGGTTCGACATTTAGGTTCTTTTTACTGAAAATAAAACAAGATAAATATAAGATTCAAATTTCTAACCTCACGTAGAGAGGTGCACCAAATCATCATTGCATTATATGATACTCCGAGTGTGGGTTCACACATCCATATTTCAATATTTTTTAAAGAATATAACACTACTATATATGATCTCGGGAGGGGAGCATGGGTTCACGTGAACCCGGTGACCCCCCCGGATACACCCCTGTATTGAAGAACTAACCCTCTTCACTCAAGCTGTCAATAGGTATTTTATTTGAGCTTTAAATTTGCTTTCACCATGCCTTCTTTCGAGAAGCGCTCTTTCCACTCCTGTCCCCGCAAGCAAAGAGGTTTCAAAATAGCAGGCGACCAAAAAGCTCCGAGCAAATCTTCTCTTCTTTAGATGAAAATGATAAAAATGGTTCCTTTTGTTTAATACTTTCTCTGTCCCATTTTATATGACTTACTTTGTTTTTTAGTCAGTCCCAAAAAGAATGATACATTTATATATTTAGTAACAATTTAACTTTAAAATGCTCATTTTACCCTTAATGAAATGATTTTTAGCCACACAGATATATGTGACTCATTCTATACCACAAGTTTCAAAGTCTTTCTTTCTTTTTTAAACTCTGTGTTAAGTCAAACTAACTAATATAAATTGACACGATATACAAATAGACAAAAATGTAATTTTTCCTCAATTATTTCAGGTGGGAATTTGGTTGCCATGTTGGACTTACCAGAATACATGAGATCACCTTATAAGGCACTTTATGATACCATTAATGACATTGGCTATAATATCCACAAACTCTATGGACAAAACCCCACTCAAAATCTGCGAAATGCGGTATTATTTACTTGCTTGGACTTCTTTTTGTCAAAATTAGTTAAATCGTTCACTTTTATTTATTCACATTTTATAAATAAATGTTCATTTTTACTTGTTCAGTTTGAAAAATTAAGAGATAATTTATCACTTAATTTATAGTCATTCCCCTAACACATTTCACAAAACATTGAATTTATTATACTCAACGAGCGATATAGTAAAATTATCATTCTATTTATTGCTTCTTAAAAGATGTATCAAGTCAATACTCGACAAGCAAAGATTGACAGAAGGAGTATTTATCATTTTATTAACCATAGTACTCATTCCGTCATATTTCATATATTGCCTCTAGAGTGGTGCCAACAACAGATGAATACCTAAAGAATGGACTTGTTAGTTCTGGAGTTGATGCAGTTTTAGTTCACATGTTCTATATCTTAGGACTTGGTCTAAGCTCTAATATTCATATGGAGGATATATCATCCATGTCCTCTTCTGTGGCTATGATTCTTCGTCTTTGGGATGATCTTGGAAGTGCAAAGGTAACAAAAATAAATCAATGTTTGTCTATTATTTCTTACCAATTGGTCACTAATTCATTATTTATCTACTTTATTGACAAGTTTTAGAACTTCCTACCCTTTTTATGTGACATACTTTTTATTTTAAGTGCTTATCAAAAATGCTTTTTGAAAAACTGTTTCTAGAGAGTAACAATTTGTGTTTGACTAAATTATTTGTGAAATGTTTTTGTTTGTTGTTTGTGTCTTACTATTAATATTTTCAATGTGTTTTTATATTACTACTCAAAATTACTAGTTTCTTTGCTAAAATAAGTGTTTTATAAAATAAAAATAAGAATAAGTACTTTTGACATTTCAGAAGTTTGACCAAACAGTCTAATAAGCTTTATATGTCCAGTCAAATATCATCACATAAATTAAGATTGAGAAAATAATTATTTTTAGCTAAATAATTTCTTTTTAGTGTTTGTATATATTTTTAGCATAACATAGTTGAAATATGCATTGTGTACAGGATGAGAATCAAGAAGGAAAAGATGGTTCATACATAGAATGTTACATGAAGGAAAATAAAGATGCTTCCATTGAATTGGCAAGAGAACATGTGATTAATCTAATAGAAGATGAATGGAAGAAACTCAACAAGGAACATTTGTGTTTGATGAGTCAATCTTCAAGTTCATTTTCAAATGCTTCTCTTAATTCTGCAAGGATTGTCCCTCTTATGTACAATTATGATGATAAACAATCTCTCCCTGTCCTCCAAGAATATATTAAGTCTATGTTATATGGTGATTTATCAGTGTGATTTGGTTAGAGATAACCAATATCAATATGGATAGTGTCCTAAGTATACATGCTATCCATCCCCTTAGCTTATGTATCATAAATTCTTTTTCGTCTTATCTAAAAAGAAAGACATGCTTTTTTTTTTCTTTTTTTTATGAAATTAATGTAATTTTAAACTTTCTATTTTACTCTTAATATGAAAATTTTAGCATACAAATTTATATAGCTTGATTTGCGAGCATGATAAAAAATCAAATTGAATTTTTAGATATCAATGAGTATAAGTCTCAAGTAAGGATGACCTTGATTACCTTGATCATAGAAATATCTCTTGGGGTTAACTTAGATAAGTCTCCAATATAAAATGAGACTTATCTAGTTTTTTCTACTTGGCTCAAATACAGGATGATATATAAAAATATTCGGATTAGTTGATTATCCCCACTTAACGATGTAATTGTGAGGCTAATGTAAATAGAAGGTTAGAGATTCGAGAAAGTATCACCATGTTATGAGCCCTGTACAATAGAAATTCGATAGATATTTTCCCTACTTTGAATTAGCTTAACAATTATAATTATAATTAGATATGATGGAATTACGCAAGCACCATAGTCCATAGCTCAAGTCTCAACATTCTTGGTGGAACATCTCCTGCATTATTAATCATAATATTAAATCAATAGTTTGGTAGCAACTAAGTCCTTATGGGATCGATAAACTCAATTATTTAACAATCACTTTATTACTTGTGACCACATATATGTGTTAGCTCATATGTTTGGGCTGCTTTGTTATTAGGCCCATATGTTTGGGCTGTTTTGTATTTAGGCCATTCTCTTAGTTAGGTTTTTCTATATAATCTCCTACTTCCTTTGTATTTAGACAAGCCTTCAGATTATAATGAAATACTATTCTCTTGTTCTCAAAAGCATCTTCTATTCATAACATGGTATCAGAGCTAAAGCGATCCATGCTTTTTGATTTGTTTGTTGAAGATTTTGTAGCAGTCACCGACTGTGCGGATCGAACTCCGCGGTGAGTTCGCTGGGGGGTACGGGGGGTACGGGGGGCAGCGCGCCCCCGTTTGGGGTTCGGGGCAGAGCCCCGAATTTTTTATTTTTTATTTTTTTTTCCGATCTAGAGTTCTCGATTTGCTGCTTCCGCTACTGTCTTCGTTTGATGCTATTGCTGTTTGTTTGGATTGAGTCATTGTTTTCTTCCGTTGCTGCTGCTGCTGTTTGTTGGATTGGTTCGACCTAGGTATTTTACTTTTTGCTTTGGAATTGTTTGTGTTTTGCTGTCTTTGCCATCCCTTTTGACAATATGACTGGAAAGGATGATTCTCTCCAGTCCATTAGTACTCAATTAGATGGTAACAACTATGCATATTGGAGTTATGTCATGAAAAATTTTCTTCGTGGGAAGAATATGTAGGGCTATGTCACTGGAGTTAAAGCCAAACCTACGGATGATAAGGTTGAGAATTTTGCACTGTTGGTCGACTCATGGGAAACTGATAACTCCAAGGTTATCACTTGGATCAACAACTCTGTAACTCAGTCAATTGGTATACAATTGGCTAAGTATGACACCGCAAAGGAAGTTTGGGATCATTTGGAGAGACTGTATACTCAGTCTAATTTTACTAAGCAGTACCAGTTGGAATATGATATTCGTGCTCTTCAACAGAATGATATGTGTATTCAAAACTTCTATGCTGCCATGTCGGATTTGTGGGATCAATTGGCCCTTACTGAATCTGCAGATTTAAAAGGTTTTGCGCCATACATTGCTAGGAGGGAAGGACAGCGGCTGGTTCAGTTTTTAATGGCATTACGTTCTGATTTTGAAGGACTGCGTGGATCGATCCTTCATCGATCTCCCCTCCCAACAGTTGATTCAGTTGTTCATGAACTGATTGCAGAAGAGACTCGTATTAAGTCTCAAGTCGATAAAGGGTCTAAAGCAACTACTACCCCTGCCGTGTTTGCTGTTTCAACGGATCAGTCTAGACTACCACGTTCTCAGACTTCAAATCAATCTAGACAATCTCCTAAAGTTGCATTTGATGAGTGTGCATTCTGCAAACAGAAAAATCATTGGAAGGCTCAGTGCCCGCTATTGCTGAACAAGGCTAAACAAGCTCAATCTGGGCAGCAGCAGAAGTATGGGCAGCAGAAGTCTTGGAAGTCTCAGTCCCAATCCTCTGGTGCTCTTCCATGGTCACCTCATCCTCCACAGTGGAGTGCTGCTGCTGCTGCTGCACCATCTGAGTCTGTTAGCACTATGCCACCCTCTGCGTTGGATCCCCAGGTTTTCGAACAGTTCAGACAGTTTCTGGCTTCTAATCCTAGTGCCATGTCAGCATCTATGTCTCATTCAGGTCCTGCTACTTCTAGTACCTCAGGTATTCCTTCATTCCTGTGGATTTTGGATTCTGGTGCGTCTCATCATATGTCACCCTATTTGTCGTCGTTTGGTTCTTTGTCACCCATTTCACCAATCTCTGTTATGTCTGCTAGTGCTGCATCTATGACAGTCGAGGGTGTGGGTTCTGTCACTACTCCTCACATTGTTCTCTCTGATATTTATTACATTCCCAAACTTGCTTTGAATCTTGCTTCGGTCAGTCAGTTGTGTAAGGCTGGTAATTGGGTGCTCTTTTCTGATTCTGTTTGTGTTGTACAGGACCAACACACTCAGAAGGTGATTGGGATTGGCCGTAGGTTGGGGGAACTCTATGTCTTGGAGATTCTCAAAGTGTCTGTTGTTGCTGCCTCTAGTATTGATTTGTCTTCGTTTCGTTTGAGTCCTTTGTCTTCTCAGTTTTATCTTTGGCATTCTCGTTTGGGACATGTGTCAGTGTCACGTTTGCGTTTTTTAGCCTCTACTGGTGCTTTGGGTCATTTGAACACTTGTGATATTTCAGATTGTAGTGGTTGTAAACTGGCCAAATTCTCTGCTTTACCGTTTAATAAAAGTGTGTCTTATTCTGTTGCTCCTTTTGATATTATTCATTCTGATGTGTGGGGCCCATCGCCAGTATCCACTAAGGGTGGCTCGACCTATTATGTTTCGTTTATAGATGACTATACTCGTTATACCTGGGTTTATCTTATGAAACGCAGATCAGATTTCTTTGGCATTTACAGCAACTTTAGAGCCCTTGTTAAAACGCAACATTCAGCTGTGATAAAGTGTTTCAGGTGTGACTTAGGGGGTGAATATACCTCTAATGATTTCACTCAGTTACTGGCCTCTGATGGTACCATACACCAGTCATCTTGTACCGACACTCCTGAGCAGAATGGTGTTGCCGAAAGGAAACACCGCCATATTGTTGAGACAGCACGCTCTTTGCTCTTATCTGCAGAGGTTCCTAGTATTTTTTGGGGAGAAGCAGTCCTAACTGCTGTATATGTGATTAATCATATCCCTACTGCATTGACTTCAGGGATGTCTCCATTCGAGAAATTATATGGTCACCTACCAGATTATTCTGCATTACGAGTTTTTGGATGTACTTGCTTTGTGCTTCGTCCTCATGTTGAACGAAATAAGCTGGGGCCAAAATCAGCTATATGTGTGTTTTTGGGGTATGGTGTTGGACAAAAAGGATATCGTTGCTATGACCCTGTTAGTCAGAAATTATATGTCTCACGGCATGTCACTTTTTTGGAACATATTCCTTTCTATTCGGTTCCAGCTAAATCCCATGATGTAATGAAATCAGATCTTCGGCATATTGATCCCTTTGGCGTTGACATGGAGGTTCCAGTTCCAGATTCATCCATGCAACCTGATAGTGCTTCAGATCCGTCTATACCTGAGTCTGCTCCTTTGATTGTTGAGACTGGAGACCCACCACCTCTGAGGAGGTCTACTCGTCCCTCTAAGTCCACCAAACTACCTGATTTCGCTTACTCTGCATACTCAGACTCATTTGCTACCTTTATTGCAAACATACATCATTTGTCTGCGCCTGAGTCGTATCGAGAGGCTGTGACTGATCCTCTTTGGCAGAATGCTATGGCTGAGGAACTTGCTGCTCTTTATCAGACACATACATGGGATTTGGTTACCCTACCACCAGGTAAACATACGATTGGCTGTCGATGGGTGTATAAGATAAAAACAAAGTCTGATGGGTCTGTTGAGCGATACAAGGCCAGACTTGTGGCAAAAGGGTACTCACAAAAATATGGTATGGACTATGAGGAGACTTTTGCCCCGGTGGCAAAGATGACGCCTGTTCGCACTATTATTGCTATTGCATCCGTTCGACAGTGGAAGATATTTCAAATGGATGTAAAGAATGCATTTTTGAATGGTGATCTCCATGATGAAGTTTATATGACTCCTCCCCCAGGTATTGACCACCAGCCGGGTGAAGTTTGTCGGCTTCGAAAAGCTTTATATGGTCTCAAGCAAGCCCCTCGTGCTTGGTTTGAGAAATTCTCCACTGTGATTACTTCTCTTGGATTTGTCCCGAGTAATCATGATTCGGCATTGTTTGTTAGATGTACGAGTGCAGGGAGAATTCTTTTGTCCTTATATGTAGATGATATGGTTATTACTGGTGATGATCATGGTGGTATTGAGTCATTGAAGCGTGATTTGGCTCATCCGTTTGCTATGAAGGACTTGGGCTTGCTACGTTATTTTTTGGGTATTGAGGTGGCTCAGTCAAAGAAAGGGTATCTTCTTTCTCAGACTAAATATATATCTGACTTGTTCAAACGGGCGCGCCTTTCTGATAATAGGACTGTAGATACTCCCCTTGAAACCAATGCACGGTACTCTCCTAGTGATGGTGTTCCATTATCAGATCCGAGTCTTTATCGGACGGTTGTAGGTAGTTTGGTTTATCTTACCGTTACTCGCCCGGATATAGCTCATGCAGTTCATGTTGTAAGCCAGTTTATTACTGCTCCTACTTCTGTTCACTGGGGAGCTGTACTTCGTATTCTGAGATATCTTCGTGGCACTCAGTTTCAGAACCTCTTGTTTCCCTCGACGTCATCTCTCGAGTTGCGAGCCTATAGTGATGCTGATTGGGATGGCGATCGCAATGATCGTAAATCCACCACTGGTTTTTGTGTGTTTCTTGGAGACTCTTTAATCTCATGGAAGAGCAAGAAACAGGATGTTGTCTCTAGATCTTCCACGGAGGCTGAGTATCGTGCTATGGCTGTGACTACATGTGAGATTGTTTGGTTACGTTGGCTTCTTGCAGATATGGGGGTTCACATTTCTATGCCTACTCCCTTGCATTGTGATAACAAAAGTGCAGTACAAATTGCAAAGAATTCTGTTTTCCATGAGCGGACGAAGCACATTGAAATTGATTGTCACTTCACCCGTCATCATTTACAGCTCGGGACCATATCGCTTCCTTTTGTTCCATCATCCTTACAGATTGCTGATCTCTTTACGAAGGCACAGTCGGCGTCTCGGTTTCGTTTTTTGTGTGACAAACTCTCAATGCTCATTGCTATTGCATTGTGAGTTTGAGGGAGGATGTTAGCTCATATGTTTGGGCTGCTTTGTTATTAGGCCCATATGTTTGGGCTGTTTTGTATTTAGGCCATTCTCTTAGTTAGGTTTTTCTATATAATCTCCTACTTCCTTTGTATTTAGACAAGCCTTCAGATTATAATGAAATACTATTCTCTTGTTCTCAAAAGCATCTTCTATTCATAACAATATGATGTGTATGTGCTTTCTCTCATATATACCATTTTGCTCAAGAGTGTTGGGACATGAGATATGTTTAATTATACCACAATTCTTCAATTACTTAATGAGTTCAATTTTAATAAACTCATTATCTTCATCACACTAATTTGTTTTTTATAACTTTGAAAAAATATCTTTCTGCCACTTTCATCACACTGAAGATCTCCCCACAGGCCTTAGCAGTTGTGAATTTGAAAGTAATAGTCCAAAAGATGAGGCAATGTGTGTGGACAAGGGTCCTAGGGATGCATTATTTGGTACCATTGTTTTTGACAAGTGATATGAACAATGTAGACTTTAATAATGCTTTGATATCATGTAGAAATTACACCATACATAATATGAGAGAAAATGGGAGAAAACTTGTTTGTATTAATAGTCACAGAGTTTGATTAGTTAGAATTCTAGCTTTTATACAATTTGTAGACACAAGGACTTTAAATATCCCACTCGATAGGTTAGAATTAGAGCATGCTAAAAACTACTTATTTCTAGAAGTACTTTTTAAAAATAGCTTTTTTAAAAAGTGCTTTTGAAAAAATAATAATTTGTGTTTGGTTAATTCATTTGAAAAGTATTTTTGATAAACAAATTGTGTTTGGCTAATCTTTTCTAAAAGTGTTTTTGAGAGTCAAATTACGAAAAAGGGTAGGTATCAATATAAAGATTATTTTATAGAGAGAAATTATTTTAAATATTTATTACAAAAAAATTATTTAAAATTTTATTTTAATTAAATTCAAATGTACATATTCACATTTTTAATCAATATTATACACACATAAATTAATTAATTAATTAATTAATTAATTAAATATTAATATTATATTAACATGATGTTTTAAATATAATTAAAAATATTAAGAAAAATAAATTTAAAAGGGAAAATTACACGAATAAGCAAACATATACTAGTTAATTAGCTAACATAGCTATAGTTTCAATTAATTACGGCTCGCAGCTTACTTTTAACTATAATTACGTCACTTGTACATATACAAATACAAATTATACATATGTATATATACAATTATATGACAAATATACAAATACAATTAGCCTCTCTCCACTCTCTGCCCTCTCTCGCTGGCCTCTCTCCTCCCTCTCCCAATCTCGCTCGCCTCTCTCCTCCCTCTCCGACTCTCGCTCGCCAGATATACAAATACATATGTATATTAGTTACATATATACAATTATTTGACAGATATACATATATAGTTCGCCTCTCTCCACTCTCTGTCCTCTCTCGCTCGCCTCTCTCCTCTCACTCCCAATCTCGCTCGTCTCTCTCCTCCCTCTCTCACTCTCGCTCGCCAGATATACAAATGCATATGTATATTAGTTATATATATACAATTATTTGACATATATACATATACAATTCGACAAATATACATATACAGTTCGTCTCTCTCCACTCTCTGCCATCTCTCACTCACCTCTCTCCTCCCTCTCCCAATCTCGCTCGCCACTCTTCTCCTATAACATGTAGCTACGAATCATAATTAGCAAATTATAGCTATGGAGCATAATTAAAATATTTTGAGTGGCTATATGTGAAAGTTCTCCATTTAAAACTCATCCACAAATAAAACCACTATATACGAAAAATTCACCAAAAAAAATATAAAGTCCTTCATATTTTTAATCCTACAAAAAAATTGTTTTTTACCTTTATTTCTAATTATGTAAAATAAAACGCAAAATAATATATAATATATAATATAAAATAATAATATATAAACATAAAATGAAATAAAAAATTTATTATATAAAAATAAAAAATAAAAAATAAATTCTTAAATAAAACTTAACCAAACTCATGAGATGTATTAATTAATTAATAAGTAATATATTGGTAAATATGTATATATGGAAGGGATAGTTTAGTCTTAAAAAAATAATTTTTTGCTTTTGCTTCTGCATTTTTTAAGAAGCAAAATTTTTTAGCTTTTTCCCAACCGCAGAAAAACTGCTTCTGCTTCCATTTAAAAGCAGTTTTAAGAATTTGCCAAACACTTATTTAAAAAAAAAAACATTTTTGACCTCCCAACAGCAATGTCAAGCAGGCTCTTAGCTAAGTATTATCAACTACATATTGATCATTATTTTCAACATGAAGTTCATGCCTAACACTTAGTGCTCTAGACTTGTCTAACAGTTTTTAAAAGTCTTATAAATCTATATACATAAGAAGATGGATAGAGTTGTTCATGGTTATGGTTAAAAAATCAAATCGAACTAAATCAATTAAAAAAATTAATATTTGATTTGGTTTGATTAGGTTTGATTTTAAATTTTGAAAACCGATACTATTTGATTTGATTTTGATTTTACTAAAAAGAAAAGACAAAAATAACCAAATAGAACCGAGAAATTATATATAAAAATTTTATAATTATTTATATATTATTCATAAATCAAATATAAATATTTTGTTAAATTTTAATAAACTTAAGTCTTAACTTTACCATTTTAGCCCAACTATTACAACCCTAAGTAATTCCATCAAAATTCATTACTTTAGTCATTACCTACCATATCTCATAGTATAAGATAGTCACACTTTCTCTTAATTAAATCACTTTATTCGTGTAATAATAATTCTAGTATTATTGTTGCTTAATTGAATCCACAATAGCATTTCTGTGGATTGTTCATGTACTAGGTCTCCGTGTCTATCGAGATACATATGCCCTCAAAAAATTTATTACTTTTAAACTGAAAAAATAAAAAAAACCGAACTAAACCGACAATAACCAAATCGACGGTTATTTTTTTTCGTTTAGTTTGGTTTTAGAAATTTAAAAATCAACTAAATTGATTTGATTTTAATTTTAACCAATAACTGATTCAAACTGAACCATGGACACCCCAAAGATGGAGATTAACTCAAATAACGATATATAGTATTGTATATTTGCTAATTGAGAACATAGTGGATGAATATCACATGAATATTTCTTCTCAAAATAGATAGCCGAAACTTATAATTTCACTTACAATTGGTATTGATGTCTATTAGTTGGTATTTCTTAAAATTATCAAGACTTTTATTATTTTTCTATCTGAAGTAATTTTATATATATTCATGAAGGAGGTATAAACACGTAATTTTTTATCGAATTTAAAGCTTTACACCATTTTATTCCTTAAATATTTCTTTGAAGATTCAAGAGAAGCTACATAGATAGAATCTTGTACTTGTATTTTCTTTCAATTGTTTGTCTTTCATTTTAGTGTAATAATAGGAGCCGCGAACTGAAGCCTCGATGGAACCTCACTTAACTTCCAATTTATCACTTCATCTCCTTGAACTACACGTGACCTGATTTCCTTATAACCCGAGATATGTAGGCTGTCCAAAACAAGGACTCGGTCGCAGTTTTTTTTTTCTTTCAAATAAGAGTCCGGTCAAAACTTGTCACGTTGTCTACTTTTTTATTTGCAAACTCTGCGTGTTTCCGGTCAAAGAGGGGCAAACTGTAGACACGTAATTTTAGTAAGTTTATTTTAAAAGATTTGAAAACTAAAAAAAATGTTTTCTTTTAATCTAAGTTTTAATAAATAAACTAGTATTTCTTAATTATAATTCATCGGGTGCAATGATTGGTGCATCCCCTTTCGGAGGTGCACTCATCTTAGCAAGAATCTCTTCTGAAAGAATTTCAGGCACCTGTTTCGTATAACAATTGAAAGAAACAGATTTAAGTTATATATACTGACAGTGCATAGCTGAATATATAACAAAGTGGTCTATTAATCTGATGGTGTAAAAAACTTATACCTGTCATAGCTTAGCTTCGACTCCTTCAATTGATGCAACACCTTTCTGTATCTCTTGTGCCAATTTCTCAACATGCCCATACATTGAATAGTAACTGCCAAAAATTAATGTTCATTAGTTTTTAGATCCAAGATTAAAAATTATATAGACAATTAGAACAATAATCAAAATTCAAACAAAAAACTTAAGAAATAAAAAAATGATTTGTAGAAAATAGAGAATGAAAGGAATACATACACAATGTAGACTTTGGTTGCCATTTCAGAATCTTGATTTTTTAAAATATTTTTTGTTGTGTGTATATTTTTCATGAAAGGGCTAATGCCACACTATTTATATAGTGGTCATTTCATTCAAACAGAATTAATTATCAGATTTATCTAGAGTTAGTTTAGGTAATTACATCATTAAAAATGTTATACTAATTACTTATCCTAAATAGTCTAATGATGTCATGCTATACTCATCATTGACGTAATAATTTGAAAAAAAGAAAGAAGGGTAAATAAAGAAATATGTAAAAATATCTAGGTAATGATGCATTTTGGTTATTTTTATTTAGGATAAATCATAAATCCCAAATATATGCCATTAATATTGTAGTTTCATTCCTGTCTAATGTTTTTCTGCTGATTTTCTTTTAAGGAAAAAAGTAATAAATGTTTTACTATATCAGATTAATAGATTGTCATTAGAGCACATCACAATGAACCAAATTGTAGCATATAGTTCTTAGTTTACCAATATAATATTTCAATTTACTCTAATATAATTACCTTAGCTCGGGCTCAGGACTATCTAAATAAGTCGTAAAATCTCATTTATATTTGAATAGATGCTGATGTACACAATTAAAGGAAGTATCATGTTTTATATGATTGAGAATACGCGCATAGCTTTTTGGTAATTTGAGCCGAAAATATCTAATAAGAATATTTTATCATGTGTTCAAATACTCAATTGAACATACATAGTTCGAATGTCTAAATGAAATTTATTAACGAGCTTAAAAGGTTATCAATGTATTCAACCTTTATTAGAATTGACATTGTAGTAAATGTTGTTGGTGAAAATATTGCAAAGACAACTTCTTTTATGTCATAAACGCAAGGATTACTAAACTCCTGCTCATAGTCTCATGTCCTTGTTTTTATTAGGGAAATGGACAAAAAGAAGTAGAGGGAAGTTAAAATAGGAAGAATACAATTAAGAAGTCATTTAATTTATTATAGTTGGTAAGCAAGTGTGAAGAGAATAAATGAATAACTAAACAGAAAAGTAATTATATAGATGATGAGGAGAGACATGACACACTTATGCAAATTTCATCAAGGCTTCTCAAATGCAATTTTATTCACCTCACCACATTGCATGACACCTACTTTATGTAAAATGTAATTTTATTCACCTCACCACATTGCATTCTTATTTTATAAGAGTAACAATAAACCCAACTTAATTTTGATTATCCAAATAATTTCTATTTTAATTTAGATAAGTGACTATATATTTGATATTTTATCATATTGCATTAAAAAGTAATCATGATCAAGATATCGAATTCCGTAATCTTTATATATGTCGATAGATATTCAAGAAACTGAGTCGTGAAAGGAGAAATAACATTAAAGGAGGTTATACTTACTCAAGTCATCATGTGTCTCGAGCATTAAATACAAGGAGGTGTATGTTACTTCATTAATATCATAATTCCTTTTATCTCCTTTTCCTCCCAAAAATGATATTATCTAGAGCAACCTATGAACTAAAACTTTGAATTTCAAAGAATCTGTTGTTGAATAAGATAGTTGATAGGGGGAGACCCTTTCTCGTAGGCAGGGGAAGCTCAATAACTATATTTTTAAGTCAGACTTGTACTGGGGCGTAAAACAAAAAAATACGCCAATCGGGCATACTATGTGTAATGATTCCCCCATTCACGATAAATAAAAAGAGAAAAAGATTTTTTGTAATTGGGCTTTTTCTTTCCTATCAGAAATCTATGATTTCCCATCAAGGTTGAGCTGTGAATTCGCAAAGAGGAAATGTAGTGCATGTTCTGTAAGCTCTCTTATAGGATCTCCCTTTGTTATTTTTTATAAAAAATATATAAAAATAGATTATTCCTATGAGTAATGTTCCGAAATCATTTAGAAAATGACTTTTCCACTATTCTGGCATATAATATTGTGAATACCCAAAAGGTGAGGGGCCTATTTATGTGGGTCAAGTTAATTACAAGTTTGACAACTGAACATATCAGAGATGATGTGTAGCAATCGAGTCCTAATGAGTCTAGTTTAACAAAAATGATATCGTACATAACGATTGACCGAAAGCAATGATGCAAGTTAGTCTAGCTCCAAAAGACAGAAAGCATATCAACAATCGGTCAAGATAAGCTTCTTTATTAACTGTTTATAAAGAACCTAGAATTCACTCCACTAGTTTCTTAGCCCCATACTTAACTGTTCAAACATGCAAATAATATATCATTATGAGGGGCTTGAAATATGGAAGACGTTATCTAGGGTTTAGGCTATATATATATACCATTTTCCCTCACTTGTAAAGTATCTGATTTTCATTACATCTATTATACTATACTCTTAGTTGTAATGAAAGTCCTCCAGTTCTTTCTTTCTAGTGACATTGCCTGACAATTCTGCCTGAGACTATTCAATAAAATTCATTTGATCTCTTCTACTTGTTATTTCATAATTTGTTATCTTTATTTTATACTTTTATTATTCCAATTAGCTAGTTACTTAGAATAAATAATATAACACTTGAGCTAATATATAAGGTATAGTCAATAGTGTCCAATCTACATAAATTGCATTTGATGATAACATAACGGAGACACATGAATTAAACATGCTAATATTTTTTGCGTCATTGATTACCAAGTTCCTTTTATCATTGAAATTATTATGTTGTTTCTCTTTTGAAGATTTTTTTACTGTCCCAACTAAAATCTAGTCTTTAACAGTAAAGTTGTTTCTCAAGTAAAAGCTGAAACTTGAGTGAATGGATTCTCCATAGCTTTTTCAAATTGAATAATTGCTATCTTTTTTTTCCTTTAAGTATTTTTTATTATTTTAGTATTGTGTATATTCAGTCATAAAAGAGTAATATTTGAATAATGTATTAGATATTATAAGCAAGCCAACAATTTGAAACTTTATGTGCTCTCATGCTAAGATTCAATATGTACCGAGACTTAATAATGTAAGTAGCTTTATTTTTTGGACTACTTTCTGAGGTTATTATTTTATATTTGACATATTCTTTGAAATTATTAGATTGATCAAAACTTGAAATTTTATATATTTAGATTTGAAGACCAATTATATTTGGATATTATTAAAAAATACATTAAGTTTTTAATGATCACACAAAACACAGACAAATTTACTAGTTATAGATATTTCTAACACTCCCTTCCAAACTGATTATCAAGTATATGCATTGTTGAAGATATATAGTTATTTCTTCGAGGGGAATTTGACAAGGTGACCCTATGTCACCCTACATATTCATTCATACTATATATAAAAAACTTATGAAACAACATCACCAACTCGCATTCAAACTTCAACTAATGGATAAGTAGTAACGATGTAACTAGCTCTACTATTTGTAGATTAAGTAACCACCTGGTTTGTATGGATGCATATTAACAATATATAAAATTTTGCCTTTTTAACCCCAAAAAAAAGATATATATCTCGTATTTGTTTCTAAATAAGCATACCAAATGTAACATCAAGATTCATAAACGGATAAAATCTGTCTTGTAACAAAATACTGACCAACTAATTCCGTACCAACTTAACTCCAAAGAAGAGCATTTATTCTTAACATAAAAAAGAAAAACACTGCAGAATGTAAATGGTGAATTGAGATTTAGGGAGAGCCTTTGAGCTTCTTAGTGATGGTAGCAATGTATTTTCCCTGGTGAAATGCTTGCTCCAGTTCAAGCTCTGTAGGTTGTTTCGATCCATCACCCGCAAATGTTCCAGCACCATAAGGACTTCCACCTTTGATTTTCTCCAACTCGAACATGCCAACTCCTCCTAATGTGTAGCCAATTGGAACAAATATCATTCCATGATAAACAAGTTGCGGAATTGTTGTCAACCTGGAAAAAATATAGATAAAATTGACATAAAAACACAAATTTGAATCGATTTATTCAAAAGAGAGGGAAAAAGTGGTAGTTTCCTTGAGAACCAGTGCTATAAAAAATGCCTGCAGGTTTGCCTGCTAGTTCCTGAGTTGTCCATAAACCACCAGTTGCTTCAAAAAAAGCCTTAAATTGAGCCGGCATCATCCCAAATCTTGTTGGAAAACCAAATATAAATCCATCAGCATCAACAAGATCATCGGCTGCAATGATTGGCGCACCCCCTTTCGGAGGTGCACTCATCTTAGCAAGGATCTCTTCTGAAAGAGTTTCCGGCACCTGTTTCATATGTCAATCGACAAAAACTGATTTAAGTTATATATACTGATAGTGTATAATTGATTATAACACGTTAGGTAAGTTACCTTTTATTTAGGTTTATTATATGTCAGCTTAATTTGATGGTGTAAAAAGTTTATACCAGCCATAATTTAGCTTCAACTCCCTCAACTGATGCAACACCTTTTTTTATCTCTTCAGCCAGCTTCTCAACATGCCCAAACATTGAATAGTAACTGCCAAAAATTAATGTTCATTAGTTTTTTAAATCTAAGATTAAAAATTATATAGACAAATAGAACAATAAAGCATTTAAATCTACAAATTATTGATCAAAATTCAAACAAAAAACTTTAGAAATGAGAAATGAATACATACACAATGTAGACTTTGGTTGCCATTTCAAAATCTTGATTTATTGTTGTATGTATATTTTCATGAGAGGGTTAATGCCACACTACTTATATAGTGGCCACAGAGTTGACCATTTCAGATTTTTCCTATTTTTGGCCTGGTTTTATTAAATATAATTACATCATTTGAATGGTAAGTAATTAATGTAGAGAGCTAATTACATCTTATCACTACTCTTTTCTACATTACAAAAATCTCATATATTAAGTGGAATAGAGATACATCCCAAAACGTCCCGATACATCGCATCCCAGCTGTTTCGGATACATCACTCAACGTCCTGATACATCGCATCTCTGTTTCGGATACATCACATAATGTTTCGATACATCGCGTTCGTCCTAATACATCGCATACGTCATGATACATCGCGTAAAGTGATGTATCCGACCGATACATCACGTAAAGTGATGTATCCGATTGATACATCGCGTAAAGTAGCGTCCCGATACATCACGCGCGTCCCAATACATCGCGTAAAGTGATGTATCCGACTGATACATCACGTAAAGTAGGGATTTTTTTAATTTTTTAAATGGAAGGAAATTTTAGAAAATATAGTAAACAAGTTGTGTATTTAGATAATTTTTCCTTAATTAATTATTAATCCTAAATAGGCTGCTGATGTCATGCTAAAATCATCATTGACTTAATAATTTGCTTTATTTCGTTCATATTTGAAAAAGAGCAAAAAAGGGTAAATAAAGAAAAATATGTAAAAACAACTGGTACTGATGTATTTTGGCTGCTTTTATTATATAAAAATAAAAAATAAAAAATAAATTCTTAAATAAAACTTAACCAAACTTATGAGATGTATTAATTAATTAATAAGTAATATATTGGTAAATATGTATATATGGAAGGGATAGTTTAGTCTTAAAAAAATAATTTTTTGCTTTTGCTTCTGCATTTTTTAAGAAGCAAAATTTTTTAGCTTTTTCCCAACCGCAGAAAAACTGCTTCTGCTTCCATTTAAAAGCAGTTTTAAGAATTTGCCAAACACTTATTTAAAAAAAAAAACATTTTTGACCTCCCAACAGCAATGTCAAGCAGGCTCTTAGCTAAGTATTATCAACTACATATTGATCATTATTTTCAACATGAAGTTCATGCCTAACACTTAGTGCTCTAGACTTGTCTAACAGTTTTTAAAAGTCTTATAAATCTATATACATAAGAAGATGGATAGAGTTGTTCATGGTTATGGTTAAAAAATCAAATCGAACTAAATCAATTAAAAAAATTAATATTTGATTTGGTTTGATTAGGTTTGATTTTAAATTTTGAAAACCGATACTATTTGATTTGATTTTGATTTTACTAAAAAGAAAAGACAAAAATAACCAAATCGAACCGAGAAATTATATATAAAATTTTTATAATTATTTATATATTATTCATAAATCAAATATAAATATTTTGTTAAATTTTAATAAACTTAAGTCTTAACTTTACCATTTTAGCCCAACTATTACAACCCTAAGTAATTCCATCAAAATTCATTACTTTAGTCATTACCTACCATATCTCATAGTATAAGATAGTCACACTTTCTCTTAATTAAATCACTTTATTCGTGTAATAATAATTCTAGTATTATTGTTGCTTAATTGAATCCACAATAGCATTTCTATGGATTGTTCATGTACTAGGTCTCTGTGTCTATCGAGATACATATGCCCTCAAAAAATTTATTACTTTTAAACTGAAAAAATAAAAAAAACCGAACTAAACCGACAATAACCAAATCGACGGTTATTTTTTTTCGTTTAGTTTGGTTTTAGAAATTTAAAAATCAACTAAATTGATTTGATTTTAATTTTAACCAATAACTGATTCAAACTGAACCATGGACACCCCAAAGATGGAGATTAACTCAAATAACGATATATAGTATTGTATATTTGCTAATTGAGAACATAGTGGATGAATATCACATGAATATTTCTTCTCAAAATAGATAGCCGAAACTTATAATTTCACTTACAATTGGTATTGATGTCTATTAGTTGGTATTTCTTAAAATTATCAAGACTTTTATTATTTTTCTATCTGAAGTAATTTTATATATATTCATGAAGGAGGTATAAACACGTAATTTTTTATCGAATTTAAAGCTTTACACCATTTTATTCCTTAAATATTTCTTTGAAGATTCAAGAGAAGCTACATAGATAGAATCTTGTACTTGTATTTTCTTTCAATTGTTTGTCTTTCATTTTAGTGTAATAATAGGAGCCGCGAACTGAAGCCTCGATGGAACCTCACTTAACTTCCAATTTATCACTTCATCTCCTTGAACTACACGTGACCTGATTTCCTTATAACTCGAGATATGTAGGCTGTCCAAAACAAGGACTCGGTCGCAGTTTTTTTTTTCTTTCAAATAAGAGTCCGGTCAAAACTTGTCACGTTGTCTACTTTTTTATTTGCAAACTCTGCGTGTTTCCGGTCAAAGAGGGGCAAACTGTAGACACGTAATTTTAGTAAGTTTATTTTAAAAGATTTGAAAACTAAAAAAAATGTTTTCTTTTAATCTAAGTTTTAATAAATAAACTAGTATTTCTTAATTATAATTCATCGGGTGCAATGATTGGTGCATCCCCTTTCGGAGGTGCACTCATCTTAGCAAGAATCTCTTCTGAAAGAATTTCAGGCACCTGTTTCGTATAACAATTGAAAGAAACAGATTTAAGTTGTATATACTGACAGTGCATAGCTGAATATATAACAAAGTGGTCTATTAATCTGATGGTGTAAAAAACTTATACCTGTCATAGCTTAGCTTCGACTCCTTCAATTGATGCAACACCTTTCTGTATCTCTTGTGCCAATTTCTCAACATGCCCATACATTGAATAGTAACTGCCAAAAATTAATGTTCATTAGTTTTTAGATCCAAGATTAAAAATTATATAGACAATTAGAACAATAATCAAAATTCAAACAACAAACTTAAGAAATAAAAAAATGATTTGTAGAAAATAGAGAATGAAAGGAATACATACACAATGTAGACTTTGGTTGCCATTTCAGAATCTTGATTTTTTAAAATATTTTTTGTTGTGTGTATATTTTTCATGAAAGGGCTAATGCCACACTATTTATATAGTGGTCATTTCATTCAAAGAGAATTAATTATCAGATTTATCTAGAATTAGTTTAGGTAATTACATCATTAAAAATGTTATACTAATTACTTATCCTAAATAGGCTAATGATGTCATGCTATACTCATCATTGACGTAATAATTTGAAAAAAAGAAAGAAGGGTAAATAAAGAAATATGTAAAAATATCTAGGTACTGATGCATTTTGGTTATTTTTATTTAGGATAAATCATAAATCCCAAATATATGCCATTAATATTTTCGATTTTTTTCCCAATTAATATTGTAGTTTCATTCCTGTCTAATGTTTTTCTGCTGATTTTCTTTTAAGGAAAAAAGTAATAAATGTTTTACTATATCAGATTAATAGATTGTCATTAGAGCACATCACAATGAACCAAATTGTAGCATATAGTTCTTAGTTTACCAATATAATATTTCAATTTACTCTAATATAATTACCTTAGCTCGGGCTCAGGACTATCTAAATAAGTCGTAAAATCTCATTTATATTTGAATAGATGCTGATGTACACAATTAAAGGAAGTATCATGTTTTATATGATTGAGAATACGCGCATAGCTTTTTGGTAATTTGAGCCGAAAATATCTAATAAGAATATTTTATCATGTGTTCAAATACTCAATTGAACATACATAGTTCGAATGTCTAAATGAAATTTATTAACGAGCTTAAAAGGTTATAAATGTATTCGACCTTTATTAGAATTGATATTGTAGTAAATGTTGTTGGTGAAAATATTGCCAAGACAACTTCTTTTATGTCATAAACGCAAGGATTGCTAAATTCCTGCTCATAGTCTCATGTCCTTGTTTTTATTAGGGAAATGGACAAAAAGAAGTAGAGGGAAGTTAAAATAGGAAGAATACAATTAAGAAGTCATTTAATTTATTATAGTTGGTAAGCAAGTGTGAAGAGAATAAATGAATAACTAAACAGAAAAGTAATTATATATATGATGAGGAGAGACATGACACACTTATGCAAATTTGAGCAAGGCTTCTCAAATGCAATTTTATTCACCTCACCACATTGCATTCTTATTTTATAAGAGTAACAATAAACCCAACTTAATTTTGATTATCCAAATAATTTCTATTTTAATTTAGATAAGTGACTATATATTTGATATTTTATCATATTGCATTAAAAAGTAATCATGATCAAGATATCAAATTCCGTAATCTTTATATATGTCGATAGATATTGAAGAAACTGAGTCGTGAAAGGAGAAAGAACATTAAAGGAGGTTATACTTACTCAAGTCATTATGTGTCTCGAGCATTAAATACAAGGAGGTGTATGTTACTTCATTAATATCATAATTCCTTTTATCTCCTTTTCCTCCCAAAAATGATATTATCTAAAGCAACCTATGAACTAAGACTTTAAATTTCAAAGAATCTGTTGTTGAATAAGATAGTTGATAGGGGGAGAACCCTTCTCGTAGGCAGGGGAAGCTCAATAACTGTATTTTTAAGTCAGACTTGTGCTGGGGCGTAAAACAAAAAAATACGCCGATCGGGCATACTATGTGTAATGATTCCCCCATTCACGATAAATAAAAAGAGAAAAAGATTTTTTGTAATTGGGCTTTTTCTTTCCTATCAGAAATCTATGATTTTCCATCAAGGTTCAGCTGTGAATTCGCAAAGAGGAAATGTAGTGCCTGTTCTGTAAGCTCTCTTGTAGGATCTCCCTTTGTTATTTTTTATAAAAAATATATAAAAATAGGTTATTCCTATGAGTAATGTTCCGAAATCATTCAGAAAATGACTTTTCCACTATTCTGGCATATAATATTGTGAATACCCAAAAGGTGAGGGGCCTATTTATGTGGGTCAAGTTAATTACAAGTTTGACAACTGAACATATCAGAGATGATGTGTAGCAATCGAGTCCAAATGAGTCTAGTTTAACAAAAATGATATCGTACATAACGATTGACCGAAAGCAATGATGCAAGTTAAGTCTAGTTCCAAAATACTGAAAGCATATCAACAATCGGTCAAGATAAGCTTCTTTATTAACTGTTTATAAAGAACCTAGAATTCACTCCACTAGTTTCTTAGCCCCATACTTAACTGTTCAAACATGCAAATAATATATCATTATGAGGGGCTTGAAATATGCAAGACGTTATCTAGGGTTTAGGCTATATATATATACCATTTTCCCTCACTTGTAAGGTATCTGATTTTCATTACATCTATTATACTATACTCTTAGTTGTAATGAAAGTCCTCCAGTTCTTTCTTTCTAGTGACATTGCCTGAGACTATTCAATAAAATTCATTTGATCTATTCTACTTGTTATTTCATAATTTGGTATCTTTATTTTATACTTTTATTATTCCAATTAGCTAGTTACTTAGAATAAATAATATAATACTTGAGCTAATATATAAGGTATAGTCAATAGTGTCCAATCTACATAAATTGCATTTGATGATAACATAACGGAGGCACATGAATTAAACATGCTAATATTTTTTGCGTCATTGATTACCAAGTTCCTTTTATCATTGAAATTATTATGTTGTTTCTCTTTTGAAGATTTTTTTACTGTCCCAACTAAAATCTAGTCTTTAACAGTAAAGTTGTTTCTCAAGTAAAAGCTGAAACTTGAGTGAATGGATTCTCCATAGCTTTTTCAAATTGAATAATTGCTATCTTTTTTTTCCTTTAAGTATTTTTTATTATTTTAGTATTGTGTATATTCAGTCATAAAAGAGTAATATTTGAATAATGTATTAGATATTATAAGCAAGCCAACAATTTGAAACTTTATGTGCTCTCATGCTAAGATTCAATATGTACCGAGACTTAATAATGTAAGTAGCTTTATTTTTTGGACTACTTTCTGAGGTTATTATTTTATATTTGACATATTCTTTGAAATTATTAGATTGATCAAAACTTGAAATTTTATATATTTAGATTTGAAGACCAATTATATTTGGATATTATTAAAAAATACATTAAGTTTTTAATGATCACACAAAACACAGACAAATTTACTAGTTATAGATATTTCTAACATTCCCTTCCGAACTGATTATCAAGTATATGCATTGTTGAAGATATATAGTTATTCCTTCGAGGGGAATTTGATAAGGTAACCCTATGTCACCCTACATATTCATTCATACTATATATGAAAAACTTATGAAACAACATCACCAACTCGCATTCAAACTTCAACTAATGGATAAGTAGTAACGATGTAACTAGCTCTCCTATTTGTAGATTAAGTAACCACCTGGTTTGTATGGATGCATATTAATAATATATAAAATTTTGCCTTTTAACCAAAAAAAGAAAGAAAGAAAGATATATATCTACTATGTGTTTCTCAATAAGCATAACAAATGTAACATCAAGATTCATAAACGGATAAAATATGTCTTGTAACAAAATACTGACCAACTAATTCAATACCAACTTAACTCCAAACAAGAGCATTTATTCTTAACTGCAGAATGTAAATGGTGAATTGAGATTTAGGCAGAGCCTTTGAGCTTCTTAGTGATGGTAGCAATGTATTTTCCCTGGTGAAATGCTTGCTCCAGTTCAAGCTCTGTAGGTTGTTTCGATCCATCACCCGCAAATGTTCCAGCACCATAAGGACTTCCACCTTTGATTTTCTCCAACTCGAACATGCCAACTCCTCCTAATGTGTAGCCAATTGGAACAAAGATCATTCCATGATGAACAAGTTGCGGAATTGTTGTCAACCTGGAAAAAATATATATAGAATTGACATAAAAACACAAATTTGAATCGATTTATTCAAAAGAGAGGGAAAAAGACTAACGCGGTAGTTTCCTGTCCACCTCCTTGTGAACCAGTGCTATAAAAAATGCCTGCGGGTTTGCCTGCTAGTTCCTGAGTTGTCCATAAACCACCAGTTGCTTCAAAAAAAGCCTTAAATTGAGCCGGCATCATCCCAAATCTTGTTGGAAAACCAAATATAAATCCATCAGCATCAACAAGATCATCGGCTGCAATGATTGGTGCACCCCCTTTCGGAGGTGCACTCATCTTAGCAAGCATCTCTTCTGAAAGAGTTTCCGGCACCTGTTTCATATGTCAATCGACAAAAACTGATTTAAGTTATATATACTGATAGTGTATGATTGAATATAACACGTTAGATAAGTTACCTTTTATTTAGGTTTATTATATGTCAGCTTAATCTGATGGTGTAAAAAATTTATACCTGCCATAATTTAGCTTCAACTCCCTCAACTGATGCAACACCTTTTTTAATCTCTTCAGCCAGCTTCTCAACATGCCCAAACATTGAATAGTAACTGCAGAAAATTAATGTTCATTAGTTTTTTAAATCCAAGATTAAAAATTATATAGACAAATAGAACAATAAAGCATTTAAACCGACAAATTATTCATCAAAATTCAAACAAAAAACTTTAAAAATGAATACATACACAATGTAGACTTTGGTTGCCATTTCAAAATCTTGATTTATTGTTGTATGTATATTTTCATGAAAGGGCTAATGCCACACTACTTATTATATAGTGGCACAGAGTTGACCATTTCAGATTTTTCCAATTTTTGGCCTGATTTTATTAAATATAATTACATCATTTGAATGGTAAGTAATTAATTATTTTGCCTAAATTGGTTGCTGATGTCATGCTAAAATCATCATTGACTTAATAATTTGCTTTATTTCTTTCATATTTGAAAAAGAGGGATCCAGCTCCTCTCCATTCCTTCTCTCAATTTTCCCCAAGTTTCTATTTGGATTAGTGACACATGGCATAAGTTTAATTTAATGGCTAAGATTTAATTAATTAAAATAAAACTCTAACCATGTTTAGAATAATTAATTGCTTCCATATATTTTCTCCCAAAAGATTTTTACAATCTTACAATTCTAAATTTACATTATATTCTTCTAAATTTATATTTTTTGCCTTGAATAAATTTCGTAAATATATGAATGCAAGTACCTACACATCTAATCATTTTGTCTTATTTACTCATTATAATATAATCAAATTAACTCTCCTTCTGCAATATATATTCGCCAACTTATTACTGATGAATTATTTATGCAGCTTTACTATTTCTATGAATATAATTTTATTTATATATTTTATATGATAGTAGTCTCTGCAAAAATAACTATTCATCCTATAAGAAAAACTATCTTCTTCTTTCTTTTTTTCCAAAACAAAAACCATCACCCTGGTTGTGTGCCATAGGTGTGGGGGGTTAGGCTTGACCCCTACCATGTCCATTACTTCACCAAAAAATATACATGTTAGAGGGGGACATGGACCGAACCTCTAACCATCCAAACAACAATGAACTATCCAAAAGTTAGAGAAAGGATTAGCCTATACAACATCCTTTTCTATACAAAACCAAACTACTTAGCTTACAAAGAAATTACACTTTTCGTATCTTCTCCTCATAGAAGGAAATTTCCACTTGTCCAGTTGAATCAAACCATTGACCTCTTGCGGAAGATCTTGATAGGAGGAGAAAAAGGTTTCTCTTCCACCAGTGGCAGCCATTTTGGCTAAGTAATCTGCAACAGTGTTTGCCTCTCTGTAGCAATGATGAAAATTAACTGATGCATTACTGATAAGAGCAACGATATCTTGAATGATCCTTTTCAGCTTACAGTTAGATGTAGCCTTGTTGATAAGCATATTGTTAATAATCATACAGTCCGCCTCTATTATATAATTATCCAAGGCATTTTCAGCACACCATTTGACAGCAAATCTGACAGCTGAAGCTTCTGCAAAATTGTTGCTAGTACTCTAGATAGGTTTTAAGAAGGCCCCGATGAAGTCTCCGGCGCCATTTCTGATAATACCACCGATACGAGCTGCTCTGTCGTTGTAGGTTCCATCCATATTCACTTTATATTTACCCATTTTTGGCATTTGCTAGGTGACTTGATGAATACTGACCACGAATTGTAGCCTCTCTATGCTTTCACACATATTGGGCCAACTTTTCGTAATCATACAATTAGGAAAAACAATCCTCATAGCCGTAGTGATATTCCATAAAATTTTGTACTCCATCTTCTTTTGATGCATTTTATCTTGATCCCCAAATTTACATGAAGTCCATTGCTTCCATAATTCCCAGGAAATAAAGGTACGAGCAATCTGCAGAATCATTTTGTGAACACTATTTTTAGCTTTCGTGTTCCACCAATTTTGAAAGATCCTTCTAATAGCACCAGGTTGGTGAATAATTCCCAGAGGGGCACCAATTTGTTTCCATATGTGTTTGGCCGCATCTCCTTGAGTAAAGGTGTGACGAATTGAATCAGTGGTCTAATTAGTGCAGCAATAACAATCTTCATTAGATTGCATCCCGAATCTCGCGATGGTCTCATTGAAAGGTAGTTTACCCTTACACAGTCGCCATGCCAGGAAAGAGATCTTGAAGGGAACAACTTTATGCCACAAAGTATTAAGGAAATCATCCTTCTGTTTGATGGGTTTGACCAATTGCTAGGCAGATCCATTAGAGTACAGTCCATCCTCAGTGTCCATCCAGATCGGATCATCATGCTGATTCGCGGTGCCAATTTCAATATTTTTGATATCTTGCACAATGTTAGAAGGTAGCACGCAAGAAAGAGTTCTTTCATCCCATGTCCTATTCAGCATAAAATCCTTAACACACAACTTTGCCAGTAACCCTTCACAACATACTGTAGGAATTGATGCTAGGGGACCATGGTCAGTCCAAGTGTCCCACCAGAAGTTGGAGTTCCCCGAGTTAATATTCCACCTAATTGTTTCTTCTGCCTTGCTTCGTGCCCAAACTAAGTTCTTCCAGCCTTGTGAATTGCTTGAGATCCACTTTTTTTTTTAGTAATGTGTTTATAAGAACAATACTTTTTCTTCATGAAATGAGCCCAAAGAGAGTGCGTAGTTCTCAATCTCCACCACCTTTTAATGGCTAAGGTGTTAGAGATATCAACTAGACTTCTAATACCTATACCACCTTCATTTTTAGGGTAACACAAGTTGGTCCATGAGCTCCAGTGGTACTTCTTATTGTTAGTAGTGGAACCCCAAAAGAATCTAGCCATGTGCTTCTCGATTAAGTTTAGAATACCTTTGGGTGGGTTGAGTGCCGATAAAGTGAAAGTTGGAAGAGATTGAAACACACTCTTGATAAGAACCGCTCTTCCTCCACTAGTAAGCAGTTTGCCTTGCCATCCGTTCATTCTTTTGATCACTCTAGTAACCATGCCATCGAAGTATTCAATCTTCTTTCTTCCTTCCTTTCTTTCTATGGGCCCTTAGGCCAATTTTATTAACTCAAAAATAAGAAAAACTATCAATCTTAAAGGTAAACAACATTTTTTAAAGTACAAATTTTTCAATTGTTCTATATTTGATAATCTCTAATTAAATTAATTCAAATTTATAATGAATAAATGAAGGTAAAACGATTGATATGTAATTATTCACATTTATATATTTAGGAAATTTACTCTAGGCAAGAATGATTTTTTTTAAAAATATATGTTTAGGAAAAATATAATGTAGATCTAGAATTGTGGGTTATAAAAAAATTGAGAGAAAATATATGAAAGTAATTAATTATTTTAACTATGATTATTAAGGCTTTATTTTAATTAATTAAATCGTGGCCATTAAATTTAACTTATGCCATGTGTCACCAATCTAAATAGAAACTTGGGGAAAATGAATAGAAGGGAAATGGAGAGGAGTCAAATTCAGAGAGAGAAAGAAGGGTAAATAAAGAAATATGTAAAAACAACTAGCACTGATGCATTTTGGTTGTTTATATTTTTACTAAATGATATTCCCTTCATTTAAAAAAGAATAACCTAATTTGACTTGACATAGAGTTTAATAAAAATAAAAAAGACTTTTCAATCTTGAAGGAAAAAAAGCATTATAATTTAACGTCATATTCATTTCAACCTTTTTTTCTCAAATAAAATATCAGCATTAAGATATCTTGAATACACACATCAAGAAGTGAACAAAAATTGAAATCAAAGGGCGAACTTAACCTAAATGGAAAAGAGGAACTTGGTAATCAATGACATAAAATATTATCAAGCATTCACTTCAAATACTATTTATTGAAATATATTACAATTCTTTCATTAGGTCTTAATTTTATAAGGTATCTAATAAGTGAAGATGGTATAGAATAACAAACTATTAATTCAAAAAAAATGTAATAGCTACAGTTTTATTTAATTCTAATTCGTAACAAACACTTGTCATTCGCCTCTCTCCCCAAAATCTCGTTCGCCACTCTCTAGAATCCCGCTGGCTCGCCTCTCTCACTTTATACAAACACAAATGTATAAATAGTGTTTGTGTTGTATAAAGCGAGAGAGAACTATATATACAAATACAAATAAAGATATCTTCGTCCTATACATTTAAAATTATACAAATACAAATCTTTCCCTGCCCAGTTCTCTTTTGCCTTTCTCTCTTTCTCGATTTATACAAACACAAATTATACAAAATACAATGTATAATTTGTGTTTGTATAACTCGATTCAATTGTATGAATTCAAATTTTATGCAGATATACAATCACAAAGAACATATATATATACAAACGCAATTTTCATAGACACAGAAGTCCGATTTATACAAATCGCCGTGATTTATACAAATCGCTGCGATTTTATACAAATCTGATGCTCCATAGCAAACTATGTTTGCTTTGGAGCGCAAATAGCAAAACTGTAGCTATAGAGTGCTCATATGATTTTTATGTTTGCTATTCCAAAAATTTACTCTATTAACATTTAATAATAATAAACAATTTTTTTACCCCTAAATCAATTATTCAGAATAACATTTGAATATCTATTTGAACTACACCTAAATCAATTACCCCCATTGAATTTGCATCTAAAGTTCAAATGCATGCAGAATATAACGATAAAAATATTAGCTTGTTTATTCTAAGTAACATTTTATTAATTGGAATAATCAAAGTAACAAATAAAGATAACGAAACAACAAATAGAAGAGATTTTATGAATCTTATTGAATTATCTCAAGCAGAATTGTCACACAATATCACCAGGAAAGAAAGAACTTGAGAACTCATGTTACAACTATGAGCATAGTATAATATGTGTGATAAAAATCATTTTTCTTACCAGTAGGGAAAAGGGGTGTATTAATAACCTAAACCCTAAATAATGCATTGCGTGTTTTAAAACCCTTGAAACGATAATTATCTACATGTTTAAATCACTAAGTACTGAAAAATTGCTATGAGTGAATCTCGAATTTTTCTGGAACAGTTACTAAAGAAGTTTACATTGACTAGTGAGGCTTTTCCATTCTTTTAACACCCCACTTCACGCGAGGGTTGGACAGCTAGTGCGTGAATAAATTTAATTTGGGGGCCGAACATCGAGTGAGATCGATGGGTCCTTCTCTGATACCATGTAAAATTAGGCTTTGGGACTAACTCACACCCCAAAAGCTAGCTCAACGGGAAGAGGATTGCCCTAACCTTATAAGGAGACCACTCATGTCATTAACCAACGATGTGAGACTCAACCTTCTTCCGTAATAGGTATTTATGTTAAGAATACTTCGGTCTCTCGCGCTCAACTAATAAAATCTTTTCCATGAATGAAGCAGAGGGAGGAAGATTGATTCTTTGATCGAGGGCGGCATCCAGTTCCTCCTCTGCCGCCATTGATGGAACCACTAACAATCCTCAACCAAAGAGGCGGAGGGGTAAGAAAGAAGAAAGAACAACCCAGGGTAAGTGAGTGAGACAAATACTTCTCAGTCCAATGGCGGAGCTAGGATTTCTAGTAAAGAGTGTCAATGGTTAACAGTCAAAAAGTACAATTATGGTTCTAGCCCACCACACCTTGTTTTTGTCCTTACATCGTAAAAGTAAGAGTGAAGCTATAGATCTAGATGCGTAAGAAAAAGAGAGGAGAGTAGAACCTTTTTCCTCTCCTCAGGCATAAGCAATAGCAAACAATCTCTAACTAAGTAGCTAGCTTAAGTGATACGTTGTCTAACATCTTTCGTATCTTGTTCGTGTTCGGTGACCTTCTCTGAGGTTTTTGATCTACCTCCGAAACTTAAATCCACATTTTAAAACAAATATATATCCACTAACTGTTTTACGTCAAGCAATACAAGGCTAGAACACATGACCTTAAGGAACTTTTGCAACACCTTAACCACCACAGTAAATCTTCACCTTGTTTTAGGAGGCGTCAACACTTGTATATATACTTATTAAATAAAAAATTTGACCTATATATACAGTGTAATTTTCTGACAAAGGGGTGTCTCTTGACACCCCTCGGGCAAGGGTATCTCCACCCCTGCTTTCCACCTTCTCTCCTCAAGGAAAGAGCAAGAAGGAAAGGATAAAAAGTAAATTTTACCTTCTTTAAGTTATTTCTCCTTTGAGGACTCAATTTCTCGAGTATCTATCAACATATATAGAGATTAATTAGAAAATTCGATATCTTGATCATAATTCTTTTTTAATGCAATGTGGTAAAATATCAAATATATAGTCACTTATCTAAATCAATAGAAATTATTTGCACAATCGAAATCAAGTTTCATTAATTGTTACTCCTACAAAATAATAATGCAATGTGGAGACTTGAATAACATGTCATTTAACATAAAGTAGGCGTCATGATGATGCATATGAAGTTACATGTTCAAATTTGTGAGTTTGTTACGTCTCTCCTCATCTTTTATGGATACATATATAATTAATTACGACTTTACATGGCTAATTTTTAATAATTATTCATTTATTCACTTGACACTTCCTCACCAACCGTAATCAATTAAGTTCTAAATTATACTTTTTCATTCATTTTTAGTTATCATAATTTTCTTTTTGAGAGTCAAACGATATGAATTTTGATTAATATTTTAAGATGTATTTTTTTTTTATCATATTGGTAGGAAATAAATTACAACTTATAGTACTTTTTATGTAGTTTTTGAATATCTAATTTTTTTATTTTAAAATATCAAATTAATGTAATCTAATTTAGCTTTGAAAGTTAGTCAAATTCGAAACGTGCAACATGAAAACTAAAAAGGAACGGATGAAGTATCATTTTTTCTAAATAAAATAGCCAAAAGGCATCAATACCAGTTGTTTTTACCTACTCTCCGTTTCAATTTGTTAGACCTATTTTGACTTGGTATATCTTTTAATATTGTGGTCTTACACATATATTAGGCGGAAAGTTGTAATTAAAAAGATGGAAAGAAGGAAAATAATCATTGTTTTTAAATGGATTAAAAAGGAAAATAGATCTAACAAATTGAAACGGAGGAATATATCTTTATTTACCCTTCTTTCTCTTTTTCAAAATGTAAGCAGTAAATTATTACGTCAGTGATGATTTTAGCATGACATCATCAACTTATTTAGGACAAATAATTAACTAATAACCATTCAATGACGTAATTATCTTTAATGTCACAATAATTAATTAATTTAATTATAATCTTTTTATGAACAGAAAAGTTTGACCAAAAATAGAAAAAAAATGAAATGGTCAAATTTATGGCCACTATATAAGAAGAGTGGCATTAGCCCTTTTATTCATACAACCAAAAGAAAATAATAAATCAAG
>JAGDQO010002324.1:0-144055 GCA_018342035.1 Solanum appendiculatum | reverse complement strand
ACTATTTATACAAACCTTCATAATTTTGAGTCATGGAAGCATGTAAACCATAAACATCACATAAAAATTTCATTTCATGATAATATGCAAAAAGGACCATAATAGGGTGTGTAGTAGTAATTCCATAATTCAAGAGTTCATAATTGATCATGAGGACCCATAAATTTGAAGTAGAAATAGAGGATAAATGGTTGAACTTGTGGAAAGGAAGGTTTCCACAATCAAACCCACATACCTCAACTTTGGAGAATCCTTGATGAAGATTGGAATGGAGAATCGAAGCTTGAGTTTGAGTCTTGAATCCGGAATTAGAGCTTGAGATGTTTGAATTTGGTTGAAGATCTTGGTGGAATTTTTGGAGAGGGCTTAGAGAGTGTTTTTGGAGTTAAGAAAAATGACTAAGTATGGGACATATCCCCTTTTTATAAAAAACGTCTCCAACCCGCCTAAAAAAAAAGCTCACTGGAAATTGCAAATCTGCACAGACAGGTTTTACGAAAATGGTCATAACTCCCTCATCCTAACTCGGACTAAGGTGAAACCAAGTGCGTTGGAAAGCTAACTCAAAGAGCTTTAATTTGATAGGTTGCAGCCCTTCCAGTTCCTTGTGTGCTAAGAGATATGCCCCTTTAAAGTTGACCCTCCAAATCGCAATTTTTGCGATTTTCGAATTTTGATACGGTTGCTCTAAAATTCGGGTTAGACCCATTTCCCACTCAATTTGACCCCACAAATAAGAATATGAAGTCGAATTTCCGAAATCATGCACGGATTTTGAGATATATGGAAAATACAATTATAGGTGTTTCCGAAGCACATTTTCGGGCATTTTTGGGGTCGTTTCACTAATAAAACATTTTCTGTAATACTCCTTTGTTTTACGAAACCTAATTGATACTTAGATATTATCATTGGAAAAATTGCTACCATTCTTTCATATATCAATCTTGAGATTATTTTGTTTGTAAAGTGCTTAAACGTACGGGCTTAGAAAACTTCAATATTAGGTATATATTTTGTCCAACGTATTATCACATATTTAAAGTGGCTAAATGTTGATTAATTTGGAGATGTTAACTAATTTTTAGATAGTGGTGTAAAAAGTAGCTATTTGCACCTTTCTCCCTTAATTTTGGTCCATCGAATACTTTGGGTACATATGAAAAGTGTGGCCAAATTTATTATTCAAAGATTTTAGAAGCCAAACAGCGCAAAATTTCAAAACCCAGATTTTAAGCCTTTTAAAAATGCTTACAGATAAGTCATGCGCAAGACAGAGACAATATTGGGAGTGTTCTTCAAAACTCCACACCACCCTTTAAGAATTGATTCTCATTTCTCGACACATCTAGTTCAAGATTACTTGAGCGGCATAATAAAGAGGTTGAACCCATCAGTAGTTACCTTGATACCAACTTTCACTTAGACACCTCAACTAACCTTTGTTCATTTTAAGCCCTCATGTCAAGGTTATTGTGTCATTTTGACACTTTTTTAAGAATCAGCAAAAACACTAAGGAGAGTGTAACACATTAGCTGATGACGTATCAAAGTGACGAATTATATGAAGACATGTGGCATATATATCAAAAAAAATATTTTAGAATGTATTGTAAATAAAAACCTATTTTTTAAACTATTTAGTTATTTACTTAAAAAACAAGAAGTTGCATTTAAATTATTTTTTTAAATCAAAAAAAAAAAATTGTTGCATTTTCTTTTCACCATCTTCGTCTCCTTCTCCTCCGATCCAACCACCAGAGCCATTTTCTTCAAATTTGATGGAATTGCATTATAGAAATTTCGTGCATATTTAAATGTGAGCAAGAAAAAGATAGAAGTTTGAACTAGTAGATGCACCAACACCAAAATCTCTAGATCCCCAGCCAAATTCATATCTAGTCCAGCATGATAATTATCGCCGTCTCTTCCTTCAAATCCACCATTCTTTTTAGTTTCTGATGAAGTTTTTGAATGGTTTCATCGAGGGGGAGATATTTTCTTTACGTTTTTCGTGGTTGATGTATATATTATTGATTTAATTTGTCACATCAACGAATGACAAAAGAGGAGATGGTTGAATATGATGATTTCGACTCCACATTCACCTAGTAATCCCTAAAACAATAATTGCCCAGGTTTTCCAAATTCAGCAGTAACATAGAATATTCTCAAGAAGTAAGTTCACCGTTCAACTCTGGAAATTACTATAAGGCTATGACTACAAATGGAACTATATGTAATTGTAAAGTAAAATAAATAATTCCACATTCTTCGAAAAAAATATAGCTTGGGTATCAAGTGATGGTAGCGTTGTGGAGGAAGTGTTGGAAGGAGAGAGTAGAAAGAAGAAGAAATAAAAAAAAAAAAAATTTACTAAATTAAGTTGTTCACACGCCCTGAAAGCAATGCAATACACACAATATGTCAACTCAACAAAAAGTGTCAAAATGACATAGTAGACCTTGACAAGAGGTGCTTAAATTAAACAAAGCCCAATTGAAGTATCTAAGTGAAAGTTGATGTCAACTTTAGGTGGCCGCCTATAGGTTCAGCCTAATTAAAACGGTAACCTTTTCGTGTCACATTCCAAAATTTAATTTGCTCGGTAATTTGGCCAAAAATGTCTATGATGTGTGATGCTAAGGTAGCAGCAATTTTAGTAAATCTTCATATAGGCAGAACTCAATAATGGAAGGTATCAGTCACCCTGAAAGAGAAAAAAGAAAAAAGAAAAAAGAAAAGAAAGAGAACTCATCCCAAAAGCTTATTTACACCAGGGACTGAAGTCACTGATTGAAAGATTTACAACATAACATTCTGCAAGCAAGATTTTTACAGCTGAAAATTCTCACGTCGTTACTGGATTGAAATTTGGTGGATTTATAATTCTGCTTCAAGTTCTAGACAACAGTTTCAAGGCAGCCAATGAATGGGAACTATTAATCAATGCCCAAACTTGAGTAAGGCTCAAAGCCTCCCTGACAAGTACAAAGAAGAGTGGCAAGGTTAGCTAAAGCTCATACTGAACATTCTCCTCGAGGAATATATAGACACTATTATTACAGCTAAAACATGAAACTGAAATTAGCTTGGACAGTTCATGGAAATAAAATACATAATTCTGACAGGGATACTCCATGTCTTACTGGTATTATGATTCTCAATTAAAGGAAATAGAATCATACAAGTGCTACACAGCCTTTACACTCTACACAGCTGTTTCCTATTAGTGTTTTTTAAGTTTCCCAACTCATGCTAAACCATTTCAGAATCTCGTAGATCATAATGGTGTGGAGTTTTATGTTACTACTGCAAGTTTCAAATGTAACCAGATTTTCCAAGAGCAATTTTACAATCACATAAGAATCGTAAAAAGGATGTAGCCTAAATCAAGCAGTTGCAAAACTTGATAACGTTAACAAGGAAACAGAATACGTGTGATTGTTTCTCCACGTCTTTTTAAGAATGTCATTATACTTTTGCCTTTTCTACTCATTAAAAAAAGAGGATTTTTTTTTGTTCTAGTTTTTTTCTCAAAAAAAGCACACTTTTTCTTAGAGACATTATCCTGCAATTCGGAATAGAAAGGAAAAGACTTACTAAGGGAAGAGGAATAACACCAATTTTTAACAAGTGCATCTTAAAATTGAAGCTTAGACTTACTGCACAGTCATCGTGGACACGCCAAATCGTTTCACCCAAGAGGTTTGCCACAGATAAGATGGTCAACTGGGGGAAATAGTTCTGTTCTGCAACCGGGATGGTATTTGTGATGATTACCTCCTGAAACAGTCCACTCGACAACCTCTTTATTGCAGGAGGGCTGCAAAACATTAGATTAAGATTCAACATAAATAAGTTCTGCAATATATCTCAAGTACCATGCAAAGTTCAGTAACATGCTGGGCAGCTTATCATCTTTAAGTCCGAAGCCATTTTCTGAAGGACATAATGCAAACAATGCTCAAATTCTCTTGTGACTTATTTAATTAAGAAGAGCAGGATTTGGATGAAAAGTTATCTTTTTTCCCTTTTTCACCAAAACATTTCCATTAGTAAATTGATGCAGTTCCTTTTATCTTCTCAAAGGAACCTTTTATCTTCTCAAAGGAAATTGACACAATTCCAAGAATTGAACAAGAACTTACATTTTCGAGATCCACAGAGTACACATCTTATTTTGACAAAGATCCCCAGAGTACACAACATTATCACCGCTAACTAAGAAACAGATGTGACTAAGAAATTCCAGACTGTTCACGCTAAGGGGGAATTTTTTTCACTAAAAGTAGCAAGCTCGGGATTGATGCAACATTCCAAATTCAGGTAAAACATACATAAGTACCTGAAAACCGCGTGAGTGGTGCATGCATAAACTTCCCTGGCTCCTTCTTGATGCAAAAGAGCAGCTCCTTTTGCAATAGTACCTGCAAAACAATTAGCAGTATTAATGTCAAAATATTTATAGATTGACAAGGAATAATGGTCTGACAAATTACAAACCAACCAACCCAGCCAAGAAAGAAATGGGAAAAAAAATGAAACGGGATATTTGGTTGCTAAAAAATAACTTTAAGAAGAGCATGTCAAAACAATGCCTAAGCAATTAATAGCAAGTGGTATCACATAGAATAATAATTTTTGAAAATAACTAATTGTGATACATCGCCTCATATCGAACAAAAGGGGTGAAAATAATATTGGAGGATCTTTGCTTTAAAATTTAACTAAAATTGAAATAAAATTTAAAAACCCTGTAATGCACTAAAGCAGACGCAAAATGGCTTTCACACAAAACAAAAAAAGGAGAAAGAACTTTAGAAAATAAGACCACAAAGGGAAAACAAAAGGAAAATACTAACCAGCCGTATCAATCATGTCATCAACCATAACTGCCACTTTTCCCCTGACATCACCAATCAAATTCATTACCTGTGGTCAGAGAGCAGCAGTGAGTGCCCATAGAAAAACATATTAACAGGCACAAATAATAAAATTATGCAGTAAGGAAGGACTGGCACATGCATTTATGATGTCATATGTAAAAAGATTCCTGTACTTGGTCTAGCATGTTCAGAACATGTAATGATACATTGATAGACAGAGAGTTATAATGTCAAACAAGGTGAGCTGACTAAATAGTTAAGGGCATAGTAGGTGGCTTACATGGATTTTGAAACATAGATAGGGACCTCAATTCCAAAAAACAGGGATGAAGAACTTTTAATGTCAGTACAGAGGAGTCATGTTGTACATGAAATTGAAAAGTAATGCTTAAGTTGCGAAGTTGTCGCAGTGAGAGGAACATGAGCCTCAATACTGAAACCCATCTCCTTTTAAGAAAGAAAGCAAATCTTATTTCAACAGTTTATAAGCAACCATGCATTTAATAGAACTTGCAAATTTAATTAGTAATCACCATTAGAAATATTAAAAAAAAAAAATTGCAACAACATACCCTGTGAAAATATTAAAAAACAGAACCACAAAAATATCATCCTAAGCAATAGCATGAAAGTTAGCAAGTTGCCCAATTACAAGCATATTTAGCATGTAGCCCATCCCCAGCATTAGATTTTGAATTCCCCATGTTAACAATTCAGTGTAAAGCTGATATACAATAAAACATAGAAATATTAGAAGTTTGTTCTTCACGAAAGAGTTTAAAGCAACAAAAAAGAACTATCCCAAACTAACCTGAAATGCTATCTATAAAGAAAAAAAAGACAAGAAAAAGAGAAATGGGACAAAAAAAAAAATTGAGGGTGTAAAGAAACCTCAAATAAAATAGTAGCATTAGATTTTGAATTCCCCATTTTAACAATTCAGTGTAAAGCTGATATACAATAAAACATAGAAATATCAGAAGTTTGTTCTTCACGAAAGAGTTTATAGCAACAAAAAAGAACTATCCCAAACCAACCTCAAATGCAATCTATTAAGAAAAAAAAAGACAAGAAAAAGACAAAGGGGACAAAAAAAAATTTGAGGGTGTAAAGAAACCTCAAATAAAATAGTATCAACCAGATTACCTCAGCAACATTGTGTCCATGACGCCTTTTATCCACGATAGCTAGGGGTGCATCAGACAACTTTTTGGCAAAAGCTCTTGCCCTTGCAACCCCCCCAACATCCGGAGATACCACAACTAGATCATCAGAGCAGATAGTCTTGCTCGCAAGGTAGTCAAGTATGACAGGCTATACATGCAAACACAAAAGAAATAAGGATACAAATGAATCCACGTTTTCCAATTTCCAGTGAAGGGACTTGTCTTCAAATTTTCTCATTTTGTAACATCATACCTAGTACCGGCACTATTGATGCTAAAGTTAATGCTGTGGCTATGGACAAATTACCTGGCCAGGTACATGATCCACTGGAATGTCAAAATAGCCCATTGACTGGCCAGAATGGAGATCACAAGCAAGAACTCGATCTGCACCAGCTTCTGTTATCAGATTTGCTACAAGTTTGGCGGCAATTGATTCACGACCTTGAGTCTGCAAAATGATTGGGTATTTGAATGAATTAGATAGTTAATAACTTGAGTTGATTTCCGCTATCACTGACCAGAAAAAAGCTCAAGTTCCCCTCCCCCAACCAATTCCATTGTTCCATCCGATAATCTTCACCCTAGGACCAACTCTGTTCGACCTGGCCTTGATTGCTTAGCTAATGCTTCCGTCGCAAGCAACCCCTCAAAGAACAGGAAGTGAACAATCCGTCTATCTAGAGCAGTGATTCCGTTTGGCCTAGCCAGCTATGGGAAACAGAAATTTGTTGGATAAAAAATGAGAACATGCTATTGATTTTCCGAACACAACCATGATTTTCCGAACACAACAATAATGCTAATAATAACAACAATAATAATAATCAGAATACATCTTCTAATACCTAATTCTTATTCATCATGATCAAAGACAGAAATAGCTTCAAAAGTAAAGCATTCATGACATATTCAATCACATCACAGTCAGAGAAAAGTCATCAAACTTAATCTTATCAACTATGTAGCTAAGCTAATCAAGATTAGAGCCAAACAAAAAAGAATATGCATTACCTATTTGACACACTCAATCTATCAAACATTTATTATCGCTGTCTTACCACCTTAGTTTGTAGCAACAAAATTCAATATGAGATAACAAGTCTTCATTGGACAAGAATTATGACATACTCGACCATTCATTTATCATTTTATGGGACAAGCTACGTAGAAATACCTTACGATCAGCACGGGCATACCCGAAGTAAGGAACCACTGCAGTGATATATTTGGCTGAGGCCCTACGACAAGCATCAATCATTATCAAGAGTTCCATCAGATTTTCATTAGCAGGAGGACAGGTAGGTTGGACAAGATATACATCACAACCCCTAACGCTCTCTCGTAACTGGACATAAATCTCGCCATCAGCAAAGCGTTTTATCATTATCTTTCCAAGTTCCAAACCCATGTTGCTAGCAATTTCCTATGGAACAGGCAGCAATCCATCAGTAATGACGCATAAGAAAACATAGACACAATGATATTACCCCAGAAGATGTGAAACGATTTCGAATGTATTAAAAAGAATTGCACTGGCTAAGATAGTGAAGCAAGATTTTTATTTACTTATTAGTTTATTGATATAGTAAAATCCAACTCACGGAAACCCCTTGCTCAGGAGTCCATGTGTGACCTTTCCTCAACAGTCCTTGATAACTCGAATCTGCAAATAAGGAGGGTATTTACAACTCTGCTATTGACCAAGCAAAACTAAATACTTGTCCTTTAGCAATACTCTTTCTTTTATTTGATTATATGATAAAATAGTGGAATTATGTTGTTTTGCATTGTGTTTTGTTGAACTTTCTTATAACCTTCAGAGCTTTAAAGGTAGCCTTAGATGAGTCAAGTGGGACCGTGGGTAGGAGATATTAAACTAAGTAAAGCGTTTCAGTAACTCCAACAACAACATACCCAGTGTAGTCCCTCTGGGGAGGATAGGATGCACGCAGACCTTACCCTAACCTTTGAGGGGTAGAGAAAGGTTGTTTCCGATAGACCCTCGGCTCTAAACTGGAGATCAAGCCTATATTTAAACAATCCAGTGATGATCATGTTAAACTTCAATTATTTTTCTTGTCTAGCTCACTATGATAATAGCTGTAGACTTCAATTAAGAGCTGATATGACATGCCAGTAACACCTAAATCTCTTATACTCAAGTTGGAATTGAGACTAAAGCCTATTTCTTATAAGCAATACCTAAATTAAAAACTGTGTTTCCTTTAGTTTAGTTGCTGCACTGTGTATCCATCTCAGTCCCCTTTAAACAGAAATCCTGAATACAAAATAAGTACCTGAGAAAGTGCAGGATTGGCAGTCCCAGAGAAAATACGGAGTCTGGTATCATTTTGACCATGTGCAACTGGAAATCTTCTTAGCTGATTGGCGTTCAAGAGATTAGTAAATGAAGTATCGTCATTAACCATGCCTGGTCTCCCATTCTCTTTGATAAACTTAAGAGGTTCCGTCACATTACACCTCTAAAATGCGGCAACAATTAAGAGAAGCACGTATAAAGTAAATTTTTTCCATGAATTTGAGCTTATATAATGTAATTTGGAAGATGAACGAGAAAGGGAAGAGAAATTCCTTACGATAATGGAGTTTCGAGCAGCATATCTACCACGGCAGGTTTTGTTGACATCTAGAAAGCTTCCAGGTAAAGCTAAAGATGCCATTGTCAGTGAGCTGAAATGCAAAGGAGTCGTACACAGGAGTAGAGAGAGGGATACAGATTAGTTTTAGGTGTTAGGGTTTTGAAATATCTCAGTAGCAATCACAATTTGACATTCCACACACTTCAGAAATAACAATGGATACTCCTCTGTTGAATTTATTTTGCTTATATTTTTTAGTTTATTTTTAAAAAAAAACAATATATATATATTGACAATTTTTAAATTTCAATTTTCTATATCATATGTTTATAGGTCATTTTGATACATTTGACATATCTTTAATTTTATATCATATAATGTAAAAATATTAGTTACTTTTTAACTTTATGTTAAATCAAAATACGATAAACAAACTAATTCGAAAGAAGTATTAGTTGAAGGGTTTTTCTTTTTCTATAAATAGAAAAATAGAATAGTATTTACTTGCTTTAGATAGGTTTTTGGTTTTTTCATAAAGTATCTAAGGTTATAATTACAAATTATATAGAAAATAAATATAAATTATTGTTGAAAAAGAATACCAAAAATAATATTGTAATCAAGGACAGCTCAGCTATAAGGCCAATAAAGCAATGGTTTGAGATTTTAAATTTTTTGTCTCCCCCCTCCCATACATATTTACTTTATCATAAAGATGTATTCTATATAATGTGGAAATGGTTGTAATCATATATATATATATATATGGCACCTCCCTATAGTCAACATTCCTAATTTTCTTTTTTTTTTTTTTTTTGTTTGACCATTTATTGATTTTTTTTTCACATAATGTAATAATTCAGTAATTAAATAAATAATGATCACTCAATTGGACTTTGGACTTCCCAAAGGTAAATGACGGACGGATTTATAATTTTGAAACTATTCAAATTTAATTCTCTTAATCACAATACTTCATCATATTCATTTGTAAAGAAAACGGAACCATAATTTCATATAAGGACAACAAATTATTTATTGTAGCTTTTATATACACTCAATATTTGAGCATAATTATCGCATTTAAGTTACACTCAATATTATAACTTATATCTCATTTAAATTCATTAAACCTCTTAATTATAGGAACTCCATTTAACCCATTTTTATCCCTTGTGGCTCCAAATATTTAGACGAAGAGGAACTACAAGCTTGGGATCTTTCTTCACCTCTTTTCTTTTCTATGTTGTTTGATTAAATCTCAAATTGTAGATGATAAGAATAAATAGTTTTGCTATCTATTTCTCTATGATTTATTGATTTTAATTGAAAATGGTGTGTGTGTTTTTGTCTTTGTTTGTTGTTTATAATTGTCATATTTTATTGATTTTAGGTTAATTATTTTTGCAGGTTTACTTCCTATTTATTGGCAAGTTGGTGGTAATCGTTGAATAGATCAGTACATGTTGAGAGGATACATGTTGAGAGGAGTAACTTTCTTCTTCTTTCTCCTCTATTTTTATTTTGCAATGCTGATCTTGATAGCTTCAGCCTTCATGAATGGTGTAGTCAAAGGGCACCGAACATCATCATTCTTGTAGGTGTCAAATATCAATACATATATATAAATATCTTTCGCAGATGAGAGAGCAACCTATTTTTAATGATATATATATATATATCTTTCGCAGATGAGAGAGCAACCTATTTTTGATGATATATATGGAGATTTTATAAAGTAAAATTGTATGAGGTTATCTAATTTTCATATTATTAACCGCGGCTTGACACTTTTTTTTTAAATGAAGGGAAGTTCTTGAAAGGGAACAAAAGAATTTGGAAGAAAGTTGAGAAGTTAATCATCTATATCTAAAGTATTCGGGCGGTAGTCCGCCATAACGACTTGGATCTAGCAATCGGGGTACCCGTACTGGGAACATACAACCGAAATATAAGAGAATTTTCTTCTAATGTTGGTGACTGTATGGACTGGGTTAAACACCCTTTTACCCAAGCAAGGGGTCTGTCAAGGTCTTAATACATACTCTAGTTGAGCCCATGTGTCTAGCGGTTCTAACCGGGAAAATACTGCCCTTTTCTTCATTTTATCGGGACTTACAATCAACCGGCTAGCTAGACGGAGCACTAAGGCAAAGACAACAAGAGTAGTATTAAGATCTGACTGTACCACCATCTCGAAACCTAGTCAAGAACATCGGATAGAAAATTCCTTCATATTTAAATTGAGTCTAGTGCCTTCATGGGGCTATGACAGAGAAGCTAGATATTCAACATAGATATGAGATCTTCTTTTAGCCGGACATAGTCACGGCTTAAATCCAAAAGAAATAAACAATATATAAAGAAAATACCTTTAGCTTGGATGCAAGGCTGGATTCCTCCAAAGTTGAAAGATTTTTATTATTCCAAATGAATTACAAAAGAAGGACTACAGATGAGGATTTAGAGAGAGAAAACTAAAACTGAAAATTTCGGATGCCTTCTAATGGAGAATGAGTTCTCCTTATATAGAAAAAAAAACTTATTACTACAGTAGTTGGGTCCCATTATCTGGGGACCTAAACAGTGTATCTACTGTTTAAATAGTTTATCTACTGTGCTTCCTTCTTATCCGCTTTATTTGATCTTATCTCCTTACTGTTTCATTTTACCCAGTAATACTTCTGCTCTTTTCAAGGCCTCTTCAGATGTCATCTCCTCTGGCTCTATTGGTTGAGCATCAGTGATACATTGAAGTGTCCGACTTCTCGTATTGATTAAGTGTCAAAAGCAAATTTCTCTTTACTTCTTCTAAATAATCATTTATCATCTCTTCTTTATTACCATCTTGCACGAAATCTTCCTGGCAATATGTTGAACTGAATTGTCATCTATTATCCCTTTATCTGGGATATTGGTATAGTCTTGGATCTTTGTTTTAATGGACTCTATCAAGTCTTGTCCATGATAAACCTTCGTCTTTTGGTCAATTTTAATCATCTAGTCCCAAAAGTTATTATAAAAAATCCTATATAAACATGGGATCTGTTCTTCAGTAAATCCCAGCTCCAGGGCCCACTTATGAATCCAGGGAATAGAAAACTCTATGAAAAAATACATTTGATCGATTTTTTCAAGATAGCATATATGATCTGCATGATATAATTGGCTTAAAAATGGAGAAACTTTTGTTCATTCTTTGTATAACTTAAAAAATGGATCTGGAAGAATTTTCGTGGTTGGTCCATGGAACGACCACCATCTTATAAACCAATTTGGGATATTTTGTTCAAAAATCTTTGAACATACTTTAATGAACCAGGTATGTTTATGCCTGTCATTATTGTAATAAAGGACTTTATCAAATGCTTGAATATAATCCCAATACGTGAAATTCATTCGTGATTTGTTAAGGCTTATCTGTCTTTCTTTCATTGTGAATATCCCCCACTCTTCTATGGATATAATTTGTTTTATCACAATTTTTGAGAAGTTATAAACATTCTCACTTGAGTTATAACCCGAGAAGTGTTGAAATTCCGCACTGCCTGTTTCTTTTAATATCGTTTCATAATATGAACGGGTTTTGTATGACTCACCCGGATAGTATAACCCATTAAGCAAATACCTCTGGAATATCTTCCAAGGGTCATCTTTTCTCTGAATCTCAGAGTTTTCAACCAGAAATATCATTTCCTTAGAATCTACCATTTCATAAGATTTGATATCATCATTATCCTCTTTAGCGATAGAAGCAAAAGTATCACTCTGCTTTTGAGTAGCTAAATATGCCTGTAAATGGGCATATAAAGGATTATCTCCTGGAATATCTTCCAGATGGATTGATGGGGCTGTCTGAGAAATCTTCTCATTTATCAAACTCTTCTTTCCCATTTGTATAACCAGGAAGTTTGACGAGGATGAGCCGTATGACACTCCTTGAGAGTATGACCTCGGTTGAGATTGGGAGGATGATGTTCCTCCTCCTCTACTTCTGCCTCTTCCTCTATTCGAGGATTCCATCCTGCACATATAATTAGAATATTTAATCTGATAAATATTCATATATTGATTCATCTCTTACTTCGACTTCCCAATAGTTATGACTAGCGAAGTCTTTGCTTATCTGATAGTCAATGATTTCATCAATAATAATTTCTTTCATATCTCTTGGTAAAGGTATAACCTTTAGAATAGTGACTAATAATTCTTCTTCTAACCACATCGTATAAAACGTCATTATTGTAAATATTCTCGAGATAAGAAATCTGGAAGAGAGTTATCAACTCCCCTTTTATACAGGATTTCAAAGTCGAATGGGGCCAGCTGAACCTGCCACCTAGCAAATATCATTTTCGACGCATCATGCTTAAAATCTTTGTTAAACATAAATTTAACAGATTGAGCGTCAGTTTTTATCAAAAATTTTTGATTGTATAAATCGTTTTGAAATTTTAAAACACATTTCACGATAGTTAACATTTCATGAGCTACCGTAGCATACTTTTTCTAAGCATCAGTCCATTTACCGGAATGGAACCTTATCAGATATTCATTTTTATCATTGGGATTAATTTGTTTCAATATCCCACCATAACCAATGTTTGACGCATCAGTTTCTATAATTTTAATCGATGAAGGATTAGCAAGAGTTAGACAAGGAAGAGCGTTAACACGCTGCTTAACCGTTTTGACTAAGGCATTTAGCTCATTAGTCCAAGGTTTTTTATAATCCTTTTTTAGCCTATCATATAATGGGGCTAAGTCACGAGACAATTTTTTATAAAAAGGAGAGATATAATTTAAATTGCCCAGAAATCTCTGTAATTGAGTTTTATCAGTAATTATATCGGGGAATTTTGATGCACATTCAATAGACCTTTGAATAGGAGTAATCTTCCCCTGACAAATATGATGTCCTAAAAATCAGACTTCAGTTTGAAACAAACTCTTTTTTGGTTTAGAAATTACTAGACCATTTTGTATAACAATTTTCATTAAAATATCAAGATGCTTGATGTGAGTTTCTAAGTTTTTAGAAAATACTAAAATATCATCAATGTAAACTATTATGAAATCCATATATGGATTGAAAATATCATTTATAATTTTCTGAAATTCAGACGGAGTATTTTTTAATCCAAATGGCATTACATTCCATTCATACTGTCCAAATGGGACATTAAAAACAGTTCTATAAGAATGCTCTTTGAAAATCTGAATTTGCCAATAACCTGATTTTAAATCAAATTTTAAAAATATATTGGCTTTATATAATCTTGAAAAGAGATCTCTTTTGTTTGGAATTGGATATCTTATCCATTTTAAAAATTTATTTAAAGGTTTGTAATTAATTACTAACCTGGGGACTCCTCTTTCCTTTTCAGCTGCGTTATTAACATAAAAAGCAGTGCAAGACCAATGAGATTTAGAAGGTTTTATCAAACCCTTTTGAAGTAAATTATCAATTTCCCTTTTGCAGAATTCAACCAATTCGGCATTCATCTGACAAGGTCTTGATTTTGTAGGAATATCAGTTTCCAGAAAATCATCCTCATAAGGAAGAGTAACAATATGCTTTTTTCGATTCCAAAAAGCACTAGGGTGATCCGCACAAATATCAACAGCCATCAGTTTATAAATTAATTTAATTTTTTCTTGAACTTTGGGTGATTTCATCGAGTCAAGAATATTCATGCTAAAAATCTCTAGCTGTAAAGAATCAACATGCCTTTGTTTCATATCAATTAAAGCCTTTACATCTCTAGTTACTGATTCAGTGATAAAAGAATAATTTATCTTTTTATCATCATAACTTGCCTCAAATCCTTTTGAATCAATTTTTGTAAAAGGATAAATTGCATTAATAAAAGGAGTTCCAAGTATAATTGTAGGGTATAACTGATTTTTCACTAAGAAAAAGAAGTGGGGAATGCAAACTTTATTTTGACATATGCGAACATTAGGCAATTTGTACTTTATATCTAAAGCATGACCTGATGCAAATTTTACCAGGTGCGAGGTTTTTTGAAAATATTTTGAAGGTACAAGACCTTCCTGGATGCAACTAATATCTGCTCCACTATCAATCATTGCATTATTAGTAATGCAGAAAGAATTATCAATTAATATAGTGCATTTAATAAACCATTTATAAGCAGTAATAACTTGCCTAATTCCTAAAAAGGAATCTTGTGTAGGATCAGGATTATCAATCACTGTATCATCATCAGTATTAGAGTTTTCAGAAAGAATACCTTTTCCTTTATCAAAATAAGGCTTTTTTGAAGAATCATTTTTCTCTATCTGAGAAATTCGATGATCATTAATCATTTGATTTTGTCTAAGAGATTTTATCTCTCTTTTCAAATTTTCAACTTCGATTTTTAAATCATCAAAAGAAGTATCTCTAGACGGAACATTTTTATGAATAAGTCTGTTATTACCTTCTTTCAACGAATAAGGTGCTTGATATTCAAATTCAGCTTTTTGATTTTCAAATCATTTTGAAGAACTAGAACCTGAGATATCAGTCATCTTAAGAATTTTTTCACGAAGTTTATCATCAGTAACTTCTTTTAAAAGTTCAATCACATTATCTGAGGAAATGGTCTGAACATTTAAATCATCAAATTGAGATTGTAATTTGTAAAACTCATTATTTTCACAAACACAATTATCACCTTTGCAAGTAGTACAAGAAGCACTATTATCAACCTGCAAATTATCATCAGATAAATCAAGTAAATCTATTTCTACCTCGGACTCAGAGGAAGAATCATAATCTGACTCAGAACCAGATGTGTATAACAAAGCATAGATCTGATCATGGAGTTCTTTGTCCAGTTCTAAAGCTTTCAGCTTTTGAAGTTTACAATTTGGAGCTATATGTCCAAACTTTCCACATCTATAACATTTTAATTCCGCTAGATCTCTTTTTGATCTATTCTTGGCAAATCTCTTTGATTTTCGGTAGCTTTTTCTAGCTTCCCGTTCTTCTTTAGGTCTTTTTCTAGATCTCTTTTTCTTATAAGGACTATCCGAGTTTGGGTATCTGTGATACTTGTCCTTCCTTCTCTTGGTATGACCAGAAGTTTCAGGTAAACCAAACTGAGTACAAAAGTCTCCTAGCTGGTTTTTCTCTTTCAGCTTATCCATCTTAAGCTGTCTGGATAACCTTAGTTCGTTACACAAGTTTAATCCTTCTTGTGTACAAACTCCTATCAACTTTCCATAAGTATACGCTTGGTATGGAATTTCACCGAAATTTCCTCTTAGAGTTTTCCTAACTCTTTCTGCGAATAGCGAAGGAAGGCCATCTATGAATTTTGCCTTCCAATGTTCAAGCTTGTTTTCGGGTAGTTCCATAACCCGACTCATGAAGGTGTCTTTATACCACCTAAATTCTTCCAAATGCCTGCAACGAAGACCATTGAGTAAAGTACGAACCGTTTCATACTGATTGATAAATCTACCATTGAAATGTTCGAGAATCGTAAGAATCAGTGTATAAACAACATCTTCTCTATTTTTAACCAATGCCATTCCAAGGTTATCAATTCCTTCATCGGTTGCAACTGCGTTAATAACTGAAGCTTTCTCTTCAGTAGACAAATAATTATCCCACCAACCTTGTAGTTGGCCCGTGGACCCTGCAATAATCATTTTACAAATGGTTCGATCGGTGTTTTTAACACACTTGTAAATAGTTGCATACATCAGCATCTGATGTACCAGAATTGTTAGTTGCCTATAAGTCAAACCATCAAGATTCTATTTATAAACCTCGGAACCACTGTAAGACGTATTAGTCTGATTCCAATCCCTTTCTTCGATAAGCACATCTTGAGGGGTCGGACGAGAATAGTAATAAGTTTGCATGCTAGGCTTCTTAGCATACTTGTTATTATTTTTGAAATAACTTTTAAGTTTATTAAACTCAGAAGAATTCTCATTTTTATGATCAAAAGTATTTTCAATTTTATTAGCAAAATCTTCAGAAAGATTTATAGATTTCAGACTTAAACCTGCAGACTTTAGATTAGAAATTTTTTTATCTAGAAGTTCTTCTAAATCATTTAAAGATTTAAATTTAAAATCCTGAATCTCAGGAGGTCTTTGAATATGGGTAAACCCACATTAGGATCTAATGCACCTTTAGAGGTGGAAACAATATTAGATTCTTTAGCGGTACCCATATTTTTTATCAAATCCATTGGCTCATTAAGATTTTCATGTAGAGAACTTATGTGTTCTCCTAAAACTTTAACATAAAGGCTTAAATAATTATTTTGAGAAATAAGCTTATTTGTCTCAGTTATACTGATAATGGCGACTTCATTTTCAATAAATCTTTGAAACGCCTCAAAAGTAATACCAGTATTATTTGGTAAAACAAAAGATGATTGTGATGGATATACAGATTTACTAATCTTTCCACTTCCATCTTTATAAGATCTTTCTAAAACATTTATATATAAAGGTAGGTAAATAGTTATAAACCAAGGGACAAAATACATAATTTGATTATGTAATGTACACGTTTCATAAAATTCTTCAGAAATATTGTGCATATCATCTTTACTATAAGTTTCAAAAAACCAAGTTTTAAATCGTTTCCATTTTTCAGAAAAGAATTCTTTCTAAATATGTTTTCTTGCCAGTGAACCTGGACTAAAATCAATTTGGTGTGAAAACATTAAATCTCATTGGGGTCGAAATCCATCTCGGAATTAGTAGGGAGATCCTTTATATCTTTATCCACAACATGCATAACATCATTGTTAGCATGAACAATATTAGTCTGTGGATCAATCTTTATTCTCCCAACATGTGGATCAATTATTCTCCCAACATGTGGATCAATCTCTATTCTTTCAATAACCCTTTCCCTTTTAGTGTTTTTACTACTATCAGTAGACATTGTATGCAGAGATGCTGCCCGATTTCTAGCAAATTTATAAATTGGTTCAACCGGAGACATATACTGCATAGCAGGCAACAAGTTATGACCAGAGAACGAATGACGATTATAAACCTGCGATTTGTCATCAAACTGAATACAAATCCTTCCATCCGGATTTTGAGTCACATGAGAATAATTAGTATTAGTAACAGCATTTGCTAACTGATTAGTTGGTATAACCGAATTCAACACCCAAGTAGTAGGAAAATTATTTTCTTCCCACTTAATTTGACGTCTAGTAGTGACCTTAGACTTTGCAAAATTTGTTTCAACTAAACTAGTTTGATCAGATGTATCATATAACTTACATCGAGGATAGAAAATACCTAGGCTTTGATACCATTCTACAGGATCAAGAAGTCGAGCGGTAGTCCGCCATAACGACTTGGATTTAGCAATCAGGGTACCCGTACTGGGGACATACAACAGAAATATAAGAGATTTTTCTTCTAATGTTGGTGACTGTATGGACTGGGTTAAACACCCTTTTACCCGAGAAAGGGGTCTGTCAAGGTGTTAATACATACTCTAGTTGAGCCCATGTGTCTAGCGGTTCTAACCGGGAAAATATTGCCCTAGCAAGCTTTTGCCACCGAGAAGATGCATAATCAAAAAATTCAACAACAGCAAGTTTAACTTTCTTACCCTCAGAGTAGTTGTGGCAGTCAAAGATGGCTTCAACTCATCTCTCCCAATCAAGGTACAAGTCTGGGTCCCTTGTCCCCTTGAAAGATGGCATATTCATCTGTATACTACTTATATTATCATCTTCTACTCTACCTCTTTGTCCCCTCATATCTCTTCTTTCTAGATTAAATTCAACATCAATATCATCATTATCATATTCAAGATTTACAAAAGGTATATGGAGTACATTCCTTCTAACTTGGGGCCTAACATTATTAGGGGGTTGTATAACATTATTCTCCCTCCTAATTGCAGCTATGGTATCATTCTGCTCGGCAATCATATTCCTCATCTCTTGAAATTACCAATTTCATCTCTCAAATTGTTGTTGCATATCTTGAAGGGTGAAGTCATTCCTTCCTTGGACCTCAGCTTCTAGATGATCCCTTTCCTCATCACCACCTGAATTAGACAACTAAAGAAAAGCAAAACAATTATCAAGTATCACACTTTATATATGGCTTTTATTCTCTTTTAAACTCACCCACACTTGCCTTTTTCCCCTCAAAATAACATTTGAACAAGAATATTTTGTAGATTTATAATTAAACCAAAATGTGTATCAAGTTCGTAGTAATAAAGTATAGATTTTTGGGGCACAGAAGAAAGTAAAGAACTAGTCCTAGAACAAGTAGGATTTTAGTTGAAACAAAACACGAATAAAAAGGAACTCATTTAGAATTATAAGAACAAGAAAAAAAATATTGTTCTTATCCTTAAAGATCTAGAATCCCATCTTCTTGTTTTCCACTTTTTTGGAAACAAACTAATGCAAAACTTTAGAGAGCAAGTAATCAGATTTCTTAGAAAGCAAGTTACCATATTTTTTGGAGGGCAAGTTATCACTTTTACTTTCTTTTTTTTAAGTACTATTCACTTGACAGTAAAAAAAAATACTTTTTTTAAAGTACTGTTCACGTGACAGTAAAAAACAATTTGCTCTAAGTATTGAAGAAATCTCAAGATTTATCAAGAACGGAACCTTGATAGAACTGCTTTTGATACCACTTAATAACATCGAGGTTAAGGAGATCAAAAATATAGAGTTGAATATTAGAGTGCGGAACCAATAATAGAAAAGAAACAGAAACTAATTAAAAGATATGGGAATTCAAAGGAAAGATCCAAGAATTTCAAAGGGTTTTTTATTCTAAGGCCTTGACAAGATCCAAGTAACAACATATAGATTTATGAAAGAAATCTAATGCCTCTACTTGAGAAAACAAATCAAAATAATAGATTTGGATCTTGACCACTTTATGACTAACTAAAGATAATAATTAGTATAAACTAATCAACTTCTAAAGAATACCAAAAAGAAATCACAGATATCACAAGAAGAAATTACTTTATACCTTAAACTATGCAACTAGTAAAGGTTTGAAGATAAATTATCAAAGAACAAATAACAAAGGTTTAAAAGAACTCTCTCAAATATTATTAATATCAATCTAATGTGTTTTTTAATGAATGAAAAAGCACTCCTATTTATAGAATAAATAAGTTGGCTGCTAGCCCTAATAAGACCCTAAAAGAAAAATCTAGAACTTAATAAAATAAAACTCTAGCTTGGGGGTTAAGGTAAAACTAAAGCCCTAATAGTTGTGGCTGAATTAAGGACTTTGTGGGGCCCCTTAGTCGTGGCTTTTGAGCCCCTTGTGGGCCTTTATTGGGCTGCTGATTTCAGCTGCACTTAAGGGCTGAAATTGGCCTCCTTTTAGGCCTACTTTGAACCTCTTTCCGCACCACTTTGAACTTCTTTAAGGATGAACTTTGGACACAAGTAGTCTTCATCTTGGACTTCAACTTGGGCCACCAAATAGTTGTAGCATTTGGACAATTCATCTCCCTCGAGCTTGAGCTCTTCTTCCCCAACAAGACACCTTTGGATCAGCGATTGAAGCCTGTTGAGCTTTTCATTGAACTCTTTATTTTGAGATCTTATTATGGGCCTCCTTGGAGTTTGTAAAGCATCATCCTTGTCCTTCAATGGAGTACAACTTCTTAGATGCTATGAGGTAGGCTCCGGCTTTCCTTCTCCTAGATTAAGCTATAATGTGTAAATATTTGTTGATTAGAGTGAATTGTGGGCGGGTACCTAGTTGTTCTTATTTCCTTTCCTAGATACCATGTTTTAGGTTTGATCGACTCTATTTCGGGTGTAGTATCATGCTAGCCGGGGATTTTGTGTTTACTTCTATCTTGCGAATTGACTTGTATGTCGTTAATTGTTATATTGGAGAATGTGTGGCCTTAGTATAGGATTAGGCTAGTGTTTCCTTAGACTTGCGATTCTTGCGGCCTTTAGGCCTTATTTCTTCCCCATCATCATTTCGGACGGATTAGCTCCATGTAGACTGGAGTAGATGACTTGAATTTGATAGAATGAGCCTTAGTTTAGGCATTGGTTCTGCTTTTTTGAGCTTCTATTTACTCCCCCTATTTCTACGTCCCCGTTGTGATAATAGAGATTTTCGTGCTTCACGGGGAAATTTAGGATTGGAGTAGTGCAGGCTGGGAGCCTTTTTGTCGATTTCTTGAGTTTGGACATGTTCCATGGTGGTATTAATGATAGGTGATATGTGGTACTTCGAGGTTCTCATTGGTGCCCCTTGGTTACTCTTGCTAGGTGGGCTGGTGCCCCTGGGAGTTTACTGGCTTGCTGGGAAATGGTCTTATTGGTGCCTTCAGGTTACTCTTACTAGCTAGGCTGGTGCCCCTAGGAGTATACTGCTGGCTGGGCGATAGTCTTATGGGTGCTCCTGGGTACTCTTGCTAGTTGGGTTTATGCCCCTGGGAGTTACTGTCTGGTAGAGCGGCCCTTAGGTTTACTCTTACTAGCTGGGTTGGTGCACCTGGAGTCTACTATCTGGTTGGGCGGGCACATTATTGGGCACTATGCTACGAGGCTGTTACTTGGGGCTCGAGGCCCCGATTATGCTTCTTGGTTCTGGATCCACTTTACTTTGCTCTTGTAGTTAGCTATTCTGTGTACCTGTCAGGCTTATGGGGATTCGTTCAGGTTTCTACTTATACTTGTACACGAGTGTACAGATGAGTATGAGATTTTGACTCATTTGAGGCCATGATAGTTCAACAATTAGTGTCCTCAATGCCTTTTTATGTCCATATCTAATGATTTATTGTGTTTTATAGTTATGAAAGCTCAAGGACAATGCAAGGATAAAATCACGCAAAAAGAGGCTTAAATATTAAAAGAGCAAAATCATGACATTGATGCTCGCCAAAAGGCACTCAGTGACTCACCGAATGTGCCAGATCTCACCAAAAATGACAGTCTTTGACTAAAATGCTCAATACAAGTCACCGAGAAGAACAGTTAATCGGTGACTCGCTGAACTTACTCGGTAGGATGATATGTGCTCAACAAAAGTGACAGAATAATCAGTTTAAAATTGAAGGTCAAAGAGGCGAGATTGGGTGATATCGGTGACTCGCCAAATGTGAATGGCAAGCTCAATCGAGCTCGCCAACTACGGTTATAATACCAGAAGCCTGAAGCCAAGAAAATGAGAGAAGAAGAACACGTCGGTGACTCCCCAAATAAGTCGGTGAGCACGACTAACATCACCGACTGGAAATTTGATGAAGTTTTGAGTAATTCTTGGGGAATTATAAATAGCTGAAAGGTGAGAGAAAATATATCTTTTGGCTCATACAATTGGATCTAAAATTTTTTTTAGTAGAGTACAATAGAAACTTCTATTTTGTAATGTGAGAAACAAGCTTGTAACCCATAATTTATGGAAATTTGGAAGTGGGTCTTCTAAATTGAAGTTGCAATCAACAATCTGATGGCCGAGAATGTTTTTGATATATTTTCTTGCACTTCTAATATGATTGGCTAAAACCCCTATTCTAGGGGCGTGCAAATGGAGTTTGGTTTTGATTAAATTGGTGAGATAATGTGTATTTCTCTGTTTTACTTTGATTTACATGGATTCAATTTGATTATCATGTGTTTAATTTAGGAATTAAGGTTGCAAACTTAATTCTAGCTTTCGATCTTCATATATTGCTTGAGAGAGAATATATGAAGTGGGTAATTGAATCGATGCTTGCATATTAGTTTGAAATTCTTTATTTGCTTGAAAAAGAAAATTGGGGTTTCATCTTTAATTTCTAGTCTTGCTCAAGAGAGAAGATTTGTGTAATGACCTGGTTGGTCATTTTTGGTGTTTTTGTGAAAATTACCATTTTGCCCTCTAATGTACCGTGAATTTATGATAATTTTGTGCATTAAACTTATAATTTTGCATGCATCTTAGGCATTTATTATTAGATGTGATGGTATTTTGCTTGAATTGTTGCAGGAAATAGGTTTGGAGCAGTTGGCATTGAAATGTTGCAGTAGCAGCGATTTTTGGTGAGTGACGAAACGACATACGAGCCGTACATCATTCTAAGAGCCGTAGGTAGAAGTTATAGGTTGAAGAGTAAAGTTTTGGAGCTAAGTGTAAAATGAAGGAATCCTTTGACGAGCCGTAGTTACTTCTACGGGTCGTACCTATGAGTCGTAAAAAAGTTCAGAGAAGTTGAGCTCCAATGCTTGAACGATGGATGGACATGGCAGGCCGTACTAAGATCTACGAACCGTAGATCATGCCCGTAGGAATTAATACCCAAATGGAAGACTGACTGCTGATTGACGGAGGCAACCTAAGAACCTTAGGATTACCTACGAGTCGTAGGTGGCGAATCGTAGACGACACTGCCCAAATCGAATTTCCTTAGCTTTCCTTTTTCTACATTATTTAGGATTTGTTTTTCTATAAATATTAGTTGTAATTTTCATTTTTGGGTTGTTAGACGTTTTGAGACACATACTTTTGGCTTTGAGATTTTACTTGCAAACACTTGGTGCAATTAATTCTTTAAGTGTTGGTATATATTATTGCTTCATTTTGTTCATCAATTGAAGATTTCATTCATCTACTTTGATTGTAAGTCATGACTAATTCTATTAACCCTAGTATGAATTGTGATCACCCAAGTATGAGTAGCTAAATCCACAACTAGGGTTGTAGGAACCATGAGTAATTATCAATGTAAAACTAATTACTAAGTAATTTTGGAATAGTGTTTATGCATGTATTGTTAATCTCTTCGTTTTGAATGTTTTTTAATGGTCCACAACGTTAGAACCTGCCTTATTCCTACTTGCCCGACCAAGGAAGTAATGAATCAGAAAGAGATTAAACAACAGAGATTTATCATTAATAATCCATTGTCTAATAGCCTAACCCAAATATGTGAGGGCTAATATGGGTCAATGGTAAGGGTTAGTAAAGTATACACACGTAGACCGACCAAGTTGCGTAGTGAAATTCCCTATTTGGACGACCAATCACTTAGGAGATACCTAATTTACTGACTTTGCATGATAAACACTAGGAAGGAATTACTATTATTAGGTTTACTGTGTTAAGATCTCGTGGGAACACATATGCCCTAGTTTCATCTCATATTGATATTTACAAACTCCAAATCTTGTTACTTGCTTACTTGTTACTACAAATCATCAATCATTATTTTGTTTTACAAACTCCCCCTTTATACAGAAATAAGCTGACTAAAAGTACAACTTACATTAATTAGCCTAAGTCTAGACCTTGTTCCTCATGGGATCGACCCTAACCTCTGTTAGGTTCTTTATTTGACAACAACCACTTATACTTCTTTAGGGAGGTGTAATTTGGGTGTATCAAATTCTGGCACCGCTGCCGGGGAATAAGGCTTTTAGATAAGACTAATTTGGTTATTGCACTTTAGAGAATTATTTCTCGATTTATGTTTTATTTTGTTTTTGTTTCTACAGGTCTTATTTCCAATGTATGCCAAATACACTGAGTCAAGGCAATCACCTGACCCTATATAATCCGGAATTAAGAAGAACTCTTCGAAGAATGACCGGAAGAGGTCAAAACCTGGCACTGCATGATCCTAATGGAGAGGCTCGTGATGAGGTACCTGGAGTCCAACTTCCAGGAGTGGTGGAAGAACCTAGAAACATTCAGGATAACACTCTTTTTGATAATGCTTCTAGAGTGAAAAATTAACCAGCACCCGATGTTCGCCTTAACTATATGGTTGATCATAACGTTGTGGAATGACTGGTGCTATAGTTGTTCCTCCACTACCAATCGGACACACGTTTGTGGTTACTAGCAGTCTGATGCAAATGCTTACATCTCGAGGGTTGTTTGTTGGGTTACCATCGGAGGACCCATATGCTCATCTAAGCAACATTAAAAGTGTCTGTATGAGTAGTGTTGGACGACCAGATTTAGACATGGATGCCATCGGGTTAAAGGTGTTTCCACTATCTTTGACATTTGACGCTACTGTATGGCAATTTGAGATACCGTATAACTCAATCACCACTTGGAATGAACTACACAAAGTTTTCTTAGCTAAATATTTCCCGTTGTCAAAGAAGATGAAACTAAAAGATCGAATCCATAACTTTGTATGGAGAGTCAGTGAGTGATGCAAGGGAAAGATTCACCGGCTATATAAGGAGTGTTCCAAATCACCGAATTGACGACGAATCTCTCAAGGAATTCTTCAACAGAGGATTAGATGCCAATGGAAAATCTGTGTTGGACACTATCACTAGAGGATCATACGTGGCTACCACTTTTCTACAAATAGCGGAAAAGCTAGAAAAGGTTACTAAAAACAACAAAGCATGGAGCACCAGAACTTCGGCTACCGCAAAAAGCACTTTCTCAATACAAGCTACCCAACATCAATCTAATGATGACATTCGGGAAAAGATGGCGCAATTGAGAACAGATGTAAGCTTAGTACTGAAACATGTAAGAGGGAATGCAGAGAAAGCTAATGAAGTACATTACAAAAATAGTGCTCCACCAACTGATTGGTATATATATGAAGAGGATGTAAATTTGGTAAATGACAAGACGGGGGATTTCTGGACTAAGCTCAAAAATGGTGAAATGGGGCTTAAACTGCGAAATTGCAGGTCAATACCACTCTCTCATGTCGCTTAAGTGACCTAGGGTTCACAAAAGCGAACCCCGCCAAAAACTCGGCCTTCACAAAAGAGAAGCCTTCATCTCTTCTGCGAGGATCGCTTAAGCGATAAGACCTTCGAAAAAGCGAGGCCTGCAGCACCAGAAAACTCAGCCAACTCTCAAAACATCAAATCAATCCTCGAGATTCGTTCAGAACCCCGTACACACAAACTAGATATGCAAATCAATTATACTCGACGTTCTGGACTCAATGGAACCATCAAAACACAAATCCGAGGTCTTCTTGACCCGACAATCGTGAAAATCAAAAGAAACTAACTCAATGCCTAAAAAGGTCAAAACAAGCTCGTGACCTCTCAAAAATCAACCAAAACCACTATTCGGCCTAAAATCATTCCCCGAATCCAATGGAACTTTTGAAATTCTGATCCGAGCATCTGAACTCTGAATGTTGACCAAAGTCAACTCTAATGCTAAAATTACAAAAATTCACAACTTAGGACCTCAAATCCTCAAAAAGACTTGGAATCAGAAACCGATAACTTTCACGAATTAGATTTCACATTTCAAAACTAATGGAATTGACGGAATTCCATTCCGACACTCGAAACTCCAAAAGACTCTGAAAACCACTTTTAAGCGGCTTAAGCCTTTCAAACTAAAAATTACCAAAAATCTCAATTTTAACTCAAAGTTTCGAACCAACTTCCAAAACTCAATCAAGAAACATCTCGGGGTTACAATCGAGAGGGGAGATTTTTTATATAATTAGATTCGTGGGTCGGATCTCGCTATTTAACACTGACTGGACCTATGAAACCCCTTCTACAATCCGTAGTCAATCCTATGAGCCGTAGATGGGTTTAATCATTTTCCCTCGACACTTAGTATAATTCAGAAAACATACCTGGTGTCTATGATTATAGACTACGCACCGTCAAAAGATGTACGGTTCGTACTGTGCAACCGTAGACTTAAAGCTACAGCTGTATTTGGACGTCACATTCTATGGATGCCATTTACGGTCTGTCGAATGAACGATGACTCGTAGATGGGAACCGTAGAACCTTCTGCACTTATAATTTTCCAGATTTTCTTACTTTCCTGCACATGTAGTAAGCATTAGGACTTCCTTTTACATTTTTCTTGACTCTTTTTGGACACGGACCCAAGACAAACCTAATCTAGCAAAAAATCAAACTTAAAAATGTAAAAATCACTAGAAAGCTCTAAAACTAGATAAATTATACCTTGGGTTGCCTCCCAAGTAGAGCTTGATTTAATGTCGCGGCACGACGTAGACCCCTTTGACTACTCAGACTTCATCAAGATCCCATTCTTTGATAACTTCTTTGACCTTCTCTGATTGTCCCAGGTAGATTTTGATCCTTTGACCATTCACCTTAAATCTCGGTCCTTCCTCATTCTTGAGTTCAATCGCTCCATATGAAAACACTTGGACGACTCTGAATGGTTCCATCCACTTTGATTTGAGCTTGCCAGGGAACAAGCGCAACCTCAAATTGAATAGAAGTATGAAATCACTATAAGCAAATTCAGAATTCTCGATCTTTTGATTGTGACACTTCTTCATCTGCTCCTTGTATAGGGTTGAACTTTTTCATATGCTTTTAGGCGAAACTCATCAAGTTCATTCAACTCGTTTAGCCTTTTACTTGATGCGTCATCCTAATCTAGATTAAACTTCTTGAGTGCCCACATCACTTTATGCTCCAACTCTACAGGTAAGTGACAAGATTTTCCATATATGAGTCGGTAAGGAGACATATTTATAGGGGTCTTGAATGTGGTGCGATACGCCTATAGAGCATCATCTAGCTTTCTTGACCAGTCAGTTCTGTTTGCACTCACCGTCTTTGCAAGGATCTGTTTGATTTCTCTACTTGATAGTTCGACTTACCCACTAGACTGTAGATGATAAGGAGTTGCTATGCTCTGTCTAACTCCATATTATTCAAGCAATGTTTTGAACAACTTATTACAAAAGTGAGAACCTCCATTGCTGATAATCGCCCTTGGTGCACCAAATCCGGAGAATATGTTCTTTTTCAGGAATGTGGTGACACTCTTTCCTTCATTGTTTGAAAGCGTGAGAGCTTTCACCCATTTGGACACATAGTCAACCGCCACAAGTATATAATTCATCCCATTTGAACTCATAAATGGACCCATAAAATCAAGGCCCCAAACATCGAAAAGCTCAATCACGAGTATGGATTTAGTGGGAGTTCTTGCTTCCTTGAAATACCTCCTTCTCTTTGGCAACGATCACAAGACTTGGAGAAATCATGAGCATCTTGGTGAATAGAAGGCCAGTAGTACCCACACTGCAATATCTTATGAGCTGTCCGGATACCACTATGATGACCACCAACAGGAGATGAATGGCAAGCTTCTAATATACTCATCATCTCTACCTAAGGAATACAACGACGAATAGTCCCATCAGCTCAAATACGAAACAAATAAGTCTCTTCACAGAAAAACTTTTTCACATCAGACATGAACTTCCTTCTTTGGTGGAACAACAAATCCCAAGGCACTACATCACTTGCCAAATAATTAGTGAAATCTGCTAACCAAGGGATAAGATCAAAAGAAGCAGCTAAAACCAGTTCATCTGGAAACGTATCATCAATTTCAACTCCATCAGCTAGCTTCAACATGGCTTCTTCCTCTAATCTGGACAAGTGATCATCACTTGATTTTCTGTCCCCTTTCTATTTTTTACCTTAAAATCGAATTCTTGCAATAAAAGCACCCATCGAATCTGTCTCGGCTTTACATCCTTCTTTTCCATAAGGTATCTAAGTGCTGAATGATCAGTGTGCATAATAACTTTAGTACCAAGCAAATTGTGATCTAAATTTTTCAAAAGCATAGACTATAGTAAGTAATTCTTGTTCGGTAACCGTATAATTCTTTTGAGCAGCATTAAGGGCTTTACTCGCATAATATATAGGATGCAGAATTTTCTCTCGCCTTTGCCCCAATGCTACCCTGCTCTCATCACACATAATTTCAAATGGTTGAGTCTAGTCTGGTGAGATAATGATTGGTGCAGAAATTAGCTTTTCTTTCAGCCCCTCGAATGCTTTCAGACAAGCATTGTCGTACTCAAATTTTGTCTCCTTTTCGAGCAACTTGCATAATGGGTGTGCAATCTTTGAGAAATCTTTAATAAATAGCCTCTAAAAACTAGCATGGCCCAAAAAACACATCTAACACCCTTCACAGAGATCGGTTGTGGTAGTTTTTCAATCACTTCAACTTTTTCCTTATCAACCTCAATACCTTTTCTGGAGATGCAATGACTGAGAACTATACTTTCTTTGACCATAAAGTGACATTTTCCCCAGTTCAGCACGAGATTACATTCTTCACACCATTTCAACATGTCACCTAAGTGTGTCAAGCAGTTTTCAAATAGTCACCAACCACAGAGAAGTCATGCATGAATACCTCGATTGTATCTTCTACCATATCAAAAAAGATAGACATCATGCATCATTGAAATGTAGCTGGTGCTTTACACAATCCGAAAGGCATCCTCTTGAACACAAATGTGCCATAGGGACAAGTAAAGGTGGTCTTATCTTGGTCTTCTGGCGTGATTGATATTGAGTTATGGCTTGAATACCATCCAGAAAGCATTACCAACCTTTTCCAGCAAGGCGATCTAACATTTGGTCCATGAATGGCATTAGGAAATGGTCTTTCTCTGTCCAAGCATTCAATTTGCGGTAGTCCATACAAACCCTCCAACAAGTGACATGCCTCATTGGAACTAGCTCATTCTTTGCGTTGGGAACCACAATGATTCCTCCCTTCTTTGGCACACATTGAACCAGACATACCCAATTACTATCTCGGATACACTACCCCAACATCTAACCACTTGGTGATTTCTTTCTTCACAACTTCTTGCATTTGTGGATTTAGTCTTCTTTGATGCTCAATACTAGGTTTGCTATTGGGCATGAGTTGAATTTTTTGTGAACATATTCTCGGTGGAATACCAATAATATCAGCAATAGTCCATCTGATAGCTCTCTTGAATCGCTTCAACACCGATACCACAACTTCTACTTGCCTATCATTCAAATCAGCATCAATATAACTGGCAAAGTACTATTTTGGCCCAAAAACACATACCTCAAATGAGATAGAAGAGCCTTTAGCTCCAGCTTTGGATGCTCATCAATGGATTGTTTTGTAGGCGGAGTTTGTCAATTTTTCAAATCCAAATCTAGCTTCTTTGGTGGTCGACATGGAAAGTCCGCTCCATCAAGTGCAGTAACTAACTCATCAAACTCATTTATGCCATCTCCACCAAAATTTATGATTACAGCAGCTAGTGCTTCCACACCTAATCTTTCCTCAATGGACACCTCTGGTTTCTCCTCAATAGTAAGGTTGACCACCGACACTGCTTTAAGGTCACTTTGATGCTTCATTGATTTGCATATATTAAATGTCACCTCATCATTGTTCAGTTGAAATTTCATCTGTCCTCTCTCCATATCAACTAGTGCACGCCCAGTAGCAAAGAATGGTCTCCCCAAGATGATAGGAACTTAAAGTCAACCTCGCAGTCCAGTATCACAAAATCTACCGAAAATATGAAAGCTTCAACTTTTAGAAGCGCATCTTGTAGTACCCCTATTGGTCTCTTCACTATTTGATCAACCATTAATAGCCGCATTGCAGTCAGTTTGAGGGCTTCCAAGCCCAACTTTTTGTACACAGACAGCGGCATCAGATTCATACTAGCACCTAAGTCACATAGGGCCTTCGCAAAGTGCATCATGCCAATCGTGCATGGGATTGTGAATGCTCCGGGATCCTCCTTCTTCTCTACTAACGAACAAGTAGCAATGGCACTGCAATGTTGCAACTTATCATCATCTTCGAAACAGACATCCCTCTCTTTGGTCACAAGATCCTTCATGAACTTAGCATAGCTAGGCATTTGTTCAAGTGTTTCAATCAAGGGAACATTTATTGATAACTGTTTCAGCATAGATATATACTTTCTTTACTTTTCCTCTTCCGTTCTCTTGACCAGCCTTTGTGGGAATGGAGGTGGAGGTCTTGGAATTGGAATAACTTTTTGAGTGATTTCAGCTTCTTTCTCATTCTGATCCCTTGGTTGTTCCACTACTTCGACTTCATCCTCCTCTTGAACCCTTGCTTTTTCCACTTTAATCGACATAGGAGGGTCATTGGTCTGCTTTCCTCTCCGAGTAGTAACGGCCATGCAATGCCATCATTCTTCAGATTTTGGATGATATTGCTAGGGAGGATTCCTTGTTGCGTGGATTCACACTTGAAGATAGTTGACTCAATTATTGCTCAATTTGCTTAATGGAGACTACATGCGAATCTACTTTTTTTCTAATACTTGATAAATCAGTTCGCATCTCCTTCACATTATCATCAGTTGCGTCAAACCTTTTCATCATCTTAGTCATCATATCTTATATGCGATTCAAACTTGATCCTCCATCTTGATTTTTCGGTGGGATATATGGGCCACTCCTATCGTTTATGTTGTTATACCCATTTCTGTTGTAGTTGTTATCTCGATTGTAGTTCCCTTCACGATTATATTGTCCTTCACGATTGAAATTACTAAAGTTTTTACCTTGATTTCCTTGACCTTGGCGCCAATTATCCTGATTGGATCCTTAGGCGTTAGTCCAGAAATCCCCCGTCTTGTCATTTACCAAATTTGCATCCTCTTCATATATATACCAATCAGTTGGTGGAGCACTATTTTTGTAATGTACTTCATTAGCTTTCTCTGCATTTCCTCTTACATGTTTCAGTACTAAGCTTACATCTATTCTCAATTGCGCCATCTTTTCCCGAATGTCATCATTAGATTGTTGGGTAGCTTGTATTGAGAAAGTGCTTTTTACGGTAGCCGAAGTTCTGGTGCTCCATGCTTTGTTGTTTTTAGTAACCTTTTCTAGCTTTTCCGCTATTTGTAGAAAAGTGGTAGCCACGTATGATCCTCTAGTGATAGTGTCCAACACAGATTTTCCATTGGCATCTAATCCTCTATTGAAGAATTCCTTGAGAGATTCGTCGTCAATTCGGTGATTTGGAACTTTGGGATGAAGGTTTCCGTTTAGCATCCGTGGACCTTTCATATCAAATCCCTAAGTCCCACAACTACGTGCCTCGTAGCTTTTGTCTCAGATAGACACCTAGCTAGTGGATCCACATAAGCTATAGATTTATGGTCCTTACCTTGGCAAGTCGGACACCCCTTCTAGTGGTGTGGGGTAGACATCGTTTCCCTTTTCGGTGTAAGGCAGGCACAGGATTCCATGTTATAGCTAACATGGTCTATGTCGGTTAAATATAAAAATCCCATAATGATGAACTAGGGTACTAGAAGTATCTCACAAGACTTATGATATGACTAGCTTGCATTAACCATGTTATGCATTGAGTTTCTAACCCTTTGTCACATGATTTCGTTGCTTATTGCATGTTCATGATGATATCTCACTAGCATGATTTCCTATATGAAAGCATCTCATTGACATGACTTATGTGATTATACGCATGTGCGTCATACATAGTACATTCCATGTTCTAATGCATACTTGTGCCTAAATTCTCTTATAATGTAGGGTCAGACAGTCATCCTTCGCATTCTTGTGATAAGTTGATTTCAGAGTTCGAGCTATCAGCCCTGGTGAGTCCTTATGCTTCGGGGACTAGGAGACTTTATTGCTTTCCTTTACTTTTCAGTTTTAGACTTGTGTATGATGTATGAGTTACGTCCTGATCATTCTATTGTAGTAGATGGCTTTTGAGACATAGTCAAGACTTCCGCTTGTAAACTCTTTACTTTTATGAGATTTTCTATTTCTTTCGCTCATTATTGTCCTTACCTTATGTATATGTATGCTAAGTGGCTTGTGTGGGGTCCCTCGTGGTCATTTACGACATGTCTCATCTAGGGGGTACTTTGGGTTGTGACAGATTGTTCTGAAAACACTTTATAAGGACTTCCATAATGAGTTGGGGGAGCATGTCGTAGAGTCTCGTACTTTTTACGACAAATTTTTACATTTAGGGGCCAATTTATAAAAATTAGGTGAGTTTCTTTATTTTTTGTGTGTGATAGCACATGAATATTTTTGCCTTATGGCGGTCCATCGATTTTACTGAAAAAACATTATGAGGTACTCCGTAATGAGTTGGGAAAGCATGTTTTAGAGTCTCACCATTTTTTACGACATATTTTTCCATGTAGAGGCAAATTTATAGAAATTAGCCGACTTTCTTAGTTTTTCAAGTGTGTTAATCCATGGTTATTGTCGTCATATAGCGCTCGGTCGATTGTTCTGAAAAATTTACGAGGACGTCCGTAATGATATTGAGGAGCATGTCATAGATTATCAAGATTTTATGACATATTTTTCCTTTTAGGGGCTAATTTATATTAATTACGCGACTTTCTTAATTTTTCGTGTGTCTTAGCACATGGGTATTGTCTCCTTATGGCTCTTGGTCGATTGTCCCAAAAACATTTGTGAGGATCGGCGTAATGAGTTGGGGGAGCATGTTGTAGAGCCTCAATATTTTTACTACATATTTTTCCATTTAGGGGCCAATTTGTTTGAATTAGGCAAGTTTCTTAGTTTTTTTGTGTGTTATCCCATGGATATTGTCGTCTTATGGTCCTTATTTGATTGTTCTGAAAAACATTTATGTGGACCTGCATAACGAGTTGGGGGAGCATGTCGTAGAGTCTCACCATTTTTTACGACATATTTTGCAATTTAAAGGAAAATTTATTGGAATTAGGGACTGCCTTAGTATTTTGTATGTGTTAGCTCATGGGTATTGTCGACTTATGGAGCTCACTCAATTGTTCTTAAAAACCTTAATAAGGACATCCATAATGATTTGGGCGAGCATGTCGTAGAGTATCATAATTGTTTATGACATACTTGACCATTTAGGGGCAAATTTTTTGGAATTAGGTGATTTTGTTAGTTTTTTGTGTGTGTTAGCCTATGACTATTGTCATCTTATGTAGCTTGGTGGATTGATCTGAAAAAAACTTTATGACGACCTACATAATGAGTTGGGGGAGCATGTTGTAGAGTCTAATCATTTTACTATATATTTTTCTATTTAGGTGCTAATTTATAGGGATTAGGCCACTTTATTAATTTTTCGTGTGTTTAGTCCAAGGGTATTGTCGCCTTATAGCTCTCGGTTAATTGTTTTGGAAAAACTTAATGAGGACATCTTGAATGATTTGGGGGAGCATGTCGTAGAGTCTCATAATTGTTTATGACATATTTGACCATTTAGAGGTAAATTTATAGGAATTAGGCGATTTTCTTAGTTTGTTGTGTGTGTTAGCCCATGGCTATTGTCATTTTATGTCTCTTGGTGGATTTTTCTAAATAAAATTATAAGGACCTTTTGTAATGAGTGTTTGGACCATATCGTAGAGTCTCACCATTTTTACAATATATATTTCCATATAGGGGGCTAACTTATAGGAAATTGGCGACTTTCTTAATTTTTCGTGTGTTTTAGCCCATGGACAATGTCGCCTTATTGTGCTCGGTCGATTCTTCTGAAAAATTGTTACGAGGACCTCAGTAATGAGTTTGGGGAGAATTTCGTAGAGTCTCACAATTTTTTACAACATATTTTTCCATTTAGGGGCCAATTTATAAGAATTAGGTTACTTTCTTTGTCTTTATGTGTGTATTAGACCGTGGGTATTGTCACCTTATGGTGCTCGGTTGATTGTTCTCAAAAAATTTATGAGAACCTCCATAATGTGTTGGAGGATCATGTAGTAGTGTCTCACAATTTTTATGACATATTTTGCTATTTAGTTGCAAACTTAGAGGAATTAGGCCACTTTCATAGTTTTATATGTGTTTTAGCCCATGGGTAGTACTATCCCCTTATGGTGCTCAGTTGATTGTTCAGAAAAAGCTTTACAAGGATCTCTGTCACGACCTAAAGTACCCCTAACATGGTGTACAATACCCCGAAAGGCCTTATACAAGACACTTAGCATACATCATACAACATAATAGTAGATAAGAGTTCAAAAGACAACATATATCAAAGTAGCGGAAGTCTAAGCATAGTCTCAAAGTCATCTAATGCATGAATAGAATGAAAGTGGGACGTAACCCATACAAGTCTTAATATGAAATGACATGAAAAATAAACGTGGCATTGTCCTCGAACATATGAGGACTCACCAAGTCTTCAAAGTCTTTATCACAACGAGCTAGCCACGGGAGGATGGAGATGAGCCGGATCCTACACTTGTGAGAAAATGTAGGCAAGAGTATGTGTTAGTACAAGAATGTACCAAGTATGATAACTATGCATAAATGCTACAAAATCATGCAAAAAGGGATATACATAATATACAATGACCAAGTTAAATCATATGATGGCATGATAAAAAACATGAGGTAAAAGTTGTGGTCAATGCAAAGAGATCATCTTAAAACAACATATGCTTAAAAGCCTTTATAATGTAATCTTAGTTCATTATGTTGGAAATTAGCCTTAACATACATAGACAATGTGAGCTATAACATGGAATCCGGTTTCGACCCCACGCCGAAAAGAGGCGTCCTTACTTGCCAAGGTAAGAACCATAGTTTCTAGCTTAAGTGGATCCACTAGCTAAAGTCTATCAAGACAACTTATGGTGGCACATAGTTTATGACACATGGGTAATCACCACTTGTCCACCCGGTGCTAAGCATAAATCCCACGGAATAGTCATAATTCATAGCTTATCTTATCATTAATAGACATGGGTAATCGCGTCTTGTCTTATCATTAGGTTACATGGGTAATCGCCTCTTGCTCCTCTTTATTCATGCAAAACACCTCAAATAGACAATTCAAGCTAGAGTTCATTAGAATAGCTCCTTAACCTTGATTAAAAGTTTAGTTGAGAAAATATTTCAACCCTTATGAATCATTTATGTGAGAAAATCCTTTCACATTACAACAACAATTACATTGATGCTTCACTCTCAAAGAAACCTTAAATCATTATAAATTTCATAATGGAACATGCATAACTTCATAAAATTCATCCTTTGATGATTCATAAATTTCATCATAAACTCATAACTTAGAAATAATAAATCATGCATGGGCTCATATAATTTCACCTTAAAGTAATATAAATAACTCAATTCATGCATAAATAAACATAATTCAATCAATTAGATCATAATTGGAAAGAAGCCATGAGATTGAAGAAAAACCCTAATTTCATTTGGAGTTCTAACTTTACAAAATTGGAGAATTTAGGAACCCTATGGAGGAAAGGACTCCATAGGTGAAAACTATCATACCTTGATGCCAAAAGCGCATAATCAATAGAGGATTAGGAAGCTTGATCTTGAAACCCTAGATTCTCCTTCTTCTTCTTCAAGCTTCTAGAGAGAGAAATATTTGGGCAAAGATTTGGAGGGAGTTTGGAATTTATTAGAATGGGTAGAATTTAAAGCTTACAAGGCTTATATAGGGTCTAGGATTAGGGCTTAACTGACTTAGATTGGAAATAGATCAATTAGGGAAAAGACCAAAAAGTCCTTCAAAATAACTGTCGGGCTCGACCTACGGTTTGGACCTACGGTCTGTAGGTTCAACTACGGACCCTCCTGATCAACCGTAGAAAAGTTTTGAAACTATTGTTTTGGATCTTCAAATGATGGGACCCCATATTCGGTTCGTAGGTCCATTGACGGACCATACATGCAACCGTCAGTCCAACCTTGAACTCTCAGAATTTTCACAAAGTCTGGAGAGACCTACGAAACCTGCCTACGGTCTGTAGAAACAATGACGGACCATCCTGCTGAGTCGTAGAAAGGATCTTGAAACTTTACATTTTGAAAATATTTACCCTGCCATCTACAGTTCCCACCTATGGCCTGTAAGTCGACCTACGGTCCGTAGATGGCTTCCGTCAGTACTGGCACCATACTTGAAAAACCAGAAATTTTGCTTCTTTTCGAATCCGAGGTTTTACAATATCTTCCCCTTGGGAACATTTGTCCTCGAATGAGAATCAAGACATCATAAGAAGGATAGGAACTAAGTCTAACAGCCCAACATTAATGCAATCATATAAATGCACATATCCGTGGAGGAAATATCAACTCCAAGATAAAGCATGTTCAAAATACCATTTCATAGGGTCTATATGCCACATATTCTCAAATGCACATAAACATGAAGAAATCAGTCAAGCTAACTCATTTTCTCAAAAATTAAGCTTTTCATGAACATGCATAAATAAGGAATCATGGGAATATCTAAGACACATTAGACCAAAAGAGTGAACCATGAGGAACTAAATACCTCAAGCTAGAGTAGGAGTGGAGGGAAAAAGATGGGGATAGCAGGACATCATATCGGCCTCGGCCTCCCAAGTGGCATCCTCAACTAACTGATTCCTCTAAAGAACCTTGACAGAAGCAACTTCTTTATTTCTCAACTTTCGAACTTGTCACTCTAAAATCTCAACTAGAACCTCTTCATAAGAAATACTCTCCTTTATACCAAGGCTCTCCAATGGCACTACAGATGTCGGATCACCAACACATTTCTTTAACAAAGAGACATGGAAAGTTGGATGAATCGATACCAAGTCATTAGGCAAGTCAAGATCATAAGCAACCTTACCAACATGCCTCAAAATCTGATATGGGCCCACATGACAGGGACTAAGCTTCCCTTTCTTTCCAAATCTCATCACACCCTTCAAGGGTGAGATTTTCATGTAGACCCAATCATTAACATCAAATTCTAGATCTCTTATTCTAACATCGACATAGGACTTTTATCAGCTTTGGTCCATTTTCAACCTTTCTCTAATAAGCTAAACTTTCTCCATATCCTTGTGTACCAATTTGGGACCAATCAAGGCGACTTTGACAACTTCAAACCAACCTATAGGAGATCCACACCTACTACCATAAAGAGCCTCAAATGGAGCCATGCCAATACTTGAATGATAGCTATTATTGTAAGCAAACTCAATCAAAGGGAAATGATCATCCCAATTACCCTTGAAGTCAAACACACAAGCCCTCAATATATCTTCCAAAGTTTTGATAGTACGCTCTGCTTGCCCATCGGTTTGAGGATGAAATGTCATACTAAGCTTAACACGAGTACCAAGCCCCTTTTTAAAAGATTTCCAAAACTGAAAAGTGAATTGTGTATCACGATCATATATGATAAATAGAGGCACTCCATGCAACCTAACCATCTCCCTTAGGTACAACTTAGCCTAGTCTTCTACCGAATAAGAAACCTTTATGGGAATGAAATGAGCTGATTTTGTCATACGATCCACAATAACCCAAATCGAGTCATATTGTTGCTGGGTGCTTGGTAAACCAACAATGAAGTTCATATTAAAATTTTCCCACTTCCAAGTAGGAATAATAATATCTTGGGACAAACCTCCCATCTTTTGGTGCTCAACTTTCACTTGTTGACAATTAGGGCACTTAGTCGCAAATTCTGCAATGTCCTTCCTTATCCCATTCCACTAATAGGCCTCCCGCAAGTCACAGTACATCTTGGTAGCTCCCGGGTGAATGGAATATGGGGAAATATGGGCTTCCAATAAAATTTTCTCCCTTAAGTTATCAACATTCAGAACACACAAACGACCTTGATATCGGAGTACACCATCTCCCCCTTGGGAGAAAGACTCAACGGACTTTTTAAGCATCGCTTCCTTCAATTCAATCAAGATCGGGTCCAGACCTTGCTTTGATTTCACGTCCGACACAGAAGACAATTCTGAACCATTATGAACAACAACGCCTCCCTCATTAGAGTCAATCAACCAAACACCTAATCGGGCCAATCTATGAGCATCTCAAACCAACTCTTAATTATTATTCTAAATGTGAGCAACACTACCCATATATAACTGACTAAGGTCATCCGCCACCACATTCGCTTTGCCGGGGTGATATAGAGGACACTTATGTCATAGTCCTGTAGCAATAAAAGCCAACATTCGCTTTGCCGGAGTGATAGAGGACACTTATGTCATAGTCCCTTAGCAATACAAGCCACCTTCTTTGGTAAAGATTCAGATCCTTTAGCTTGAATACATATTGTAAACTCTTGTGGTCGGTGAAAACATCAACATGAACACCATACAAGTAATGCCTCTAAATCTTTAGAGCAAACACAACTGCCGCTAGTTCTAAATCATGTGTAGGATAGTTCTTCTCATGGATCTTAAGTTTACTTGAGGCATAAGCAATGACTTTCCCATTATGAATAAGGACACATCCCAACCCAATTCTTGAGGCATCACAGTAAACCATAAATCCATCGAACCCTTCCGGTAGAGTTAACACTGGAGCGGAGTTAAGTCTATCTTTTAATTCTTGGAAACTCTTCTCACAAGCATTAGACCATACAAGCTTTAACTTTATTTTGGGTCAATGCCGTCAATGGACAGGCAATCAAAGAAAACCCCTCAACAAACTTTCTATAGTAACAAGCCAAACCCAAGAAACTTTGAATATTTGAAAGGGATAGGGGTCTAGGCCAACTCTTAACCACATCTGTCTTTTTAGGAACTACCTCAATACCCTTACCAAAAACGATGTGACCATGAAAAGCCACTGACCTCAACAAAAACTCACTTTTACTAAACTTTGCATAGAGGTGTTGGCCCTTGAGGACTTGCAACACAATCCTCAAATGATTGGTATGCTTATCTTCACTCTTTGAGTAAAACAAAATATCGTCGATGAACACAATCACAAACATATATAGGTATTGTCTAAACACCCTATTCACCAAATCCATAAATGCAGCCGAAGCATTTGTCAAACCAAACGACATTACCAAGAATTCGTAATGACCATATCTAGTCCGTAAAGCTGTCTTCAGAATGTCATCTTCCTTTACCCTCAATTGATGATAGCCCGACTGAAGGTCAATCTTGGAAAAGTAGCTCGCTCCTTGAATTTGGTAAAACAAGTCATCAATCCTTGGGAGAGCATACTTATTCTTAATAGTAGCCTTATTCAATTGCCCATAATCAATGTACATGCGAAGCGAACCATCCTTTTTTCGAACAAATAAAACTGGAGCACGCCATGGAGAAATACTCGGTCGGATGAAGCCCTTATCCAATAATCTTTTAATTGCTCTTTCAATTCCTTAAATTCTGCCGGAGCCATTTTGTAAGGAGGAATAGAGATAGGTTGCGAATCTTTGAGAAGGTCAATGCCGAAGTCTATTTCCCTTTTGGGAGGAACACCGGGTAGATCATCGGGAAACACTTTCGGAAACTCATTTACAATGGAGACCGACTCAAAGATGGGTGTTTCGGAACCTATATCCCTAACCCGAACAAGATGGTATATGAAACCCTTAGAAATCATCCTCCTAGCTTTAAGACAAGAAACAAATCAACTCTTACGCATAGAATTTCCCCCTTTCCACTCTAGGATAGGCTCATTTTGAAATTTGAACTTGACCACTCAGGTCTTACAGTCAATAGAAGCATAACATGAATGCAACCAATCCATCCCAAGAATAACATCAAAATCTAGCATATCAAGCTCTACAAGATCAACATGAGTGACTCTATGGGATAAGGAGATTGGACAATTTCTATAGACTCTCTTAGCCACGATATATTCACCAATAGGAGTAGAGATAGAAAAGGGATCTAATAACACATCCGGAAGAACATCAAACCTCATAGCCACATATGGCGTCACAAAAGATAAGGTGGCACCGGGGTCAAGCAAGGCATAAAAATCAAGTTGAAAGACATTCAACATACTTGTAACCACATCGGGCGAACGCTCTTGCTCATGATGAGTTTGGAGTGCATAGAATCTATTTTGCTTCTGATTTCCACTTGAACATGATGGAGGATAAGGTTGAGCCCGTCGGCTATCATCTCCTTCTTTGCTAGCAACGGAGGGATAATCCCTAATCTTATGGTCCATCTTGCCACAACCAAATCATGCATTAGAACAATCTAGACATCTACCCTCATGTTTCTTTCCATATTTGGCACAAGTAGACATTAGAGGTCCACCACCATTCCCTCCTGGAGGCTTAGGGTTAGACACCCTTTCATTGTTGAACTTAGGAGGAGCATTGGAGGAACCTTGACCGGATAACCTTTGTTAAAACTAAGGACGAACATACCCATCGGACCTTGAGTGTGAAAAGTCACTATCACCGGTCTTAGCCCTCTCTGATTCCTTAGACTTTTCCTTAAGTTTCTCCTCTTCTATTTGTTGATCATGTACCATTAGATGAGAAATGTCCATATCATTAATAAGCATAGCGGTACGACATTCTTTGACCACCATTTCAGACACTCCCAAAACAAACTTACTAATCCTTGCCCTAGGATTAGCTACCATAGTAGGAGCATACCTAGAAAATTATGTGAATTTCAAAGCACACTCCTTCACACTCATGTTTCCTTGACGAATGTTAACGAACTCAAGCACCCTTGCCTCCCTTATCTCAAGGGGAAAGAACCTATCAAGGAATACATCATACAAGATAATAGTAGATAACCGTTCAAAAGACAATTTATATCAAAGTAGCAGAAGTCTAAGCATAGTCTCAAAGCCATATAATACATGAATAGAACGAAAGTGGAACGTAACCCATACAAGTCTTAATATGAAATGACATGAAAGATAAACGTGGCATTGTCCTCGAACATATGAGGACTCACCAAGTCTTCAAAGTCTCTATCACAACGAGCTAGCCACAGGAGGATGGTGAGTCGGATCCTACACTTGTGAGAAAATGTAGGCAAGAGTATGTGTTAGTATAATAATGTACCAACTATGATAAATATGCATAAAGGTTGCAAAATCATGCAAAAAGAACTATACATAAGATACAATGACCAAGTTAAATCATATGATGACATGATAGAAAACATTAGGTAAAAGCCATGGTCAATGCAAGGAGATCATCTTAAAACAACATATGCTTAAAAGCCTTTAGAAAGTAACTTTAGTTCATTATGTGGGAAATTAGTCTTAACCGACATAGACCATGTGAGCTATAACATGGAATCTGGTGTCTACTCCACACCGAAAAGAGGTGTCCGTACTTGCCAAGTAAGAACCATAGTTTCTAGCTTAAGTGGATCCACTAGCTAATGTCTATCATAACAACCTATGGTTGCACATAGTTTATGGGACATGGGTAATCGGCACTTGTCCACTCGGTGCTAAGCATAAATCCCACGAAATAGTCATAATTCATATCTTATCTTATCATTAATAGACATGGGTAATCGCCTCTTGTATTATCATTAGGGAAGATGGGTAATCGCCTCTTGCCCCTTTTTATTCATGGAAAACAACTAAAATAGCCTATTCAAGCTAGAGTTCATTAGAATAGCTCCTTAACCTTGATTCAAAGTTTAGTTGAGAAAACCTTTCAACCCTTATGAACCCTTTATGTGAGAAAATCCTTTCACAATACAACAACAAAAACATTGATGCTTCACTCTCAAAGAAACCTTAAATCATTATAAATTTCATAATAGAACATGCATAACTTCATAAAATTCATCCTTTGATCATTCATAAACTTCATCATAAACTCATAGCTTAGATATCATAAATTATGCATGGGGTCTTATAATTTCACCTTAAAATCATTCAATTAACTCAATTCATCCATAAATAAAAAAAATTCAATCAATTAGATCATAATTGGAAAGAACCAATGAGATTGAAGAAAAACCCTATTTTTAATTGGTGATTCTAACTTTAAAAAATTAGAGAATTTAGGAACCCTATGGAGGAAATTACTCCATAGGTGAAACCTATCATACCTTGATGCTAAAAGCCCACAATCAATGGAGGATTAGAAGGCTTGATCTTGAAACCCTAGATTCTCCTTCTCCTTCTTTAGGCTTCTAGAGGGAGAAATATTTGGGGAAAGATTTGGAGGGAGTTTTAAATTAAATAGAAAGGGTAGAATTTAGTATTATAAGGCTTATATAGGGTCTAGGATTAGGGCTTAACCAACTTAGATTAGAAATAGAACAATTAAGGAAAAGACCAAAAAGCCCATAAAAATAACTGTCGGGCTCGACCTACAGTATTGACTGACGGTCCGTAGGTCCCTGGTCAACCGTAGAAAAGTTCAGAAACTATTGTTTTGGAACTTCAATCAACAAGACCCCATGTACAATTCGTAGATCCATTGACGGACCGTACATGCAACCGTCAGTCCAACCTTGAACCCTCAGAATTTTCACTAAGTCTGGAGAGACCTACGAAACCTACCTACAGTCCGTAGAAATAATGACGGACCGTCCTGTAGTGTTTTAGAAAGGATCCTAAAACATGACATTTTGAAAAGATTTATCTTGCCATCTACGGTTCCTACCTATGGCCCGTAAGTCGACCTACGATTCGTAGATGGCTTCCGTCAGTACTGGCACCAGACCTGAAAAACCAAAAATTTTCTTTCTTTTTGAATCTGAGGTGTTACCATCTCCATAATGAGTTGGGGAGCATGTCATAGAGTCTCACCATTTTTACGACTTATTTTGCCATTAAGGGGAAAATTTATAGGAATTAGGCGGCTTTCTTAGTTTTTCATGTATGTTAGCCCATAGATATAGTCACCTTATGCCGTTCGGTCAATTGTTCTGAAAAACTTTATGATGATCTCCTTCATTAGTTAGGGGAGCATGTCATAGAGTCTCGCCATTCATTACAACATATTTATCCAGTTAGGGGCCATTTTATAGAATTTAGGTGACTTTCTATGTTTTTCGTGTGTGCTAGCCTATTGATATTTTTGCCTTATGGAGCTCAGCCGTTTGTTCTGAAAAAAACTTTATGAGGACCTCCATAATGAAATGGAGCAGAATGTCGCAGAGTCTAGTCATTTTTGCGACATATTTTGCCAATTAGGGGCCAATTTATAGAAATTAGGCAACTTTCTTAATTTTTCGTGTGTGATAGCCCATGGATATTTTTGTCTTATGGCGCTTGGTCTATTTTTCTGAAAAACTTTACGAGAAACTCCATAATGAGTTGGGAGAGAAATTTTTAGAGTCTCACCATTTTTACGACATATTTAGCCATTTAGTGGCTAGTTTATATGAATTTGGGCACTTTTTTAGTTTTTCTTGAGTGTTAGCCCATGGGTATTTTATATTTATGGCGTTTGGTTGATTGTTATGAAAAAAATCTAGGAGGACAATCGTAATGAGTAGGGGGAGCATGTTTTGAGTCTCACCATTTTTACGACATATTTTTCTATTTAGGGGAAAAATTTATAGGAATTAGGCAACTTTCTATGTTTTTCGTGTATGTTAGCCCATGGGTATTATCGTCTTATGTTGCTCAGTCAATTGTTTTGAAAAATCTTTAAAAGGACTTCCGTATTAAGTTGGGGGAGCATGTCGTAGAGTCTCATTATTTTTTACGACATATTTTGCCATTAAGGGGCTAATTTATAGGAATTAGGTGACTTTCTTAATTTTTCGTGTGAGTTAGACTATGGATATTGTCGCCTTATGGCACCCGGTCGATTGTTCTAAAAAAATATTACGAGGACATCTGTAGTGAGTTGAGGGAACATGTCATAGACTCTTACCATTTTACGATATATTTTCTATTTAGGGGACAATTTATAGGAATTAGGCCACTTTCTTAGTTTTTTGTGTGTGGTTGTCACGTCCCAAGGTACCACCTAGACGTGACATGGCATACAAGACCCCGAAAGGCCTCATACAAGCGACTTAGCATACATTCATACAAGATAGTATAAATTAAAGAGTCCAGAAGATAAAATCATAACAGAGTTTAAGAACATCAACGGAAGTCTAAAACTCATGTCTCAAGCCGTCTAACATAATAGAATAGAAATGAAGGTTTGGGACGCAGCCCAGTACAATATCCAAAAGTATAACAGAAAGCATAAAAAGTAACAAGGTTAGGTCCTCGGACATAAGAGGCCTCACCAAGTCTTCACTATCACTGGAACTGACTAGCCACGAGTGGGATGAGAAGAACCGCCAAGCCCTACATCAATAGAATCAATGTAGGCAAAAGTATGCGTTAGTACAGTCAAGTACCAAGTATGATAGCAATGCACAAAGGGACATATAATCATGACATGCAATGGCCAAGCTAAAAACATGATAAACATGAGAAACAGGAAGCATAAAACATATCTCAAGGCCAAAGCAAGACATGGGTAATCGCCTCTTGTCTACATAATCATAAACTCATTATTAGTAGACTTCGTTAATCGCCGCTTTGTCTATAATAGGGTACATGGGTAATCGCCTCTTGTCCCTTCATTCATTAGAATAGCTCTTTAAGAACATGGGTAATCGCGTCTTGTTCTTCATTTAGTCATGATTTCATTATTAGTAGACATGGGTAATCACCTCTTGTCTACATTAGGGAACATGGGTAATCGCCTCTTGTTCCTTCATAGAATAGATCCTTAATCACGGATTCAAGCTTAGTTGAGTAAACCTTTCAACAAGTTATGAATCATTACGTGCGAGAAAACCTTTCACATTCATAGGTTGAGCATTACATTAGAAACCCTTTCACAACTCAAAATTCACTAACATATCATAATTTCATATAAAACATGCTTGATTCTATAAACTTCTTTCTTCATGATTCTATCATGCTTTTTCTTCATAAACATACATGAGTTCATAAGTTTCATATTTACATAGCTCATCATGCTCTTAACTTATAAATCATGGGCTTGTAAGTTTCACCTCAACACATGCAATTCAATGCAAGCTAATACTTAGAAAGCCATAAATCGAGCCAATTTAGTCGTAATTGAGGGAACCCATATAATAGAGGAAAATCATAGATTTTGATTCATCATGCATCTTTTCATAAAATTTCCTCTCTTCATCATTCATAGTCTTACATGGAATTCATATCTTGATAATCATAATTCTTAACTCAATTCACAAAGGGTTCATGAAATTCATCTTTTCTCAATAACCCCACAATCATAAGCATAATCATAAATTGGGGGATACTTAGCATAAGCTCAGTGGATTCATCAAGTTGCATGTAAACCACGCTAAATCGTGCACTATCAACCATAACATCAACAATGGAAAGCATAATGAAGAACCCATAAGAATTTGTCAAAACCTAGCTCTCTTGGGCAAGACTATACCTTTGAAAACCTTAAGGAAAAGAGGACCCATTGGAGGAAAGACTCCAAATGGTAAATACTATCATACCTCAATGCCAATGCCTTGAAATAAAAGGGGGATTGATGACCTTGATGAGAACCCTAACTCTCTTCTTCTCCTTCTTGTTCTTCTAGAGAGAGGAATATTTTGGGAGATGAGAGTTGGAAATGAAGGGATTAGGGCTTAGAAAATATAAATAGGGCCAATGCTAAGGAGGAAAATCATCTAGTATAAGAAATAAACATTTAGGGAAAAAGTCCAAAAAGCCCTTAAATAAAACTGTCGGGGCCAATCGACGAACAGGACCTACGGTCCGTACATCCACTAACTGACCGTCCTGCTCTTCCGTCAATCGATTCAGAAAGTTTGTTTTGGACAGAAAATTTTGCTAAGTCTTGAAGGCATCTACGGAACACATCTACGGTCCGTCAACTGAACTACGAACCATCCTGCTATTCCATACGTCAAGGTTCAGAAAGTCAAAATTCATAAAGTTGGCAGGGCCATCGACGGTTCCTATCTACGGCCCGTCACTCCACCTATGGCCCATAGATGGCCTTCGTCGTCACTGGCACCAGAAAAATTTTAAAACTGTGTTTTTCCTTCTTTTAAAAAACTGGGGTGTTACAGTGGTAGACCATGGGTATTGTTGCCTTATAACACTAGGTCGATTGTTCCAAATAAACTTCATGAGAACCTCCGCAACGAGATGAGTGTGCAAGTCATAGAGTCTCACCATTTTAAGACATATTTTGCCATTTAGTGGCCAATTTATAAGAATTAGGTCACTTTCTTATATTTATGTGTGTGTTAGCCCATGTGTATTGTCACCTTATATCGCTCAGTTGATTGTTCTGAAAAACCTTACGATTACCCTCTTAATGAGTTGGGGGAGAATGTCGTAGATTCTCACCATTTTTCATGACATATTTTGCCATTTAGGGACCACTTTATTAGTTTTTTGTGTGTGTTAGCCCATGGGTAGTCTTTATAGCGCTCAGTTGATTGTTCTGAAAATTTTTTACTAGGAGCTGCATATTGTGTTTGGGGAGTATGTTGTAGAGTCTCACCAATTTTAAGACATATTTTGCCATTTAGGGGTCTATTTATAAGACTTGGGCCGCTTTCTAGGTTTTAAGTATGTGTTAGACCTTGGATAATATCGTCTTATGGTGCTTAGTCGATTGTTATGAAAAAACTTTATGTGAACCTCCGTAATGAGTTGGGGGAGCAAGTCATAGAGTCTCACATTTTTTATGTCATATTATGCCATTTAGGGGCCAAATTATAGGAATTAGGTGACTTTCTTAGGTTTTCATGTGTGCTAGCCCATGGATATTGTCGCCTTATGGTGCTCTGTCAAATGTTCTAAAAAACACTATGAGGATCTTTGTAATGTGTTGGGGGAGCATGTAGTAGAGTTTCACTATTTTTATGACATATTTTACCATTTAGAGGCAAATTTATAGGACTTAGGTAACTTTCTTAGTTTTTCATTTGTGTTAGTCCATGGGTATTGTAATCTTATGATGCTCAGTTGATTGTTCCGAAAAAAAAATTAGAGGACCTCCGTAATGAATTGGGGGAGCATGTCATAGAGTCTTACCATTATTTATGACATAATATGCAATTTAGGGACCAATTATAGGAATTAGGTGACTTTCTTAGGTTTTTGGGTGTGCTAGCCCATGGGTATTGTCGCCTTATGGTGCTCCATCGATTGTTCAGAAAAAACATTATGTGGACCTCCCTAATGAGTTGGGGGAGAATGTCATAGAGTCTCACCATTTTTACTATATATTTTTTCATTTAGTGGTCAATTTATGGGAATTAGGCCACTTACTTAGTTTTTCATATGTGTTATCCCATGGGTATTGACTCCTTATGACGCTTGGTCGATTGTTCTCAAAGCACATTATGAGGACCTCTGTAATGATTTGGGAGAGCATGTCGTAGAGTGTCACCACTTTTTACAACTTATTTTTCCATTTAGGGGACAATTTATAGGAATTCGATGACTTTCTAAATCTTTCTTGTGTGTTAGCCCATGGATATTGTCATCTTATGGCGCTCGGTTGATTATTCTGAAAAAGCATCATGAGGACCTTCGTAATGAATTGGCAGAGCATGTCGTAGAGTCTCACCATTTTTACGACATATTTTTCCATTTGGGGGACAATTTAAAGGAATTCGACGACGTTCTATGTTTTTCGTGTGTGTTAGTGTAATACCCCGGATTCGAAAAGGGAAAAAAATTTCAATTTTCGAAAACTTTTGTGACCTAGTACTTGACCTAATAATCGTTGGTGGACTTACCAACAGTAGATCAAGGGGGTAGGAACCATAGATGGGGCTGCCTAAGGGAAGAAGCTGGAAAAATTTCTAAGGAGTGACCTACTACTTGACTTACCGATCGTCGTTTGACTTACTAATCATACTTCAAATGGGGGGGACCCGTAGGTGCTACTGGTTGGGAGAGAAAAATTTAAATTTTTTTTGGGCTTGGCTATGTGACCTACGGTTCGTCACCTATGGGCAGTAGGTTGACCTACCAACCGTAGGTCATGTAGTAAGTGGGGTCGTTGGTAGAGTTTTAAACAGGGATCGTTTCGTCTTTTCACCTAATGGCCTATTTACTAATCTAGGTCAGTTTATAACTTCTCCTAATACTATATAAGCCCTTTTTATCCTAAAATTTACCCTTCCAAAATCATTTACAAGTTTCCCCAAACTCTCCTCTCTAAAATATTTCTCTCTCTAGAAGTTATAAGAAGAAGAAGAAGAGGGCAAGCTAGGGTTCAAGAAATCAAGCTTTTCTTTATCAATTGCTTAAGGAATTGAGACACTAAGGTATGATAATGTTCATCCATGGAGCCCTTTCCTCCATGGAATCCCTAAAATCTCCAATTTTCAAAGTATCAAATCCCCAATTTGATTTAAGGGTTTTCTTCTATGATGTGGGTTCTTTCAATTGTGATCAAATTACTTTCAATTATGGTTTTCTAAGTATGAATTGAGTTGAATTACATGTTTTAAGATGAATCCCCATGAACCCAAATGAATTCCCCTAATTTTGATATTTATGCATTGAGGATGGGTTGTATTATGAAGAAGATGGAATTTATGAAATTTATGTGAACTCATGCATGTTCTAATGATTTCAAAAGCTATGATTTATGATGAAATTGATGAATGATGAAAATGGGTTTTTATGAAGTATGCATGTTCAATTATGAAAATTATGATGATTTATGAATTGCTTTGAGATTGTAGCTTAATTGAAGATGTTGTTGAGTTGTGAAAGGTTTTCTCACATATTACTCAATCTATGAATGTGAAAGGATTTTTCTCACATAAAGGATTCATAACTTGTTGAAGGCTTTCTCAACTAAAGATGAATCAAAAGATTTAAGGAGCAATTCTATGAACTTTAGCTTGGATTGGTAACCCTAGTTGTACCCTTCCCTAGATAATAAGATGAATAAGAATTATGACTATTCCATGGGATTTATTCTTAGCACTGAGAGAATATGGAGATGGAAGCTCTCCCGTTAGTAGAGGTCGGGTTTCTAGTAGCAATCTCCTTATCCCTTACCTATGTGCCCCCATAGGATGATGGTCTATGATAGACACTAGGTAGTGGATCCACATAAGCTATATGTTAAGTATAGGGTCCTACCTTGGAAAGTAGGATGGCCCTATCGGTGTGGGGTTAGACACCGGATTCCGTGTTGATAGCGCACATGGTCTTACATGTCGGTTAAGGCTACTTCCCACAACAATGAACTAAAGTGCTTTTTAGATATTTCACAAGTGATGTAAAGATGTTTAGCTTGCTTGACCATGGTTTATAACTTAAAAATGTGTTGGGAGAGCATGTCGTTGAATCTGACAATTGTTTGCAACTTATTTTACCATATAGGGGTCAATTTATAGGGATTAGGTGATTTTCTTAGTTTTTCGCTTGTGTTAGCCCATGGCTATTGTAATCTTATGTCGCTTGGTCGATTGTTCTAAAAAAACCTATATGAGGAATTTCGTAATGAGTTGGGGGAGCATGTCGTAATGAGTTAGGGGCCAATTTATAGAAATTAGGCCTCTTTATTAGTTTTTCGTGTGTGTTAGCCCATGGTATTGTGGCTTTATGGGGCTCGGTCAATTTTTTTTAAAAAAATTTATGAGAACCTCCGTAATGAGGTGTGGGGAGCATGTAGTAATTAGGCCTCTTTCTTAGTTTTTTGTGTGTATCGCCCATGGGTATTGTCACCTTATGGCACTCGGTCGATTGTTTTGAAAAAACATTATGAGAACCTCTGTAATTATGCTCGGTCGATTGTTCTGAATAAACATTATGAGGATCTCTGTAATGAATGGAGGAGCATGTCGTAGAGTCTCACCATTTTTTCTGACATATTTTTTCATATAGGAGCTAATTTACAGAAATTAGGCAGCTTTCATTGTTTTTCATGTGTGGTAGCCCATAGATATTGCCGTCTTATGGCGCTTGGTCGATTGTTCTAAAAAAAACTTTATATAGAACTTGAAAATTAATTCGCAGAGTATGTCGTAGAGTCTCACCATTTTTACGACCCATTTTTCCATTTAGGGGATAATTTATAGGAATTCGGTGACTTTGTATGTTTTTCATGTGTGTTAGCCCATGGATATTGTCGTCGTATGACACTCATTTGATTGTTCATAAAAAACGTCATAAGGACCTCAGTAATGAGTTGGAAAGCATGTCGTAAAGTCTCACCAGTTTTTACGACATATTTTGCTATTTAGGGGCCAATTTATAAGAATTAGACCACTTTCTTAGTTTTTCGTGAATGTTAGCCCATGGATATTATCGCCTATGGCGCTCGGTCGACTGTTTTAAAAAAACTTTATGAGGACCTCTGTAATGAGTTGGGGGAGCATGTCGTAGAGTCTCACCATTCTTTATGGCATATTTAACCATTTAGGGACAATTTATAGGAATTATGTCAGTTTCTTAGTTTTTCATGTGAGTTAGACCATGGCTATTGTCGTCTTATGGCACTCAGTTGATTGTTCTTAATAAACATTACGAGTACCTCTCTAATGAGTTGGGGAAGCATGTCATAGAGTCTCACAATTTTTACGACATATATTTTCCATTTAGTGGCCAATTTATAGGAATTAGGCCACTTTCTAAGTTTTTTCGTGTGTGACAACAATGGGTATTGTCGCCTTATGGCGCTAAGTCGATTGTTTTTAAAAAACTTTACGAGGACCTCCATAATAAGTTGGTGAGCATATCGTACATTCTCACCATTTTTACAACTTAGTTTGTCCATTAAGAGGAACATTTATAAGAATTAGGCGACTTAGTTTTTTATGAATATTATCCCATGAATATTGTCGCCTTATGCCACTCGGTCGATAGTACTAAAACAAATTTGTGAGGACCTCCATAATGAGTTGGGGTAGCATGTTATAGAGTCTCACAATTCTCTACAACATATTTTTCCATTTCGGGGCAAATTTATAGGAATTAGGCATTTTTCTTAGTTTTTCGTGTGTGTTAGCCATGGAATTAGTTTCCTTATGGTCAATTGTTCTGAAAAATATTTATGAGGACCTCCGGAATGAGTTGTGGGAGCATGTCATAGAGTGTCAGAAATTTTTACGACATATTTCACCATCTAGGGACAATTTATAGAATTAAAACGATTTTCTTAGTTTTTTCGGGTGTGTTAGCCCATGGCTATTGTCATTTTATGTCACTCGGTTGATTGTTTTAAAAAAACTTTATGATGACCTCCATAATATATTGGGGGAAAATTTCATTGAGTCTCACCATTTTTACGACATATTTTGCCATTTAGAGTCCAATTTATAGAAATTAGGCCGCTTTCTTAGTTTTTCGTTTGTGTTAGCCCATGACTATTGTCATCTTATGTCGGTCAGTTGATTTATCTATAAATCTTAATAAACACCTTCATAATAAGTAGGGGGAGCATGTCGTAGAGTATCACCATTTTTATGACATATTTTGCCATTTTTAGGGCCAATTTATAGAAATTAGGCGACTTTCTTAGTTTTTCGCGTGTGTTAGCCCATGATTATTGTCACCTTATTGAACTGGGTCTATTGTTCTGAAAAACATTGTGAGGGCCTCTGTAATGAGTTGGGTGAGCAAGTCACTACCACCTCGGATTTCAAAAAGGGAGAAAAAGGCTGCATTTCAGCTTTTGGGGCAGTACCAACGACTTGGACCTACGGTTCATTGGTCTGACCTACCAATCGTAGGTGGAGTCGTGGGTGAGTTGGAAAATTTAGCTGATTTTTGGCAATTTCCGGTGAGACCTACGTCTCGTTGGTTGACCCACCAACCGTAGGTCAAGTAGTAGGTCGGGGGTCGTTAGTTATTTTTTTTAAAGGTCTTTTGGTCTTTTCCCTTAATGTTTAATTCCTAAGTAAGGCCGGTTACCCTCTAATCCTAAGCACTATATAAGTCATTTAATCGTAAATTCTACCCTTCCAAAAATCTTTTCAATTACTCTCAAAACCTCTACAAATAATTTTCTCTCTAGAAAAGCTTGAAGAAGAAGAAGGAAGAGCTAGGGTTTTCAAATCAAGTCCCCTAATCCCCCATTGATTTCAAGGTTTTGGCATCAAGGTATGATAGGTTTCACCTATTGAGTCCTTTACTCCATAGGGTTCCCAAATTCCCCAATTTTCAAAGAAAGAATTCTCAATTGAATTTAGGGTTTTTTTTCTATCATATGGGTTCTTTCAAATTATTGTCTAATTGATTGAATGATGTTTAATTATGCATGAATTGAGTTGAATTGCATGATTTTAATTGAATCCCCATGAACCCATGTGAATTTCATGATTTCTAGACTATGATCATAACATGATTTTTTGAACTATGAAAGATGAATTGGGGAAAGTGAATGATTTTGAGACGGAAATACATGAGCCCATGCATGATTTATGTCTTCTAAGCTATGAATTTCATGAAGAAGTTACGAATGATCAAAAGATGGGTTGTATGAAAGTATGCATGTTCAATTATGAAATTTATGATGATTTATGATTTGCTTTGAGATTGAAGCATAAATGATGTTGTTGTTGAGTTATGAAAGGGCCATGAATGTGAAAAGATTTTTCTCACATAAAGGATTCATAACTCATTGAAAGGTTTTCTCAACTAAACTTGAATCAATGATTAAGGAGCTACTCTTATGAAGGGACAAGAGGCGATTACCCATGTTCCCTAATGTGGACAAGAGGCGATTACCCATGTACACAAATAATGCACTATGACTAATCCGTGGGAATTATGCTTAGCACCGAGTAGACAAGTGGCGATTACCCATGTCCCATAAACTATGTTCCACCATAGGATGATTGTCTAGATAGACATTATCTAGTGGATCCACGTAAGCTAGAAGTTCATGTTCTTACCTTGGCAAGTAGTACACCCCTTTTCGGTGTGGGGTAGACACCAGATTCCATATATAGCTCGCATGGTCTTACATGTCGGTTAAAGGTAATTTCCCATGATAACGAATCTAAGTAACTTATGAAGATGTTTCAAAGGTTTCAAAGATGTTTTAGCTTGCATTTGACCATGTGTTATGACTTGTGTTTTCTAACCCTTTTCTCAAGTTTTATCTTGGTAAATGCATGTAATGAAAATGTCCTCTTTTAGCATGACTGATGATTTTATGCATAGTTATCATACTTGGTACATGTTTTGTACTAACGCATACTCTTGCCAACATTAATTTATTGATGTAGGGTGTGACAACTCTACCCATCCCCTCGTGCCTAGTGCTTGTATTAGAATAACTTGAAGACTTGGTGAGTCGTCCTATTTCGAGGACAAGGCCATGTTTATCTTTCATGTGATTTACTTACGTTTAAACTTTGTATGGGTTACGTCCCAACATTTCATTTTATGATTTTTATATGGCTTTGAGACTATGTTTAGACTTCCGCTATGCGTTGTAACTCATTGGTTATGAAATTGTCTTTTGATCTCTTAAATTGCTATTATCTTTGTTGATGCATGCTAAGTGGCTTGTATGAGGCCTTTCGGGGTCTCATATGCCATGTCACATCTAGGAGGTACTTTAGGTCATGACAAACTTGGTATTCAGAGAACAAGGTTTTAGAAAGGTCCTAGGAAGTCTCATAAGCCACGTCGAGTCGAGACTTTTTCATGAGTGCGAAGCTTGTCACACTTAAGAATAAGAGGCTACAAGATGATTAGGAAATTCCACTTCTTTCATCATTCTAAAGTCGTGCGATAGAGTTTAACTCTATATGTTTTTCCTAAAACCTATCCTATGCGTTTTAGGATATGGCCACGCGAAGAGCTTATGCCAGAAGGAATGCGAGAGAAAATGTGGAACAAGAAGCTCCTCCTCAAGCTCCTCAAGTTCCAGCCGACCCTTTGGCCGAACAAGGGACTAATGCGGAGTTTAGGTCTACTTTTTAAGTGTTGGCTCAAGCCAATAGGGAGGTTGTGGCTCTCATGAACCCAAATGTGGGTACGATGGCATCTAGAGTGAGGGACTTCACTAGAATGAATTCTCCGTAGTTTCATGGTTCTAAGGTTGAAGAAGATCCCCAAGAGTTCATTGATAAGGTGTACAAGGTGCTAATAATCATGGGCGTGACGCCGGAGGAAAAGGCGGAGTTGGCTACTTATCAACTTAAGGGTTTGGCTCAAGTGTGGTTTTAGCAATGGAAGAGTGAGAGGGCGGTTGATGCGGGTCTTCTTGATTGGGAAAAGTTCAAGGTTGCTTTCCTTGATAGGTTCTTTCCCCTTGAGATGAGGGTGGCAAGGGTGCTCGAATTCATCAATCTTCGTCAAGAAAGCATGAGTTTGTAAGAGTATGCTTTGAAGTTCACACAATTGTCTCGATATGCTCCTACTATGGTTGCCGATCCTAGGGCAAGGATAAGTATGTTCGTGTCGGGAGTGTCCAAATTGGTTGTCAAGGAATGTCGTACCACTATGCTTATCCATGATATGGACATTTCTCGCCTAATGGTTCTTTCTCAACAATTAGAAGAGGAGAAACTTAAGAAGAGGTCTAGGGAGGCAAAGAGAGCTAAGACTGGTGATGGTAATTTCTCACACTCAAGGTCCGATGGACATTGTCTTTCAAAGTTTCGACAAAGGTTTTTCGGTCAAGGTTCCTCCAATGCTCCTCCTGAGTTCAATAAGGAAAGGGTGTCTAACTGTCGACAAGTTCAACCTTATCCTCCATCAGGTTCTAGTGGAAATAAGAAGCAAAACAAATTCTATGCACTTCAGACTCGCCATGAGCAAGAGGGTTATCCCGATGTGGTTACCGGTATGTTAAATGTTTTTCATCTTGATGTTTATGCTTTGCTTGACCCCGATGCTACCTTGTCTTTTGTGATGCCATATGTGGCTATGAGGTATGATGTTCTTTCGAATGTGTTGCCAAATCCCTTTTCTGTCTCTACTCAGTTGGCGATTATATTGTGGTTAAGAGGGTGTATAGAAATTGCCCCGTCTCCTTATCCCATAGAGTCACTCATGTTGATCTTGTAGAGCTTGATATGTTAGATTTTGATGTTATTCTTGGGATGGATTGGTTGCATTCTTCTTATGCTTCTATTGATTGTAGGACCCAAGTGGTTAAGTTTCAATTTCCAAATGAGTCTATCCTAGAATGGAAAGGGGGAAACTCTATGCCTATAGGTCAGTTTGTTTCTTGTTTTAAAGCTAGAAAGATGATTTCTAAGGGTTCCATATACCATCTTGTTAGGGTAATTGATGTAGATTCCAAAACCCCTACTCTTGAGTCGGTCCCCGTTGTTAATGAGTTTTCGGAAGTGTTTCCCGATGATCTACCAGGTATTCCTCCCAAAAGTGAAATAGACTTCGGGATTGACCTTCTCCCTGACACACACCCTATCTCTATTCCTTCTTCCTGAATGGCTCCGGCAGAACTTAAGGAGTTAAAGGATCAATTGAAGAATTTATTGGATAAGGGTTTCATCCGACCGAGTATCTCTCCTTGGGGTGCTGTAGTTCTGTTTCTTCGAAAGAAGGATGGTTCACTTCGATTGTACATTGATTATCAGAAATTGAATAAAGTTACCATTAAGAATAAGCATCCTCTTCCAAGGATAGATGACTTGTTTGATCAACTTCAAGGAGCGAGTTATTTCTCCAAGATTGACCTTCAGTCGGACTATCACCAATTAAGAGTGAAGGAAGATGATATCCCTAAGATGACTTTTCAGATTAGGTATGGTCACTACGAGTTCTTGGTAATGTCATTTGGATTGACAAATGATCCGGCTGCATTTATGCACTTGATGAATAGGGTGTTTAGACAATAGTTGGATATGTTCATGATTGTGTTCATTGATGATATCTTGATTTATTCAAGGAGTGAGGATGAGCATACCAATCATTTCAGGATTGTGTTGCAAGTCCTCAAGGACTAACAATTCTTTGCAAAGTTTAGTAAATTTGAGTTTTGGTTGAGATCCGTAGCTTTCCTTGGTCACATTTTTTTGGTAAAGGTATTGAGGTAGATCCTAAGAAGACGGATGCGGTTAAGAATTGGCCTAGACCTCTATCACCTTCGGATATTCGAAGCTTTTTGGATTTGGCTGGCTATTATAAAAGGTTTGTTGAAGGGTTTTCTTCGATTTCTTCTCCATTGAAAGCTTTGACTCAAAAGAAGGTTAAGTTCACATGGTCCGAAGCATGTGAGAAGAGTTTCCAAGAGTTGAAAGATAGACTTACTTCGGCTTCGGTGTTGACCTTATCGGAAGGGTCCGATGGATTTGTGATTTATTGTGATGCTTCAAGGGTTGGACTAGGGTGTGTTCTTATGCAAAAAGGGAAGGTGGTTGCCTATGCTTCAAGGCAACTTAAGATTCATGAAAAGAACTATCCCATTCATGACTTAGAATTGGCAGGGGTCATGTTTGCTCAAAAGATATGGAGGCATTATTTGTATGGTGTCCATGTGGATGTCTTTACCGACCACAAGAGTTTTCAATACGTGTTCAAGCAAAAAGATCTAAATCTTCGCCAAAGGAGGTGACTTGAGTTGTTAAAGGACTATGACATGAGTGTCCTTTATCACCCCGGCAAGGCGAATGTGGTGGCGGTTGCTCTTAGTCGAGTGTCAATGGGCAGTGTTGCTCACATATAGGATGGTAAGAAGAAATTGGTTCGAGATGTTCATAGATTGGCCCGATTGGGTGTTCAGCTGATTGACTACACTAAAGGAGGGATGGTTGTTCGTAATGTTTCAGAATCGTCCTTCGTATCGGATGTAAAAGCAAAGCAAGGTTTTGATCCAATCTTGATGGAGTTGAAAGAAGCGATGCTCAAATAGTCCATTGAGGCTTTCTCCCAAGAGGGAGATGGTGTTCTTCAGTATCAAGGCCATTTGTGTGTTCCCGATGTTGATAGTTTGAGGGAGCAGATTCTATTGAAAGCACATAGTTCTCGATATTCCATTCACCCAGGAGCCACCAAGATGTACCGTGGTTTGCGGGAGGTCTATTAGTGGAATGGGATGAAGAAGGATATTGAGGAATTTGTGGCTGTATCCTAATTGTCAACAAGTAAAAGTTGAGCATCAAAAGATGGGAGGTTTGTCCCAAGATATTAGTATTCCTACTTGGAAATTGGAAGATTTGAATATGGACTTTATTGTTGGTTTACCACGCACTCGGCGGCAACATGACTCGATTTGGGTTATTGTGGATCGTATGACGAAATTAGCTCATTTCATTCCCGTCAAGGTTTCTTACTCGGCGGAGGACTATGCTACGTTATACTTGAGAGAAATGGTTAGGTTGCATGGAGTTCCTTTATCCATTATCTCCGATCGTGGTACCCATTTACTTCTCAATTTTTGAAGTCTTTCCAAAAGGGCCTTGCAACTCGTGTTAAGCTTAGCACGGCCTTTCATCCTAAAACCGATGGGCAAGCGGAACGTACTATCCAAAATTTGGAAAATATGTTGAGAGCTTGTATGATTGATTTCAAGGGTAATTGGGATGATCATTTGCCTTTGATTATGTTTTCCTATAATAATAGCTATCATTCGAGTATTGGTATGGCTCAATTTGAGGCTCTTTATGGTAGGAGGTGTAGATCTCGTATAGGTTGGTTTGAAGTTGGTAAAGTTGCTTTGATGGGTCTCAAGTTGGTACATGAGGCTATGGAGAAAGTTTGGCTTATTAGAGAGAGGTTGAAAATGGCTCAAAGTCGACAAAAGTCCTATGCCGATGTTAGAAGGAGAGATTTAGAATTTGATGTTGATGATTGGGTCTACTTGAAGAATTCACCCATGAAGGCTGTAATGAGATTTGGAAAGAAAGGGAAGCTTAGTCCCCATTATGTGGGCCCATATAAGATTTTGAGGCATATTGGTAAGGTTGCTTATGAACTTGACTTACCTAATGACCTAGCCTTGGTGCATCTGATTTTCCATGTCTCTTTGTTGAAAAATGTGTTGGTGATCCGGCATCTATAGTACCGTTACAGAATCTTGGTATAAAAGATAGCCTTTCTTATGAAGAAGTCCCAGTTGAGATTCTAGACCGGCAAGTCCGGAAGTTAAGGAATAAAGAAGGTTCTTCCGTGAAGGTTCATTGGAGGAATCAATTAGTTTAGGGTGCTATTTTGGAGGCCGAGGCCGATATAATGTCCCGTTATCCTCATCTCTTTTCCTCCGATCCTATTTTAGCTTGAGGTATTTAGTTCCTCATGGTTCATTCTTTGGGTCTCATTTGTGTCTTAGTCATCCCATGATTCATCATTTATGCATGTGCATGAAAAGCTTAAATTTTGAGAAAATGAGTTCACTTAATTGATTTCTTCATGATTATGTGCATTTAAGTATGAGTTGCATGTGGACTTGATGAAATGATGATTTGAACATGCTTTTGCTTGGAGTTGATGTTTCTCCTCGGATATGTGCATTTATGTGATTGCATTCATGTTGGGCTGTTAGATTAAGTTCCTATCCTTTTTATGATGTATTGAGTTCCATTCGAGGACGAATGTTCCCAAGGGGGAGATAATGTAACACCTCGGATTTCAAAAAGGGAGAAAAAGGCTGCATTTCAGCTTTTGGGGCAGTACCAACGACTTGGACCTACGGTTCATTGGTCTGACCTACCAACCGTAGGTGGAGTCGTGGGTGAGTTGGAAAATTTAGCTGATTTTTGGCAATTTCCAGTGAGACCTACGACTTGGACCTACGTCTCGTTGGTTGACCCACCAACCGTAGGTCAAGTAGTAGGTCGGGGGTCGTTAGTTATTTTTTTTAAGGGTCTTTTGGTCTTTTCCCTTAATGTTTAATTCCTAAGTAAGGTCGGTTACCCTCTAATCGTAAGCACTATATAACTCATTTAAGCCTAAATTCTACCCTTCCTAATCAATTTTCAATTACTCTCAAAACCTCTCCAAATAATTCTCTCTGTAGAAAAGCTTGAAGAAGAAGAAGGAAGAGCTAGGGTTTTCAAATCAAGTATCCTAATCCCCCATTGTTTTCAAGGTTTTGGCATCAAGGTATGATAGCTTTCACCTATGGAGTCCTTTCCTCCATAGGGTTCCCAAATTTTCAAAGTAAGAATTCTCAATTGAATTTTGAGTTTTTCTTCTATCATGTGGGTTCTTTAAAATTATGATCTAATTGTTTGAATTATGTTTAATTATGCATGAATTGAGTTGAATTGCATGATTTAAATTGAATCCCCATGAATCCATGTGAATTTCATGATTTCTAGACTATTATCTTAATATAATGTTTTGAACTATGAAAGATGAATTGGGGAAAGTTAATGATTTTGGGATGAAGATACATGAGTCCATGCATGATTTATGTCTTCTAAGCTATGAATTTCATGACGAAGTTATGAATGATCAAAAGATGGGTTGTATGAAAGTATGCATGTTCAATTATGAAACTTTTCTGATGATTTATGATTTGCTTTGAGATTGAAGCATAAATGATATTGTTGTTGAGTTGTGAAAGGGTTTCTCACATATTACTCAAACCATGAATGTGAAAGGATTTTTCTCACATAAAGGATTCATAACTCATTGAAAGGTTTTCTCAATTGAACTTGAATCAATGATTAAGGAGCTACTCTAATGAAGGGACAAGAGGCGATTACCTATGTTCCCTAGTGTAGACAAGAGGCGATTACCCATGTTCCCTAGTGTAGACAAGAGGCGATTACCCATGTCTATAAATAATGAACTATGACTAATCCGTGGGAATTATGCTTAGCACCGAGTGGACAAGTGGCGATTACCCATGTCCCATAAACTATGTGCCACCATAGGATGATTGTATAGATAGACATTAACTAGTGGATCCACGTAAGCTAGAAGTTCATGGTCTTACCTTGGCAAGTAGGACACCCCTTTTTGGTGTGGGGTAGACACCAGATTCCATGTATAGCTCGCATGGTCTTACATGTCTGTTAAAAGTAATTTCCCATGATAACGAATCTAAGTAACTAATGAAGATGTTTCAAAGGTTTCAAAGATGTTTAAGCTTGCATTTGACCATGTGTTATTACTTGTGTTTTCTAGCCCTTTTCTCATGTTTTAGCTTGATCAATGCATGTAATGAAAATGTCCTCTTTTAGTATGACATGATGATTTTATGCATAGTTATCATAATTTGTACATGTTTTGTACTAACTCATACTCTTGCCTACATTGATTAATTGATGTAGGGTGTGACGACTCTACCCCATCCACTCGTGGCTAGTGCTTGTATTAGAAGAACTTGAAGACTTTGTGATTCCTCCTACTTCGAACATAAGGCCACGTTTATCTTTCATGTCATTTACTTAGGTTGAAACTTTGTATGGGTTATGTCCCAACATTTCATTTTATGAGTTTTAGATGGCTTTGAGACTATGTATAGACTTCCGCTATGCGTTGTAACTCTTTGGTTATGAAATTGTCTTTTGTTATCTTAATTTGCTATTATCTTGTATGACGCATGCTAAGTGGCTTGTATGAGGCCTTTCGGGGTCTCGTACGCCATGTCACGTCTAGGGGGTACTTTAGGTCGTGACAATGTCGTAGACTCTTGTCATTTTTTACGACATATTTTTTCATTTAAGGGCAAAATTATAGGAATTAGGTGACTTTATCTTTTTTTTTGTGTGATAGCCAATGGATATTGTCGCCCTATGGTGCTCAGTCAAATTTTTTGTAAAAGCTTTACTACGAACTCAATAATGAGTTAGGAGAGAATGTTTTAGAGTCTCACCATTTTACAACATATTTTGCCATTTAGTAACTAATTTATAGAATTAGTCGACTTTCTTAGTTTTTCGAGTGTGTAAGCTCATAGGTATAGTTGCATTTTGGTGCTCGGTCGATTGTTGTGAAAAACCATTATAAGGACCTCTGTAATAAGTTGGGGGAGCATGTTGTAGAGTCTCACCATTTTTTACGACATATATTTCCATTTAGGGGAAAATTTATAGAAATTAGGTGACTTTCTTAGTATTTCATATGTGTTAGTCCATGTATATTGTCTCCAATTGGCTCTCGGTCAATGTTTCTGAAAAAATATTATGTGGACCTCTTGAATAAGTTGAGGGAGCATGTCGTATAGTCTCACAATTTTTATCCACATATTTGACCATTTAGGGGAAAATTTAAACGAATTAGGCCACTTTATTAGTTTTTCATGTGTGTTAGCCCATGGGTATTGTCACCTCATGGAGCTCGGTCGATAGTTCTGAAAAACATAATGAGGACCTCCTTAACATGTCATAGAGTCTCACCATTTTATGACATTTTTTCTCATTTAGGGGCTAATTTATAGGAATTAGGCCACTTTCTTATTTTTTGTGTTTGCTAGCCCATCGGTGTTTTCGCTTTATGGTGCTTAGTTGATTATCTGTAAAAACACTATGAGGATCTTCAATATAAGTTGGGGAGCATGCTGTAGAGTCTCACCATTTTTATGATATATTTTGCCATTTGGGGGGCTATTTATAGGAATTGGACCACTTTCTAAGTTCTTAGTGTGTGTTAGACCCTTGATATTATCGTCTTATGCCGTTTGATCGATTGTTCTGAAAAAACTTTATGACAACCTCTGCAATGAGTTGGGGGGCATGTCGTGGAGTTTCACCATTTTTACGGCATATGTTTTCCATTTAGGGGCCAATTTATCAGAATTAAGCGACTTTATTAATTTTTCGTGTGCGTTAGCCTATGGATATTGTCGCCTTATGGCCCTCGGTCGATTGTTATGAAAATCCCTTATGAGGATCTTCGTAATAAGTTGGTGAAGCATGTCGTAGAGTCTCACCATTTTACGACATATTTGCCATTTACGGGCCAATTTATAGGAATAAGGCCACTTTCTCAATTTTTGGTGTGTGCTAGACCATGGGTATTGTCGCCTTATGGCACTTGATCAAATATTTTGGAAAACCTTTACAAGAACCTCCATAATGAGTTGTGGGAGCAAGTCGTAGAGTCTCATCACTTTTATGACATATTTTGCAATTTAGTGGTCAATTTATATGAATTAGGTAACTTTTTTCGTCTTTCATGTGTGTTAGCCGATGGGTATTGCCGCCTTGTAGCTCTCAGTCGATTGTTCTGAAAAAACTTTACGAGGACTTACTTAAGGAGTAGGGGGAGCATATCGTAGAGTATCACCACTTTTATGACATATTTTGCCATTTAGGAGCCAATTTATAGGAATTAGGCCATTTTCTTAGTTTTTTGTGTTTGTTAACCCATGAATATTTTTATTATGGAGCTCGGTCGATTGTTTTGAAAAAATATTACGAGGACCTCCGTAATGACTTTGGGAGAATGTCGTAGAATCTAACAAACTTCTACGACATATTTTGTCATTTAGGGGCTAATTAATAGGAATTAAGTGACTTTCGTAGTTTTTCATGTGTGTTAGCCCATGGATATTGTCGCCTTATCGCTAGGTCGATTGTTTCAAAAAAATATTACGAGGACCTCCGTAATGAGTTTGGGGAGAATGTTGTAGAGTCTCACAATTTTATGGCATTTTTTATCATTTAGGGGCCAATTTATACGAATTAGGTCACTTTCTTATTTTTTGTATGTGTTAGCCCATCGGTGTTGTCTTTATGGTGCTTAGTTGAATGTTCTGTAAAAACACTACGAGGACCTTCAAAATAAGTTGGGGAGCATGCCGTAGAGTCTCGCCATTTTTATGAAATATTTTTCCATTTGGGGGGCTATTTATAGGAATTAGACCACTTTCTAAGTTCTTGTGTGTATTAGACCCTTGATATTATCGTCTTATGGCGTTCGGTTGATTGTTCTGAAAAAAACTTTATGAAAACCTCTGTAATGAGTTGGGGGGGCATGTCGTGGAGTCAATCCATTTTTACAGCATATTTTTTTTCCATTTATGGGCCAATTTATCAGAATTAGGCCACTTGTTAGTTTTTTGTGCGTGTTAGCCCATGGGTATTGCCGCCTTATGGGGCTCGGTCGATTTTTCACGACCCAAGGTTTATCGTAGGTGTAGCAGGGCATATAGGACCCCCTTAGCATGCATACAACACAATATAAAGAAATAAGGTAAAAGATAATCTCATATAAATGTAGAGAGTTTGACATAAAAGCAAAAGTCCAACAAAGTTTTGACAAGACATCTATAATTAATGTAAGAGTGGTTGGGACGTAACCCATACACCACGTCAAATGACTCAAAGCATCAATAAAAGAAGTAAAGATGTCTTCATGGTCTTGTCCTTGGAGTATGAGTACTCACCAATCAATTGCGAATCAAGATCAAACCTAGCCACGGGAAGGAGGAGCAAGAGCGTTGGACCCTACAATAATGAAACAATGTAGGAAAAAGTATGCATTAGTACATGGAATGTACTATGTATGGGGAAATATGCATAAAATAAAGATGATATCATGAAAGTTTTGAACATGTAATGCATGACCAACATTTAAACATTTGAAGGCTTTAATATGCAATATCATATAGATCATAAGACATGGTCAATGCATCAAAATAAGAGACATAAGAAAGCTTTAAAGAAACATGTTCGTTTTGTGGGATACTAGCTTTAACCAACAATATGACCATGAGAGATATATCATGGAATCCGATATATCCCTCATACCGAAAGAAGGGGATTCTACTTGCCAAGGAAAGAATCCATACACAACATCGTTTGCTAAAGGGGATCCACTAGCTAGATCATTTAGGACAATCCTACGGGGGCACATAGTTTTGAACTAGAGGTTGCTACTAGAGACTACCCTATTTGAGCCTCCACCTCAAAGACCTCTCGGTGCTAAGAAAGAATCTTAATGGAATAGATAAAAAAATTAATTATCAAAGCATAACAATAGGAAAGGATCAATACCAATCCATATCTTAAAATTGTAAATATAGAATAGCTCCTTTGAAACATGATTCGAGCTTAAGTGAGAAAACCTTTTACTATCATGAATCCATAAGTATGTGAAAAAACCTTTCACAATCATTGATACTTATCTTAAAAGCATCATTTCATCATAATTCAACCTTTCCATAAACATGCATAAAATCCTTAGTCAATCCATGATCATAAAATTCATACTTCATAAGTAGAATCAAAGCATAATGCATGGGTCCATGTGAAATAAGCTTTAAATCATGTAACTACTTCAAATAATGCATAATAATGTAGAATAACATCAATTGAATCTAAATCAAGAGGACCCATAGAGAATTCACAAACCTTAATCATATTGGGTAAAATTGACATTGAAGGATTGAGATCTTTGGGGACTCAATGCATGAAATCCATTGGTGAATACCCACATAGCTTGATAATGAAAACCCAAAAGTAACGGTGGATTGAAACCTTTGAATTGAAACCCTAACTTCTTCTTTCTTGAGCTTGAGAGAGAATTTGAGAAGAAAACCTTGGAAGGAACTCGGCAATTTGATGAAGTGATTGAGAGTTAAGGGGTTTTGAAGGTTTAAATGGGGTTGTTATATGGTTAAAACAACATATTTTAGGTGTTGGGTAGGTAGGAAAAGACAAAAATACTCTTAAATAAAATTGTCGGGCTGATTCTACGGTTTCGACCTATGGTCCGTAGGACTTTCTATGGACCGTACTAGTCAACCGTAGGACCAACTACTGGAACCCATATTTTTCCCAACTTTCAATGAAACCCTTCTACTACCAATAGAACTTTCTACCGTCCGTAGGCTAATAATTCTCAAACTACTCTTCAAAACCAATTAAAAGAGTAAGCGATCTTTGTGAATAAAAATACCCAACTAAGAGTCGGGGTCGAATCCCATAGTGAATGATACAAGGAAAGGAATTCTATCAGGAAGTTTGGAATGTACATTTATTCATTTGAAGCAATAAAACAAATGGGTGGATGATTTAACCAAATTTAATAAAAATGATTTGGTTATCAAAAGTCACAATGAAGCTAAGATTTCAGAAATTCAAATAAGTAACAAATAATATAGGGGTGCGGGGTTTGGAAATTGATGTCACATACGGATAATTTTGATGCACTATAGTGATGAACATTCATGGATAGGCTGGGTCATCTTCAATGACACTAATCTTCTTTCGATCTCAAAGAATCATATCATAGAATCTTCTTTCGATCTCATCTATGTGCTATACTAAACAACCCAATACCTTACACTATTCTTTCTTTTGATGCAGCAATAGGGCAAATAGATCCGACCCATAACCTCTATGTTCAAACAAGTTATAGTCATCAAACCTAAATTGCAATTATCAAACTAATTACCCACTCAAATAAATCACTTTCGAGCATCAATCAGAGATCAGAAGTAGGAATTAAGTTTAAAACCTTAACCCATAAGTTAACCCCATGCTAATTAGCCCAAATCAAAGTATGAACAATTATAAAATAGAGCATTACACAATACCCACTACATTAAATCAACACCCAACCCCATGGTTGCACCCCTAGATCTTGGGGTTTTAGCCACCCATCACAAAAACAAAGAAATTATACCTTTCATGAAAGCAGCCATGGGTAGCATGAAATTAAGAAATTACAAGCAAACCCACTTTGAATTTAACTTTAATTTATCGATTTCAAGAGAACAAGTTGAAAAACCCCAAAAACTAAAATTGTTCTCGACAAAGTAAAGTGTTTCTCTCTCTAAGAAAAGCTTTTCTCACTATCATCCAGAATCTGATTTTTTTGAACTCTCCTTTTTCTCTCTTTCCCTTGGCCTATTTATAATTTCCTCAAAATTTGGCCCAAAACTCAATGCGTGACCCATTGGGCGACGTTAGTCGGGCTCACTGATCACGATAGGTTGATCGCCCATTGCTCCTCAGCTCGTCTTTCTCTTTCTCTAGGCTTCAGGTGTTTGAACTTCTGTTGGAGAGTTTGTTCGAGTCTTTCTTTCACATTTGGTGAATCACCAAGTACCACTTTTTTTCACCTTTCAAGCCTTTAGTTTTTCTCCTTGTATTGTGGCCTTCCGCGATGGTCTGCATGTTCGCCGTTCTCATTCAACATATCGCCTTTTGGTTTGGAGTTTGCCGACCTACCTCAATTAATCTAAGTTTTGTGCACTGTCAATTTGGGTGAGGTCGTACCCATTAGGTGATTCACCCATCTTATTTGGCAATCAACAATGTGGAGTTTACACTTCTTTTTACACATTCATCCTTGCCTTGTCCTTTAGCCTTCATAGTTGCAAATAATCAAAATATCATTAGAATAGGACTTAATTAGGCATTGAGGAAACTAATTGTTGAGCTAAATAGGCCACAAATGAGTGTAAATATACCACTCATCTACACCCCCAACTTCAACTTTTGCTTGTCCTCAAGTAAATCAAGAACACAATCAACTCAACAAGGGTGTCTACAACAGTTCTGAATGAAAGCTAAATGCAAGTGACATTACAGGACTACTCTCAACAACATGCTATAGTAAATCATGATCAAGTAGCTTCAAATGATGACTAGCCGGTCTCAACACAAGCTAAAGCTCACTATAGCTTCTTTTCTAATGCAAGACCATGTTTCAAAAAATGCATTCAAGTGCCCTCACATCAAGAACTATTCCATGCTATCACAAAGCAAATCAATAAAGAAATAAGGAACCAATGCAACTCTCACTCTCTCAAAAGAGAAATATATGCAAGCTTCATACTATAGGTTTGCCCATATTTTCCAATCATCACACAACCTAGTTCATGCAAGATCTCATGGGTCTTTTAGGCTTGTAATTAGGCTGAGGGTTAAGGTATCATTAATTTGGCTTAGGGACTTTATCCTTTCAAAGCATTGTTGCAATCATCATCACTTCTTCTCAAGTTTTTTTCATTTTTTTTGTTTTGAGAACTCAAACTTTGGCTTATCAATCATTTTATTGGGAACCCTCTTTAATTCCATCAGCTCTCTTTTTCATTTCAATTTTTCAACATTGTTCATCACAATATTTCTCTCTTTCTTTTATAATTAGGGGTTCCTTCTTTTTGTAACAAACTTCAAAGTTGAGTTTTATTTCATCTTTCTTTGCCTTGCACATTGCCTTTCTTCCTCCTTCCTTTCCTCACCGTCAACTTAGGCTTTTGGCCTAAGTTGGCTATTAAAACAAACCAATGCTTCAAAAAGTATTTTAGGTGAAAAGGTCGGGACAATTTGGCTCAAGAGGTTTCAATATGGTTGTCAACAAATTGTTTAGGCTCAAATGGTGCAAAAATGGATGCGCACGCTCACTAAGTAGTCACAAAGGATATGGAAGTTTGAGTTCCGTCTCAAAAATTTTTTTTGCCCAACATCATGCCTTACACTTACCCATGTTTAGACAATTAGACTAACAAGGCAAATTCTAGGAAACCACACACATGCTTTCAAGTAAAACCTCACCACACATGGCACTTAGAATAAACTCACTTAGTACAGCCTGAAAATATCAAAATCTTGCTTGCGATGTTCATTGCAAAGCTCACATCAAAACGTAGCTAGTCAATACATCATTTAAAAAGATCACTGAAAAGTGCAACCACATAGATTTATTTCTTGCAACATGAACACTTTACACCATGCTCATCATGAGTACTATTCAAGACATCGATATTGAACACAACTGATCCTCGAATTATTATCAATGAAAACTCAGGCATTTCATGATTTCCAAAACTCATGGGGCAAGAGAAATTCTTGAGAGAAAGAGTCAAAGAGAGATAAACCAAACCAAATGAAACACTATCATGAAAGAAAAAAATAGTACAATCATCCAAGATTGAAAGTAACAAAATACAAAACATACAATAAAAAAGGAATATTGGCACAAGTGCCCTCACGCCACTAAAATGTAAACAACATTTTCCTTAATACGAAAACAAGAAAAAAAAGTATGGGAGGAAAAGTTAAATTGTCCCCCTGACAGGCTACGCTCTTGGTGTGCTCTTATCAGGAGTCTCTGGGGGAATGGCATCATCCGGGAATTATGGTTCGACAATAATATCACAAGAGGTAGCAATGTATCATCAACTGGGGCATCAGTGCCTAGTGCATGACTAGGAGGGATGGTGGAGTTTGAAGAGACTCCACTGGTGCCCATTGCGGAGGTCTCTCAAACGGATCTCTCTAATGTAGACTGGACTATCACCTCCTCTGTGTACTGCAACTCTATAAGTGTCAGTGCAATCCTTTTCACATCCTCCTCTCTCCTCAACTCATCCTTGTTAGTATCGTCGACCAAATCATCATTATCCCTCTCATCCTTCGCATCAATATCATCAACAACAACATCATAAACTTTCTCAGCCTCCCCACTCGGCTGCAAACTCTGAGATGGCTTACTGCTAGGCATAGTTGGTGGTATAGAAGCAGGTGCATCAGGTAGGGGATCATCGCCCTAAAGCATCAAGATATCAGTAGACCAAAGCTTGACTACATCAGCTCTCAAAGTATCAAGCTCGCCTCTCATAGTCTCAAGCACCTCCGAACTACACTCACCCTTTTCCCAAGCCTCTAGTCTAGTAGTTAGGTTATCCAACCTCACACCGTGTGACTCAATAGACCCATCGCACTGGGTCACCCTATCTCTCAAAGGGGCCATAGCCCTCTCAATGAAATGAGCGGATGTTGTGGTCTTAGAAGCCAAGGTAGCAGGATCGACAACGGGCACGGTGTATGGGGTGGCGGCTTCCTCCGAGCTGCATCGTCCCATAGAAAGTTGGCCTCAATCTTCTAGATATCATTGGAAGAGGCCAGGGTGACCCACACATCCGTTTTCCCCCAAAAGGGAATTCCAGCTCTTTCACACAACTTTGTGTTAAGGGCCGGGAATGGGAGTGAGTTATGCTCCTCTCTGACCCTTAGTAACATCTCCTCAACAATGATGGACCCCACATTTATCTACCCCCTGTCAATGATGGTTTTCACTAACACCGCCTTGTGATGCTGAAAGATAGACTTATTTTGAGAAGGCATGATGTTTCTACTTATATATCCGAACCAACACTGGGCACCTATGTTCAAATCCTTCTTCTCAATTCTCTCTCCATCAGCCATCCAAGGTGGAGAAATATCAGATATCAATGGTGCCAACCACCCTTTCATAGCGTCAAGCTCATGGTGCATCCAAATCTGAAACATGTCACCCTTATTTGAGGGAGTGCCAAGGGTTTTATTTTTTCACCTGTGTGGCATTGTACCATGTTGCCTCGCACTTTGACTTCTTCCAAGGGCTTCTAAACTATGCCCTTCCTTTTCTTTTGTAATGCTTGAGCATAGGCTGCGTAAAACACTCTTACCCACGATGGAACATATGAGTTATGAGGTCGTGTAAACCCCTCAAAACTGTGGAATTTAATAGTATCCTAAATCGCTGGGTAGTCATTCACATCAATGTCTTTTGAGAGTCATATATCCTCTAGAATGGTACGCTCTCCAGCTGCCTTGAGCCTATTGAAGCTTCTTAGAGTGATTATCGGGAGAACTCTTGATGTCGGTGCTTTCATAGAAGAGGGTGGATCCAACTTGGACCTGACGTTCATTTTTTTTTGGCAACACAATTTTTGGGTTGCGCACTTTCAATTGTAGAGGAATGAGGAGTGGTTTGTTGTGGTTGGTGAGCCCCTAATGTCTTATTGATTAATATACCCTTTTTCTTTTTCAATGGAGGAGGAGGAGGAGAGTCTCTATCGGATTTCGTATCAAAAGTCACCACCTGTTTTCTCTTATTTTTAGCCATAGTATGCAAGGTATAAACATTCAAACATCAAATTGGTGAAGGTCAGTTGAAATCAAAGTTAATTGAATGCACAGTTCACAAATTGCTCTAAGGCTCACCTAAAGGAAAGGCGGTTCGCCTAACAAGATGGGCGATCTTCGATAAACTCACTGAATTAGATAGTGCAAAATATCAAAGATCTCAAGCATGATAGATGGAGTCAATTTGAACTCAATAATTCACCGAATTGGCTTCGACGGGCTAAGACAAGTCGGTAGAAACTGACAGTGTAAAATGAAAAGAAACAAGCATGAAGGGCGATGTAAACTCCCACTTTGCATTCCGCCTAGTGGGTTTCGGTTTACTAAGACATGTACACCAAATGGAACACTATCCAAGGTCACATATTCACTCAAGAAGGCGAGATGGGGCTTATTCGGTGGTTCGCCTAACTGCCTTGGCGAGCTAAGACAAGCACGCCGAACATGTGGTGTTCAGCCCAGTGCCTATGTTAACAAGTTAAACCAACAATATCTAGTTCCCCATAAATTTACAATCAACCCACATGCTTTTCTACCTATGGGTACTCAGACATCCCCCAATTATCACAAAGTATAGCTAGAATTGATGATTTTCCCTTAAGAAAGTCATCACGCTATATATCATTGGGCAAAATAAAGCAATTGGGTCAACACTGGGCTAATCAGACTTCACCCACATCAAATTCAACCAAGACCTAGTATATACAAGGGATCAATTTAAATAAATAACCAACACATTCAATTCTAGTGATTTAGGCACAAACATAAGCAATCAACTCATGGGCATAGTTCAATACGATCATTCTAAAACAACCCAATGAAATCAACTAACAATAAGAATCACATGGCCTATTGACCATACATAAAACACATTTGTAAGCTCAACTCACAAGATAGAAGTCAAACGGCAACCTCAAAGTGAAGCAATTATGTGCAAACAAGGGAGGTTAGGGTTTTGGTCAACTAATCAAGACAAATAATGCACTCCATGCTCTCAAGAATCACACACCAAGGACAATCAGACACTCAAATATTCTGTTGCAAGTGAAATGAAGGAAATGGTCTCAGAGATGACAAAGGATTTTCATTTTAAAATGAAAAGACCTTTTGCCTTTTTATACTAGGAACTTTCAGCGGTCACGACTAAGGTTGCTGAGTATGTTCGGTGAATTGCCGAATGGAGCTAAAGCTTGCCGAAGAGGCCTGAACGAATACATAACCTGAAGGCTGATTTGGCAAACTCGATGGAGTCTGCATATCGTACTTCGGTGGATCACCTTTTTGAGCTCAGATCACCTAAGTTGACAGTAAACTTTTTTACATTTTTCATCTCAGAAGGTGGACAAGAATGAGTCCACAGAACGCCTTCGGTGGATCAGCGTTATGGTTTTGGCATCGCATATTATTTCTCTTGCAACACTTTGACTTCTTTTCAACCTGCACTCATAACACATGTTATTGAAAGCAATAAAATAAAATTAAAGACTTGTGTTGCCTCCCAAGAAGCGGCGTATTTAATGTCGTGGCACAACATAATTCTCATTTCCTATAAATTCATTTTTGGGATTTAGGACGGTGTCAGTAGGTAACATTCCCTTTGGCCTCGGACTGAGATGGGTGGAGATCTGGCACATCTGAGTTTCCAACTATTTGATAGACATCGAATGAGAGGTCACCGTTGAGATAAGGTGGAGAAGTCATTTTTCAATTCTTTCAACACCTTGTTGGATCCTTCAACCTTGTTGAAGATTCTTGTAAGCATTTCATCGGTTCGGTTCCCTTCCGGACCTACTGGATCTTTTGGTCGTGGGTGATCATGGGGAGGAATATATATATCTTTCTAACCTCCCTATCTCTCCAATTTCAACCTTTCCTATCATTCCAACCACTATCTCACTCCTTTTTCAAACCTTGGTTCTCACTTTGTCATTGGTAGTTTGAACGAGAACCCCCCATTTGATTTCCCAAGTACTAAACTTCTTCATTTTATAAGGCCTCAAACTTGGCATCATTAGGGCATTTCCCACTACTTGTTCCAACCGCATTCATTGACTTGAGACCACCTCCTATGACATGTTTACACAACAAATCAAGTTGGGTCATCATTTTAGCCATATTTTCATCTCATTCATTGTCCTTCTCAATTTTTTCTTTACTCATGCATAGTTGTTAAGTAGACACCTGGTCCTCTCTAGTATGCCATGCTCGATTAACCTTGGTCATATCATCTAGCAACAATGTTTCCACTTCATATAGTTGTCTCATTAATCCTCCTTGGACCAACTGATCAGCCACACCTTTATTGACTGAATCAAGACTTCAATAGAAGTGTTGCAGCAACAAATTATCCGGAACACAAAGTGTTGGACATTGCAAGAGTAATTTGTTGAACCGCAACCAAGTCTCATGTATAGGTTCACCACCAATTCTTTTGAAATTTTGGATTTGGGTTCGAAGTTTAACCATCTTTTAGGGGGGAAGAATATTTCAAAGAAATCTTTAGTCAACTCATCCCATGAAGTGATAGAATCATTTGGAAATTCCACCACCCATCTTGTAGCATCACCTGTCAAAGAGAACGGGAATAACCTCTACCTCAAAGACTCTTGCGAAATATTTTTGAACACAAACGACCCACGTACTTCCACAAAATTCCAAATGTGTTCATGGGGATCCTCATTAGCTAAACCCCCAAACATTCCTCTTAGCTGGAGTAATTGTAGCATTGTTGCGGTTACATGAAAAATTGCCCTCCTAGCTTTGAGAGGTATCCGGATGGTTCCTGTGGTTTGTATGATGTTCACATGTATATCATTCAAATCACCCATGTTGTCATTTTTCCCGTAGTAACTATCATTGTAACTTATGTGGCCACTCTTGTTCTAAACCTGCAAATCAGCAAGTCACAACACCAAACAACAAATCTACTACAACTAAAAAAATTTGCAAACTAATTTCTCAAATGAAATTTCTAGCCATCATGTCCCGGTAGCGGCATCATTTTTGATAACCCTAAAACTACTCTTCAAAACCAATTAAAAGAGTAAGCGGTCATCGTACATAAAAATACCCAACTAAGAGTTGGGGTCGAATTCCATAGAGAATTATAAAAGGCAAGGAATTCTATCAAAAAGTTTGGAATGTAAATTCATTCATTTGCAGCAATAAAACAAATGGGTGGATAATTTCACCAAATTTAATAAAAAGAATTTGGTTATCAAATGTCACAATTAAGCTAAGATTTCAGAAATTCAAATAAGTAACAAATAATCTAGGGGTGTGGAGATTGGAAATGGATGTCACATAGAGGTAATTGTGTTGCTCTATAGTGATGAACATTCATGGATAGGCTGGGTCATCTTCAATGACACTAATCTTCTTTCGATCTCAAAGTATCATATCATAGAAACTCCTTTCGATCTCATCTAGGTGATATACTTAACAACCCAATACCTTACACTATTTCCTCTTTTGATGCAGCAATAGGGAAAATAGATCCTACCCGTAACCTCTATTTTCAAGCAAGTTATAGACATCAAACATAAATTACAAGTATCAGACTAATTACCCACTCCAATCAATCTATTTCAAGCATCAATCGGAAATCGGAAGTAGGAATTAAGCTTACAACCTTAACCCATAAGTTAACCCCATGCTAATTAGCCCAAATCAATGAATGAACAACATCAAAAAATAGAATAACACAATACCCACTATATTAAATAAACACCCAACCCCATGATTGCACCATTAGATCTTGGGGTTTTAGCCACCCATCATAAAAAGCAAAAAATTATACCTTTCATGAAAGAAGCCATGGGTAGCAAAGCAATTATACCTTCAATTTATCATTTCAAGAGCAAAAGTTGGAAAACCCAAAAAAGTAAAAGTGTTCTTCACAAAGCAAAGTATTTCTCTCTCTAAGAAAAGATTTTCTCACTATCGTCCATTATCTGAATTTTTCAAACTCTCCTTTTTCTCCCTCATTTGGGCTATTTATATTTTTGCCAAAATTTGGCCCAAATCTCAATGCGTGATTGATTGGGCGACATTAGTCGGGCTCACCGATCACGGTAGGATGATCGCCCACTAATTTTCAGCTCGCCTTTCTCTTGCTCTAGTCTTCATGTGATTGAACCTCAGTTGGCGAGCTCATTCGAGTCTCCTTTTCACATTCGGCGAATTAGCGAGTACCACTTTTGTTTGCCTTTCAAGGCTACAAATATCCCCCTTGTACTTTCACCTTTAGTGATGGTCAATATGTTCGCCCTACTCATTTGGCATGTCACCTTTTGGTATGGAGTTCACCAACCTTCCTCAATTAATCAAAGTGTGGTGCACTGTCAATTAGGATGAGGTCATACCCATTTGGCGATTTGCCCTTCTTTTTTAGTGATCAACAATGTGGAGTTTACAGTTCTTTTTACAGTTTTGGCCAATCTTTAAAATATCCATCTTTGCCTTGTCCTTTAGCCTTCATTTCTCCATATAGTAAAAATATCATTAGAATTGGATAAAATTATGCATTTAGGACACTAATTGTTGAGCTAAATAGGCCTCAAATGAGTGTAAATCGACCACTCATCATATACCCCATCCGTAGAAATCAACTTAAACCCTAAAATTTCACTATGTCTTGATTGCTTCTACTGAACCCTTGTACGGTTTGTAGAAATCCTATGACTCGTCCTGGTCAATCATAGAACAAGATACTAGGACTTGATTTTAAAAAAATATCATACACTTCCTACGAGTGGATTTTATAGCCCGTAGAACCTTCTATTACCCGTAGGAAGGTCCCGTAGGACACAATCAGTAGTCCAAAAATGAAAATTCTCCTCTTTCCAATTTTTGAGGTGTTACACGATTGTTTAGATATTTTTTTAAGAGGACCTCCGTAATAAATTGGGGAACCATGTTATACAGTCTCACTATTTTAATGACATATTTTTCCATTTAGGGGTCAATTTATAAGAGTTAGGCCATATTCTTAGTTTTTCATGTGAGTTAGACCATGGATATTGTCGCCTCATGGCGCTTATCAAATGGTCTGAAAAAACATTACTAGCTCCTCCATAAGTAGTTGGGGGAGCATGTCATAGAGTCTCACCATTTTTATGACATATTATGCAATTTAGGGGGCCAATTTATAGGAATTAGGTGACTTTCTTAGATTTTTGTGTGCGCTAGCCCAAGGGTATTGTCGTCTTATGGTGCTCGTTCAATTGCCTTGAAAAAACATTACGAGGATCTCAATAATGTGTTGGGGGAGTATGTAATAGAGTCTCACCACTTTAATGACACATTTTGCCATTTAGTGGCAAATTTATAGAAATTAGGCCACTTTCTATGTTTTTCGAGTGTGTTAGACCACGGGTATTGTAACCTTATTATGCTCGGTTGATTGTTCTGAATAGCCTTTATGAGGACCTCCGTAATGATTTGGGGGATCTTGTCGTAGAGTCTCACCATTTTCTATGACATATTCTTCCATTTAGAGGCCAATTTATAGTAATTAGGCAACTTTCTAAGTTTTTCGTGTGCGTTAGCCCATGAATATTTTCACCTTATGGCGCTCGATCGATTGTTCTGAAAAAACACTACAAGGACCTTCGTAATGAGTGGGGGGAGCATGTAATAGAGTCTTTCCATTTTATGACATATTTTGCCATTTGGGGGCCAATTTATAGGAATTAGGCCACTTTCTATGTTTTTAGTGTGTGTTAGATTATTGATATTGTCGTCTATGGAGCTCGGTCGATTGTTTTGAAAAAGCTTTATGAGGACCTCCGTAATGAGTTGAGAAACTATGTTGTAGAGTCTCACCATTTTTACGACATAATTTGCCATTTAGGGGCTAGTTTATAAGAATTAGGTGGATTTCTTTGTTTTTCGTGCGTGTTAGCCCATTGATATTGTCGCGTTATGGCGCTCGATTGATTGTTCTAAATTAAATTTAAGAGGACCTCCGTAATGAGTAGGGGTGGTAGAAGATCATAGAGTCTTACAATTTTTACAAAATATTTTTCCATTTAGGGGCGAATATATAGGAGTAAGGCCACTTTTTTAGTTTTTCGTGTGTGTTAGACCATGGATATATTCGCTTTATGGCTCTCGTTCGATTGTTTAGAAAAAACTTTACGAAGACCTCCATAATAAGTTGGGGAGCATGTCAAAGAGTCTCACTATTTTTTACAACATAATTTTCCATTTTGTGTCCAATTTATAGGAATTAGGCCACTTTCTTAGTTTTTCGTGTGTTTTAGCCCATGGGTATTGTAACCTTATGGAGCTTGGTCGATTGTTTTGATTACATTTATGAGAACCTCCGTAATGACTTGGAGGAGCATGTCGTAGAGTCTCACCAATTTTTAGGACATATTTTGCCATTCGGGGCCAATTTATAGGATTTGTGTCACTTGCTTATTTTTTTCATGTGTGGTAGCCCACGAATATTGTTGCCTTATGGCACTCGATCGATTGCTCTGAAAAAGTTTATGAGGACCTCTGTAATAAGTTGGAAGAGCATGTCATAAAGTTTCACCAATATTTATGACATATTTTACCATTTAGGGCCCAATTTACTAGAACTAGGTGACTTTTTTTATTTTTTTAGTGTGTTAGTCCATGGATATTGTCACCTTATGGAGGTCGGTTGATTTTTCTAAAAAAATCTTTACGAGGACCTCCATAATGAGCAGGGAGAGAATGTTGTAAAGTCTCACCATTTTTACAACATATTTTTCCATTTAGGGGCAAATTTATTGGAATTAGATCACTCTCTTAGTTTTTCATGTGTGTTAGTCCATGGGTAATGTCGCTTTATGGCGCTCGATTGATTGTTCTGAAAAAACTTTACAAGGAACTCCGTATTGATATTGGGGAGCGTGTCATAGAGTCTCACAATTTTTTTACGACATATTTTTCTATTAAGGGAAAATTTATAGAAATTAGGCGATTTTCTTAATTTAGCATGTGTGATAGCCCGTAGATATTGTTGCCTTATGCTGCCCAGATGAATGTTCAGAAAAAACTTTACGATCAAACACAATAACAACCAATTGATCACTATATAAGTTAATAGACAAGGTTACAACAACTGACAATTACATAGGAACAGTGCAGAAATAAGAAGAAACAGAGAAGGGATGAGAAGAGAATTAAAAGAGAAAATAGAGATGAGAAATAGAGATTCGATGCAATAACAATAACCTAACCTAACTATGCCTAGAGATAGTATATTTATATCAGATATCTCCTCCTCCACTTGCCGCATATTTAGCACGCACTTCCCCACGTTCTGTTAGACAAAGTCAATTAATCTTTTAGATGGTATTTTCACACGGTTACTCCTTCTAGGCTGAATAATATTATGATTATCTTCCGGTTTAGCCCTGTTGTCCTCCACGTCATCTTCCGGTTTAGCCATGTTGTCCTCCACATCATCATTATGGTTCATAACAATACTTCCCTCCTGCAAAAGAACCTTGTCCTCAAGGTTCTGGTAAGACTCAACCCTATTCTCAGTGAAATCAGTTAAACTTAGTGGAGTAATCTGTTGCTTTGGCTCTCCAATGCACCGCTTTAATATCAAAACATGAAAAACGGGGTGAATAAGGGTTGTGCCTGGAAAATCTAGTTTGTATGCCACTTGACCAATGCGCTTAAGGACTTGAAATGGTCCAAAATAACGCCTGCCCAACTTAGAATGTTGTTGCAGGCGCACAATGTTTTGACGATATAGCTTAAGCTTGACAAACACCCAATCCCCCACAGCAAACTCAAGCTCAGAACGATGTTTGTCGGCCAACTTCTTCATGCGAGACTGTGCCTTAATCAAATTGAGCTTTAACAGTACCAAAATTTCATCTCTATCCAGAAAATAATTTTCCACCAGATCACTAGGACTGCTACCTTTAATGTAGTGAGTTATAGCAGGAGGTTCTCTCCCATAAAGCGCCTGAAAGGGAGTAATACCTGCCGAAGTTTGGAGAGAGGTGTTGTACCAATACTAGGCCAATGGCAACATGGAAACCAAATTGTTTGGCGAATCAGCAACATAACAACGAAGATATTGTTCCACTCATTTATTAAGGGCCTCAGACTGCCCTTCAGATTGTGGATGGTAGGCGGTACTCATTGCCAAAGAAGTTCCCTGCAAACGATTGATTTCCTGCCAGAAGGTGTGCAAGAACCGAGGATCACGATCAGTGACTATGGTTCTTGGGGGCCCATGAAGATAAATAATTCCTACCACGAAGGATTCAGCAACAACTTTTGTGGAAAAAGTTGACGGTAAGGGAATGAAGTGACCATATTTTGTTAAACGATCAACCACTATCATGATAGTAGATTTTCCCTTTGAGCTAGGTTAGCAAGTGATAAAATCCATTGCAATGTCTTCGAATACCAAATCAGGGATTGGCAAAGGTTGCAACAATCCATCCGGATGGTGATGAACATCTTTCATTTGTTGACAGGTTTGACAGGAAACAACAAAATTATGGATATCACGCCTCATTTGCTTCCAGTAAAAATTTGAAGCTAATCTGTGATATGTACGAGCCACCCCAGCATGCCTACCAATAGTAGTGTCATGAAATTCATGTAACAAGTGATTACTGAGTGGGGAATCAGAGAGAATGACCAATCGTCCCCTAAAGAATAGGAGGCCATCACGGTATACATAGCCCAAGTAGGTGGCGGGATGACCTTCTAATTGCTTCTGGATATCAAGAAGTTCGGGGTGTGATTGATTGAGAAATTTCAGTTCCTTTTCAAGCTCATAACTGCGGAATAAATAGCCTGTAAGACAATGTCAGAGGGACGAGAAAGGGCATCAACAACTTGATTTAATTTCCCTGGGCGATAGATAATTTGAAAGTCGTACCCCACCAACTTGCTAAGCCACTTTTGTTGTTCTGGAGTTTGTATAGTCTAATTGGTTAGATTTCTTAGTGATTGTTGATTAGTGAATATTGTGAACTTGCGCCCCAATAAGTATTGACGCCATTTACTCACAGCTTGAGTAATGCCAAACATCTCTTTATGATAAGTGGATGCTCCCTGCATGCGTGTGCTCAACTTCTGGCTAAAATAAGCTATTGGGTACCCTTTTTGAGACAAGACAACCCCTATACCTCGCCCAGATGCATCAGTTTCTAGTTGAAACTCTTGGGAAAAATTCGGCAATATTAGTACAAAAGTTGTGCTAAGTTTCACCTTTAAAGTCTCAAAGGCAGTCTGTGTAGAAGTATTCCACCTAAACGTTTCCTTGCGCAACAAATCAGTAAGAGGTCCTGCTATGGATGCATAATGATGAATGAAGCGACGGTAATAGCCAGCAAGACCTAGGAAACTATGAACTTCCTTGAAATTCTTGGGTTGAGGCCACTGTTGGATAGTTGCAATTTTTCTTGAATCTACACTTAGGCCTTGCTGAGATATCACATGTCCCAAGTATTCTATTGAAGACTGACCAAATAAACATTTGGCCTTCTTGGCCACCAATTGATGTTGTCAAAGTAATTCAAGCACTGATCGTAAGTGGATCAGGTGGTCTTTCCAATTAGGGCTATAAATCAAGATATCATTAAAAAAACCAGCACAAACCGTCAGAGATAAGGCCTAAATATCTCATTCATGGTGGCCTGGAATGTCGACGGAGCATTGGACAGCCCAAATGGCATCACTAAAAATTTGTAGTGGCCATCATGTATTCGAAATGCTGTTTTGGTGACATCTTCAGTTTTGACCCTAATTTTATGGTATCCAGATAGTAAGTCAAGCTTTGAAAAATAAATTGCACCATTTAACTCATCAAATAGCTCATCAATGGTGGGAATAGGAAACCTATCCCTCACAGTAATGGCATTGAGAGCCCTATAATCCACACAAAATCTCCAAGTACCATCTTTTTTTTGAACTAACAATACTTGAGAAGAGAATGGACTCGTGCTAGGCCTGATAACCCCATCCCTAAGCATATCCGCAACCAATTGTTCCATAACTTGTTTTTGGAAGTAGGGATAGCGATATGGCTTAACATTGACTGGTTCAGCCCCAGGATTTGAATGAATCGCATGATCTTGTGACCGTGATGGTGGCAATCCTTTTGGTTTAAGGAAAACATCAGAAAACTCATCTAAAATAGGGACCAAGTCTGAATGAGTGACTTCCTCAGTCAATCCTTCATTTTGCACCACTTGTAGGCAGTAATATGAAGAGACCGAATCAGTAGCGACGTACCTTCGAAGGCTATGCAATTGGACTGGCATTGCAGTGTTTGGAATATCCCCTTTCCAACATATAGTTTTCCCCTCTAAAGTGAATTCAAAGAAACGCTCAGCATAATCTTGCATCACCCTTCCCAGTGTAGAGAGCCACGCAGCCTCAAGAACTATGTTCGCACCATGCATAGGAAGCAAATATAAATCATGTGTGAGAGCATATCCCTGAACCGTTAAAGTAACCTGTCGTACAACACCTTCACAATGGAGTCATTAACCGCTACCAACCATCACAGAGAAATTGGGAGTGGAGTCCACTTGAAGCTGCAAAAAATTGGCTACTCGCGTCTGGACAAAATTATGGTCACTTCCTCCATCCAACAATACTTGAACCGGAGATCCATTTATGTGCCCGAGAAATCGCAATGTAGATGATGAATGTCCACCTTCCAAGGCATGATATGAAATAGCAGACTGCTCTTGAACCTCTAGAACTTGTAGCTCTTCGACTAATAGGTCATCGAGGTTAAACGGCTCTGGTAAGTCAGGTTGAATATCCGAGTCTTCGGTTAGAAGAAGTAACTGAGGTGGAGACTTACACTTGTGGCTTGCAATGTATTTTTCCTCACAATAGTAGCATAATCCACACTCACGCCGACTTTGAATCTCTGAATAGGTAAGGCGTTTTAGTGGTGGCGGGTTCCACGTAGAAGTCGTCGTCCTTGTTGACGATGGAACGAACAAAGTTGAGGAATGCTGATTAGGGCTAGGCAAAAGTGGTGCCCCTCTATTAGCAAAAGCTGGCCGATTCGTGCCTTTTTCTGCTTGGATGCGACACTCATGTATATGTGCCCATTTAAGTGTGTCACCATAAGTTTTAGGATCATGGCTAAGAACTGAGTTTTTGATGTCTTCTCTAAGCCGAGAAATAAAAAGTCTTACCATTAACCCATCTGAAATATCATTTGTTTCATTAGCTATGGCTTCAAAACGACCCTGTAACTCCGATACTGTAGTTACTTGCCTGAGTTTTGCCAGACGGCCTTCAGCAGATTCCAGACCTTTTGACTTGAAACGAACCTTTGCTTTCTCTGCAAAATGCTCCCATCCGATCAATTGTTTGTTTCGAAACAACCATCGATACCATTCTAGCGCATCTAGATCAAGATAGAATGACGCCATTGTGAGTTTCTGTGAATCTTCAATTCCATAAAAATCAAAGTAGCGCTCTGCTTGAAATATCCAAGAATCTGGATGCTCTCCGCGAAATCGTCCAAGTTCCACCGCCGCTGGTCTATGCCGGAGAGTTGGTGCCGCCGGAGGGTTATCTTGTCGTGCTATTGCCATTGGTAGTTCATGACTTTTTTTACCCACTACCTCCAATAATATTTCATGAATTTCCGCTAATTCCTTCTCAAAGGAAGTGGTTGCTTCCCTCACATATCCATCAACAAGAGCCTTGAGTCGTTGTTGGTCCTTCATTAAAAGACTTTTGGATGAAAGCACCAATAAAACAAACACAATAACAACCAATTGATCACTATATAAGTTAATAGATAAGGTTACAACAACTGACAATTACATAGGAACAGTGCAAAAATAAGAAGAAACAGAGAAGGGATGAGAAGAGAATTACAAAAGAAAATAGAGATGAGAAATAGAGATACGATGCAATACCAATAGCCTAACCTAACTATGCCTAGAGATAGTAGATTTATATCAGATATCTCCTCCTCCACTTGCCGCATATTTAGCACGCACTTCCCCACGTTCTGTTAGACAAAGTCAATTAATCTTTTAGATGGTATTTTCACACGGTTACTCCTTCTAGGCTGAATAATATTATGACTATCTTCCGGTTTAGCCCTGTTGTCCTCCACGTCATCTTCCGATTTAGCCCTGTTGTCCTCCACATCATCATTATGGTTCATAACAATGACCTTCGTAATAAGTTGGGGAGCATGTAGTGGAGTCTCGCCTTTTTATTACATTTTTTGCCATTTAGAGGCTAATTTTTAGGAATTAGGCCAGTTTCCTAGTTTTTTGTGTTTCTTAGCCAATTGATATTGTCATTTGCCGCTCAGTAGATTGTTTAGAAAAACTTTACGAGGACTTTCGTAATAAGTTGGGGAAGCATGTCGTAGAGTCTCACAAATATTTATAACATATTTTGCCATTTAGGGGTCAATTTATAGGAATTAGGCCACATTCTTACCTTTTTGTGTTTGTTAGCCCTTGTATATCATTGTTATGCCGCTCGATCTATTGTTCTGAAAAACCTTTATGAGGACCTTAATAACGAGTTGGGGGAGCAAGTCGTAGAGTCTCACAATTTTTACGATATAGTTTTCAATTTAGGACAAATTAATAGGAATTAAGAGACTTTCTTAGTTTTTCGTGTATGTTAGTCCATGGTTATTGTCGCCTTATGGAGCTCGGTCGATTGTTTTGAAAAAACTTTATTAGGACCTCCGTAATGAGTTGGAGGAGCATGTCGTAGAGTCTCTCCATTTTTATGACATAAATTTCCATATAGGGGCCAATTTATAAGAATGAGGCAACTTTCTTAATTTTTCATGTGTGTTAGCATATGGATATTGTTGCCTTATGGCGCTCCGTCGATTGTTCTGAAAATCTATTACAAGGACTTATTTAATGAGTTGGGGGAGCATGTTGTAGAGTCTCACCATTTTTATGACATTTTTTCCATATAGGGGACATTTTATCAGAAGTAGGTGACTTTCTTAATTTTTCATGTGTGTTATCTCATGGATATTGTCATCTTATGGCGCTCAGTCAATTGTTCTGATAATCCATTATGAGTACCTCCGTAATGAGTTGTGGAGCATGTCGTAGAGTCTCACCATTTTTACGATATACTTTTCCATTTAGTGGCTAATTCATATGATTTAGGCCATTTTCTTAGTTTTATGTCTATGTAAGCCCATGGGTATTGTTGCCTTATAGCGCTCGGTCAATTGTTCTGAAAAAATATTTATGGACCTCCATAATGAGTTGGGGTAGCATGTCGTAAAGTCTCACCATTTTTATGGCATATTTTGCCATTTAGGGGTAAGTTTATAGGAATTAGGTGACTTTCTTTGTTTTTGGTGTGTGTTAGCCCATAGATATTTTCGTTACGTCGCTCAGTCGATTGATCTGAATAGTCTTTATAAGGACCTAGTAATGAGTTGGTGGAGCATGTCATAGAGTCTCACCTTTTTTACGACATATTTTCCTATTTTGGGGCCAATTTATAGGAATTAGGCCACTTTCTTCATTTTTTTGTGTTTGTTAGCCCATGGGAATTGTCTCTTTATGGCGCTTAGTTGATTGTTTTGAAAAAACTATACAAGGACCTCTGTAATCAGTAGGGGGAGCATGTCGTAGTGTCTCACCAATTTTTACGACATATTTTGCTATTTAGGGCCAATTTATGGACTTAGGCCACTTTCTAAGTTTTTAGTGCGTATTAGATCTTGGATATTGTTGTCTTATGGTTCTCAGCTGATTGTTCTGAAAAACATTATGAGGACCTCCGTAATGAGTTGGGGAGCATGTTGTAGAGGCTCACCAATTTTTCTTTCATATTATGCCATTTAGGGACCAATTTATAGGAATTAGATGATTTTCTTAGGTTTTTGTATGTCCTAGCCCATGGTTATTGTCACCTCATGGTGCTCGTCAATTGTTCTAAAATAGATTTATGAGGATCTCTTTAATAAGTTAGGGGAGCATGTCGTAGAGTCTCACTATTTTTGTGACATATTTTACCATTTAAAGGCAAATTTATAGGACTTAGGCCACTTTCTTATTTTTTCTTGTGTGTTAGCCCATGGGTATTGTCACCTTATGGCGCTCGATTGATTATTTAGGAAAATATTTATGAGGACCTCCGTAATGAGTTGGGGGAGCATGTCGTAGAGTCTTACCATTTTAATGACATTTTATGCCATTTAGGGGCCAATTTATAGGAATTAGGTGACTTTCGTAGCTTTTCGTGCGTGCTAGCCCATGGGTATTGTTGCCTTATGTTGCTCGGTCGATTGTTGTGAAAAAACTTTATGAGGACCTCCCTAATGATTTGGGGGAGAATGTCGTAGAGTCTCACTATTTTTACGACATATTTTGCAATTTAATTTCCAATTTATCGGAATTAGGCGACTTTCTTAGTTTTTCATGTGTGTTAGCCTATGGGTATTGCCTCCCTATGGCGCTTGGCCGAATTGTTCTGAAAATTTTTTACGAGAACCTCCATAATGATTTGGGGGAGCATGTCGTAGAGTCTCACCATTTTTTACAGCATATATTGCCATTTAGGGAACAATTTATAGGAATTCAGAGACTTTCTATGTTTTTCGTGTGTCTTAGCCCGTGGATATTGTCGTCTTATGGCGCTCAGTCAATTGTTCTGAAAAACTTCATGCGAACCTCCTTAGTAAATTGACGGAGTATGTCATAGAGTCTTACCATTTTTACGACATATGTTGCCCTTTAGAGGACAATTTTAGGAATTCGGTAACTTTCTAAGTTTTTCTGTATGTTAGCCAATGAATATTATCGTCTTATGGTGCTCGGTCGATTATTCTGAAAAAACATCGTAGGGACCTCAGTAATGAGTTTGTGGAGCATGTCGTAGAGCCTGACCAATTTTTATGATATATTTTACCGTTTAGGGGCCAATTAATAGGAATTAGGCCACTTTCTTAGTTTTTTCATGTGTTAGCCCATTGATATTGTCACCTTATCGAACTCGGTCAATTCTTTTAAAAATTTATTTGAGGACCTCCGTAATGAGTTGGGGGAGCATGCCATAGAGTCTCATCATTTTTACAACATATCTTTTCCATATACGGGACAATTTATAGGAGTTAGGCCACTTTCTTAGTCTTTTGTGTTTGTTAGACCATGGATATTGTTGCTTTATGGTGCTCGGTCGATTTTTCTAAAACCTCATTATGAGGACCTCCAAAATGACTTGTGGAGCATGTCATAGAGTCTCACTATTTTTAAGACATATTATGCCATTTTGGGGCCAATTTATAGGAATTAAGTGACTTTCTAAGGTTTTCGTGTGCGCTAGCCCATGGGTCTTATTGCCTTGTGGTGCTCAGTCAATTCTTCTGAAAAAACTTTACGTAATGAGTAAGGGGAGCATGTCGTAGAGTCTCACCATTTTTATGACAAATTTTACCATTTAGAGGTCAATTTATAAGAATTAGGTCACTTTCTTACTTTTTTGTGTATGTTAGCCCACGGGTACTGTCACCTTATGGCACTTGGTCGATTTTTCTGAAAAATCTATATGACGACCTCCATAATAAATTGATGGAGCATGTCATAGAGTCTCACCATTTGTTACGACATATTTTTCCATATAGGTGATAATTTATAGTAATTCGGTGACTTTCTATGTTTTTCGTGTGAGTTAGCCCATGGATACTGTCGTCTTATGGTGCTCGGCCAATTGTTTTGAAAATATTTCATGAGGACTGTAACACCTCGGATTCAAAAGGAAGGAAATTTCTTATTTTTCAGGTCTTGTGCCAGTACTGTTGGAAGCTACTTACGAACCGTAGGTCGACTTACGGGCCGTAGGTGGCGACAGTAGTTGGCAGGGTAAATATTTTGAAAATGTCAAGTTTCTGGATCCCAATGAAGGTTCGCCAGGATGGCCCATCCCTCCCTAAACGAGTCATAAGTAGGTCTCGTAGGTCCCTCAAGACTTTGTGAAATTTTAAGGGTCCAAGGTTTGATTAACGGTTCGTATGTACGGTCCGTCAATTGACCTACGGACAGTACATGGGGTCTCGTTGTTTGAAGGTCCAAAGAAATAGTTTATGAACTTTTCTACGGTTGACCAGGACAATCCGTGGTTTGACCTGCAGACCGTAGGTTGAAGACGACATTTAATTTTTAAGGGCTTTTTGGTCTTTTTCCTAATTGATCTACTCCTAATCTAGGTTGGTTAAGCTCTAATCCTAAGCCCTATATAATTATTCTAAGCCTAATTCTCTCACTTTCTAATCACTCCAAAATTCCCTCCAAAGTCTTTCCCCAAATATTTCTCACTCTAGAAGATTGAAGAAGAACAAGAAGGTTTTAGGGTTTTCATTCAAGTCTCCTAAGATGACCATTGATTTCAAGCGTTTGGCACCAAGGTATGATAGCTTTCCCCTATGGAGTCTTTTCCTCCATAGGGTTCCTAAATTCTCCAATTTGCAAAGTTAGAATTCTCCAATTGAAATTAGGGTTTTCTTCTATCTCATGGGTTCTTTCCAATTATGATTTAATTGATTAAATTGAGCTTGTTTATGCATGAATTGAGTTAATTCAATGATATTTAGATGAAATTATATGAGCCCATGCATGATTTATGGTTTTAAAGCTATGATTCTATGATGAAGTTCATGAATGATCAAAAATGAGTTTTATGAAAATATGCATGTTCAATTATGACATTGATGAAGAAATAAGTTGCTCTGAGAGTGAAGCATTTTATTGTTGTTGTTGTGAAAGGTTTTCTCACAAATAACTCAAATCATGAATGTGAAAGGATATTCTCACATAATGGAATCATAAAGGTTGAAAGGTTTTCTAAACTAAACTTTGTATCAAGATTAAGGAGGTATTCTAATGATAAGACAAGAGACGATTATCCATGTGCATTAATGATAAGATAAGTTATGAATCATGACTATTCCGTGGGAACTATGCTTAGCACCGAGTGGATATTGAGATGGAAGCTCTCCCTCTAGTAGAGGCCGGGTTTCTAGTAGCAATCTCCTTGTCTCATAACTATGTGCCACCGTAGCTTTGTCTTAGATAGACATTAGCTAGTGGATCCACCTAAGATAGAAACTATGGTTCTTACCTTGGCAAGTGAGAACACCTATTTTTGGTGTGGGGTAGACACCGGATTCCATGTTATAGCTCACATGGTCTATGTTGGTTAAAAGGCTCGCTTCCCACAATAATGAACTAGGTTTCTTTCTAAAGGCTTTTAAGCATATGTTGTTTTAAGAGGATTTTCTTGCATTTACCATGGCTTTTACCTCATGTTTTCTATCATGTCATCATATGATTTAACTTGGTCATTGTATCTATGTATAGCCCCTTTTTGCATGATTTTGTAACCTAAATGCATAGTTATCATACTTGGTACGTTCTTGTACTAACACATACTCTTGCCTACATTTTCTTATAAGTGTAGGGTCCGTCTTATCTCCATCCATCCATGGCTAGTCGTTGGATTCGAGAATTGAAGATTTGGTGAGTCCCTCATATGTTCGATGAAACGATCCAAATGCCCGAAAATGTGCTTCGGAAACACCTATAATTGTAATTTCCATATATCTCAAAATCCGTGCATGATTTCGGAAATTCGACTTCATATTCTTATTTGTGGGGTCAAATTGAGTGGGAAATGGGTCTAACCCGAATTTTAGAGCAACCGTATCAAAATTCGAAAATCGCAAAAATTGCGATTTGAGGGTCAACTTTAAAGGGGCATATCTCTTAGCACACAAGGAACTGGAAGGGCTGCAACCTATCAAATTAAAGCTCTTTGAGTTAGCTTTCCAACGCACTTGGTTTCACCTTATTCCGCGTTAGGATGAGGGAGTTATGACCATTTTCGTAAAACCTGTCAGTGCAGAATTTCCAATTCCAGTGAGCGAATTTTCTAGGCGGGTTGGAGTCATTTTTTTATAAAAAGGGGATATGTCCCATATTTAGTCATTTTCTAAACTCCAAAAACACTCTCTAAGCCCTCTCCAAAAATTCCACCAAGATCTTCAACCAAATTCAAACATCTCAAGCTCTAATTCCGGATTCAAGACTCAATCTCAAGCTTCGATTCTCCATTCCAATCTTCATCAAGGATTCTCCAAAGTTGAGGTATGTGGGTTTGATTGTGGAAACCTTCCTTTCCACAAGTCCAACCATTTATCCTCTATTTCTACTTCAAGTTTATGGGTCCTCATGATCAATTATGAACTCTTGAATTACGGAATTACTACTACACACCCTATTATGGTCCTTTTTGCATATTATCATGAAATGGAATTTTTATGTGATGTTTATGGTTTACATGCTTCCATGATCAAATTATGAAGGTTGATATATATATGTATGTTGTTGGTGGGCTGATTTATATGGATTTTGGAATTGGTTGGAATTAGTATTCTTGAAATACATGATTTCATTTATATGAACAATTGCCCACCTTGTGTTTGATAAAATGCCCATTATAGAATTCTTAGGAAAGGGAAGGTCCAAGGTACGTCCTATGAGACGGATGGTTATGTAATTACTGAAATGATGATGAAATGGACACATGTATATGATTTTTCTCTAAATAAGTGTTGTGAGTCGACCATGCCTAGTACGGGGGTAGTAGGCCCGTATAACCATATCGAGGGGTTTGTACCTTGGTTGCCTAGTACGGGGGGTAGTAGGCCCGTATAACCGTATCGAGGGGTTGGTACCTTGGTTGCCTAGTACGGGGGGTAGTAGGCCCGTATAACCATATCGAGGGGTTTGTACCTTGGTCCCTAGCTCGGGGGGTGGTAGGCCCGTGTAACCATATTGAGGGGTTTGTACCTCTTTCGCCTCTCCAAGGGGGTGGTAGGCCTTGGAAATACTATATTGATGGTCACTCGCCACACATGTACTACGTCCCACTAAATATGATTTTTATGTAAGCATCATACATATACATTAATATGCTATCTATTTTATTAATATGCTCTCTATTGGGTATGATTACGCATTTTTCCTATGATGTCCATCTAATGTAGCATTGCATTGCATCCCATATACTTAGTACATTCAAATGTACTAACGCATACTCTATGCCTACATGATGTCACCATGTAGGGACCGGAGCACCGCTTGACCATCCTCCTCCGCGTGGCTAGTACGAGTTTCTATAGTGGTTATTGGTGAGTCCTCCATTTCGGGGACGTTGCTCATGATCTTTTGTTATGTATAAAACTTTTCCTTTTTAGTTATGTTTTGACTATGAGGGTGAGCCCGGTAGTTTGTCTTGGCCCCCGCTAAGTACTCATGTTTAGAGGTGGTGTTGGACAAGTTGTGTATTATGCTTGAGCTTGACTCATCTATGGTATTTATGTATCTTTTTTTTTCTTGCTCCCTTAGTCCCGTTTTCCCCTTGATTATGCTTATCGCTTATGGTCATTTAATTGCTTCCGCGACCAAGAATGTGTAATGATACTCTATGAGGCTTGTTTGGGGTTCCTTCGGGTTCCCCATTCGCCGGTCACACCTAGGCCCTAGGCTTGGGTCGTGACATTCGAGGACATAGACACTATTACCTTTTATGTCATTTAACTTTTAAGACTTATATGGGTTACGTCCCACATTCCGTCTATTCATGTATTAGATGGCTTTGAGACTATGTTTAGACTTCTAGTACTTTGATATAACAATTATCTCTTGAGCTCTTATCTACTATTATCTTGTATGATGTATGTTATGTTTCTTGTATAGGGCCTTCCGAGGTCTTGTACGTCATGTCACGTCTAGGGGGTACTTTAGGTCATGACAAACTTGGTATTCAAAGCACAAGGTTTTAGAAAGGTCCTAGGATGTCCCATAAGCCACGTCGAGTAGAGTCTTGTTAATGGGTGTGAAGCGCGCCACACTTATGAATGGGAGACTTTAAGATATTTAGGAAACTCTACTTATTTCATCACTCTAAAGTCATGCTATAGAGTTTAACTCTATATGCCTCTCTCCTAATCCCTATCCGATGCTTTTTAGGATATGGCAATTCGAAGGGCACATGCTAAGAGGAATGCGAGAGAGAATGTGGAACAAAAAGCTCCTCAAAAGGCTCCTCAAGTTTCGGTTGACCCTTTGGCCGAGCAAGTGACTAATAAAAAGTTTAGGGCATCTTTTCAAGTGTTGGCCCAAGCCATGATGGTTTAAGACAATAGGGAGGTTGTGGTCCCTGTGAACCCAAATGTTGGTATGGTGGCATCTAGAGTAAGGGACTTCACTAGGATGAACCCTCCGGAGTTTCATGGATCTAAGGTTGAGGAAGATCCTCCAGAGTTCATTGATGAGGTGTATAAGGTGCTAAAGATCATGGGTGTGACCCCGGTGGAAAAGGCAGAGTTGGCCGCTTATCAACTCAAGTGTGTGGCTCAAGTGTGGTTTGATCAATTGAAGAGCGAGAGGGCGGTTGATCTACACTATAGATGTCGGATCACCAACACATTTCTTCAACAATGAGACAAGGAAAACCGGATGCACCGATGCCAAATCATTAGATAAGTCAAGTTCATAAGCAACCTTACCAACACGTCTCCAAATATGATATGGGCCCCATAACGGGGGCTAAGCTTCCCTTTCTTTTCGAACCTCATTACACCCTTCATGGGTAAAATTTTAAAGTAAACCCAATCATCAACATCAAATTCTAAATCTCTCCTTCTAACATTGACATAGGACTTTTGTTGACTTTGAGCCATTTTCGACCTTTCTCTAATAAGCTGAACTTTCACCATGGCCTCATGTACCAACTCGGGACCTATCAAAGCAACTTCACCAACTTCAAACCAACCTATAGGAGATCTACACCTTCTACCATAGAGTGCTTCAGACGGAGTCATACCAATACTAGAATGGTAGCTATTATGGTAAGCAAGTTCAATCAAAGGCAAATGATCATCCCAATTATCCTTGAAATCAATTACACAAGCTCTCAACATATCTTCCAAAGTTTGGATAGTTCATTCCTCTTGCCCATCGGTTTGAGGAAGAAAGGCCGTTGTAAGCTTAACACGAGTTCCAAGACCCTTTTGGAAAGACTTCAAAAATTGAAAAGTAATTTAGGTACCACGATCGGAGATAATGGATAAAGGCACTCCATGAAATCTAACCATTTCTCTCAAGTACAACTTAGCATAATCCGCCGCCGAATAGGAAACCTTGACGGGAATGAAATGGGTTGATTTCATCATACGATCAATAATAACCCAAATCGAATCATTTTGTCGCCGGGTGCATGGTAAACCAACAATGAAGTCCATATTCACATCTTCCTACTTCTAAGTAGGAATACTAATATCTTGGGACAAACCTCTCAGCTTTTGACGCTCAACTTTCACTTGTTGACAATTAGGACACTTAGCCACAATTTCCGCAATACCCTTCTTCACCCCATTCCACTAATAGATCTCTCACAAATCACGGTACATCTTGTTAGCTCCAAGGTGAATGGAATATTGAGAACTATGGCCTTTCGACAAAATTGTTCCCTTAGGTCATGTAAATCAGGAACACATAAATTAACTTGATATCGAAGCACTCCATCTCCCCCTTGGGAGAAATCCTCTACAGACTTCTTGAGCACCGCTTCCTTCAACTCAACTAAATTAGGATCAAGATCTTGCTTAGTCTTCACATCAGACATAAAAGACGATTCTGAACTATTGTGAGTCATAAAATCACCCTCACTAGAATCAATCAATCGAACACCCAATCGGGCCAATCTTTGAACATCTCGAACCAATTCTTTCTTACCATCCTCAATATGAGCAACACTTCCCATAGAGCACCAACTAAGAGCATCCGCCAACACGTTCACCTTGCCGGGGTGATAGAGGACACTCATGTCATAGTCCTTTAACAACTTAAGCCACCTTCTTTGGCGAAGATTTAGATCTTTCTGTTTGAACGCATACTGCAAACGCTTATGGTCAGTAAAGACATCAACATGCACACCGCACAAGTAATGCCTCCAAATATTTAAAGAAAACACAACCGCCGCTAACTCTAAGTCATGGGTATGATAGTTCTTTTCATGAACTTTGAGTTGCCTTGTAGCATAGGCAATGCCTTTCCCGTTTTGCATAAGTAAACATTCTAGCCCAATTCTCGAAGCATCACAATAAACCACAAATCCATCGGTCCCTTCCGATAAGGTCAACACAGGAGCCGAAGTAAGTCTATCATTCAACTATTGGAAACTCTTCTCACACGCTTTCAACCATATGAACTTAACCTTCTTTTGAGTCAAAGCCGTAAATGGAGAAGCAATTGAAGAAAACACTTCAACAAACCTCCTATAATAGCCAGCTAAACCCAAAAATCTTTGAATATCCAAAGGTGATAGAGGTCTAGGCCAATTCTTAACCACATCCGTCTTTTTAGGATTTGCCTCAATACCTTTGGCGGAAACAATGTGTCGAAGAAAAGCCACGAATCTCAACCAAAACTCACATTTACTAAACTTTTCAAAGAGTTGTTGGTTCTTGAGGACTTGCAACACAATCCTCAAATAAATGGTATGCTCATCCTCACTCCTTGAGTAAACCAAAATATCATCAATGAACACAATCACGAACATATCACATATCAAGGTATTGTCTAAACACCCTATTCATCAAATCCATAAATGCGGCCGAAGCATTTGTCAACCCAAATGACATTACCAAGAACTCGTAGTAACCATACCATGTCCGAAAAGCCATTTTAGGGATGTCATCTTCCTTCACCCTCAACTGGGGATAGCCCGAACGAAGGTTGATCTTAGAGAAGTAACTTGCCCCTTGGAGTTGATCAAACAAGTCATCTATCCTTGGAAGAGGATACTTATTCTTAATGGGGACTTTATTCAATTGTTGATAATGAATGCACATACGAAGTGAATCATTTTTTTTTCGAACAAACAAGATTGGAGCACCCCATGGAGAGATACTCGATCGGATGAAACCGTTATCCAACAAATCCTTCAATAGCTACTTTATTTCCTTAAGTTCTGCTGGAGCCATTCGGTATGGAGGAAGAGAGATAGGTTGTGTATCAGGGAGAAGGTCACCGAAGTCTATTTCCCTTTCGGGAGGAACACCGGGTAGATCATCGGGAAACACTTTCGAAACCTCATTAACAACGGGGACCGACTCAAGAGTAGGGGTTTCAGAATCCACATCCCTCACCCTAACAAGATGGTATATGCAACCCTTAGAAATCATCTTCCTAGCTTTAAGACAAGACACAAATTGACCTTTAGGCATAGAATTTCCCCCTTCCACTCTAGGATAGGCTCATTTGGAAATTTAAACTTGGCCACTCGGGTTTTACAATCAATAGAAGCATAACAAGAATGCAACCAATCCATCCCAAGGATAACATCAAAATCTAACATATCAAGCTCTACAAGATCGACATGAGTGACTCTATGGGATAAAGAGATGGGACAATTTCTATAGACTCTCTTAGCCATAATAGATTCACCAATAGAAGTAGAGACACGAAAGGGATCTAACAACACATCCAGAATAACATCAAACCTCATAGCCAGATATGGCATCACAAAAGACAAGGTAGCACCGGGGTCAAGCAAAGCATAAATATCAAGATGGAAACCTTTCAACATAACGGTAACCACATCAGGAGAACCCTCTTGCTCATAGTGAGTCTGAAGTGCATAGAATCGGTTTTGCTGCTAATTTCCATTAGCACCCGATGAATTTTGAGGTTGAGTTCGTCGATGATTATCCCCTTCATTTTTAGCCACTAAGGGACAATCCCTTATCTTATGATCCATCCTGCCACAACCAAAGCATGCATTAGAACTAGCTAGACATTTACCCTCATGCTTTTTCCCACACATAGCACAAGTAGTCGATGAAAAGCCACCACCATTCCCTCCTTGAGGCTTAGGGTTAGACACCCTATCCTTGTTGGACTTTGGAGGAGCATTGGAGGAACCTTGACTGGAGAGCTTTTGTTGAAACCTAGAACGACCATGTCCATCGAACCTTGAGTGTGAAAAATTACCATCATCGGTCTTAGCCTTCTTTGCCTCCCTAGACCTTCCCTTAAGTTTTTCCTCTTCTATTTGTTGAGCATGAACCATTAGGCGAGAAATGTCCGTATCATGGATAAGCATAGCGGTACAACATTACCTGACCACCAATTCAGACACTCCCAACAAAAACTTACTCATCCTTGCCCTAGGATCGGCAACAATAGTAGGAGTATATCGAGACAATTGTGTCAATTTCAAAGCATACTCTTTCACACTCATGCTTCCTTGACGGATATTGATGAACTCAAGCACCCTTGCCTCCCTCATATCAAGGGGGAAGAACCTAACAAAGAAAGCAACCTTGAACCTTTCCCAATCAAGAGGACCCGCACTATCTGCCCTCTCACTCTTCCATTGCTCAAACCACACTTGAGCCACACTCTCAAGTTGATAAGCGGCCAACTCTGCCTTTTCCTCCGGCGTCACATCCATGATCATTAGCACCTTGTAAACCTCATCAATTAACTATTGAGGATCTTTCTCAACCTTAGAGCCATGAAACTCCGGAGGACTCATTCTAGTGAAATCCCTCACTCTAGATGCCGTCGTACTCGCATTCGGGTTCACGGGAGCCACAACCTCCCTATTGGCTTGAGCCAACACTTGAAAAGCTTCCCTAAACTAGGGATTAGTCACTTGTTCGGCCAAAGGGTCGGCCGGAACTTGAGGAGCTTGAGGAGGAGCTTCTTGTTCCACATTCTCTCTCGCATTTGCTCTAGTATAAGCTCTTCGAGTTGACATATCTTGGAACACGTAGGATGGGGATTAGGAGAGAGACATATTGAGCTAAACTCTATGGCACGACTTTAGAGTAATGAAAGAAGTGGAATTTCCTAATCATCTTGTAGCCTCTCATTCATAAATGTGGCGCGCTTCACACTCATGAATAAGACTCTACTCGACGTGGCATATGAGACTTCCTAGGACCTCTCTAAAACCTTATGCTCTGAATACCAAGTTTGTCAAGACCCAAGGTACCCCCTAGACATGACATGGCATACAAGACCCCGAAAGGCCTCATACAAGCCACTTATTGTTTCATCACACAAGATATTATCAATCGAAGAGGTCAAGAGACAATTCAATATTAGAAGCATTTACAAAGCATAGTAGAAGTCTACATAAAGTCTCAAAGCCATCTAAACTTCATAGAAAAGAAAGAACGTTGGGGCGTAACCCAATACAAAGTTTTTAAAAGAATGGAAATGACATGAAAGTAAATGTGGCTACGTCCTTGTACATATATGGACTCACCGAATTCTTCAAGATCTCTAATATCACGAACTAGCCACGAGAAGATGGGGATGAGCCGGATCCTACACTTATAAGAAAATGTAGGAAAGAGTATGCGTTAGTACAATGAAGTACCAAGTATGATATCAATGCACAAAATCACTTAAACATTCTAAAACGGGACATTTTCATGACATGCAATGACCAAGCTAAAATATGAAAAAGGTTAGAAACATAAGTCATTAACCATGGTCAAAGCAAGATAAACATCTTTATATCACTTGTAAAATATCTTAAAAGAAGCACTTTAGTTCATCATTGTGGGAAGTTAGCCTTAACCGACATGTAAGACCATGTGAGCTATCAGCATGGAATCCGACATACTCCCTACATCGGAAAGGCCATCCTACTTGCCAAGGTAGGACCCATAACTTCTAGCTTACGTGGATCCACTAGCTAATGTCTATCTAGACAATCATCCTATGGTGGCATATAGTTTATGGGACATGGGTAATCGCCACTTGTCAACTCAGTACTAAGCATAATTTCCACGGATTAGTCATAATTCGTTATTAGTAGACATGGCTAATCGCCTCTTGTCTACATTAGGGAACATGGGTAATCGCCCCTTGTCCCTTCATTAGAATAACTCCTTAGTCATTGATTCAACTTTAGTTGAGAAAACCTTTCAACATGTTATGAATCCTTTATGTGAGAAAAATCCTTTCACAACTCAACAACAACATCATTTATGCTTTAATCTCAAAGAAAATCATAAACCATCATAAATTTCATAATTGAACATGCATACTTTCATAAAACTCCTCTTTTCGTCATTCATCAATTCATCATGAATCATAGCTTTAGAAATCGTTAAAACATGCATGGGTTCATATAAACTTCATTAAAATCCATCTTCTTCATAGTTCAACCCATCATAAATTCATAAATCTCAAAATTGGGGGAATTCGCATAGGTTCATGGGGATTCACATAGGTCACACTGGTTAGACCAAATTATTATTCACAAAATTTTTCCCCTAGGAAGTAGCACGTACGGTTACTACCCCCCTTGACCTACGATTGGTAGGTCAACAAATGAATAGTAGGTCAAGTAGTATGTCACACTAATTTTTAAAAATCAAAATTTTTTGCCCTTTTCAAATCTGAGGTGTTACATATGGTTGCCGATCCAAGGGCAAGGATGAGTAAGTTTGTGTCGGGAGTGTCCGAAATGGTGGTCAAGGAATATCGTACCGCCATGCTCATCAATGATATGGACATTTCTCGTCTAATGGTTCATGCTCATCAAATAGAAGAGGAGAAACTTAAGGAAAACTCTAGGGAAGCAAAGAGGGCTAAGTCCAGTGATGATGACTTTTCACGCTCAAGGTCCGACGGATATGGTCGTCCTAAGTTTCGACAAAGGTTTTCCTGTCAAGGTTCCTCCAATGCTCCTCCTAAATTCAACAAAGACGGGGTGTCTAATCCTAAGCCTCAAGGAGGAAATGGTGGTTGATCTTTATCGACTACTTGTGCTAAATGTGGAAACAATCATGATGATAGATGCTTTACCAGTACGGATGGTTGCTTCGATTGTTGTAAGAATGGTCATAAGATAAAGGATTGTCCATAACTTATGTCTAAGGGAAGAGAAGGTATGCAAGCTCCACCGAGTGGTTCAAGTAGGAATGTCCCCAAGCAAAATCGGTTCTATGCACTCAAAACTCGACATGATCAAGAGGGTTCCCCCGATGTGGTTACCGGTATGTTGAAAGTCTTTAATCTTGATGATTATGCTTTGCTTGATCCCGGTGCTACCTTGTCTTCTATGATGCCATATGTGACTATGAGGTTTGATGTTCGTCCGGACGTGTTGTTAGATCCTTTCTCCGTCTCTACTCCTATTGGTGAATCTATCATGGCTAAGATAGTCTATAGAAATTGTTCCATCTCCTTATCCCATAGAGTCACTCATGTTGATCTAGTAGAGCTTGATATGTTAGATTTTGATGTTATTCTTGGGATGTATTGGTTGCATTCATGTTATGCTTCTATTGATTGTAGAACCCGAGTGGTCAAGTTCTAGTTTCCAAATGAACCTATCCTAGAGTTGAAAGGGGGAAATTCTATGCTTAAGAGTCGGTTTGTTTCTTTTCTTAAAGCTAGGAAGATGATTTCTAAGGGTTGCATATACCATCTTTTTTGGGATAGGGATATGGATTTTGAAACCCCTATATTTGAGTCGGTCCCTGTTGCTAATGAGTTTCCGAAAGTGTTTCCTGATGATCTACCCGATGTTCCTCCCGAAAGGGAAATAGACTTTGGTATTGACCTTCTCCCAGCTACGCAACCTATCTTTATTCCTCCTTATCGAATGGCTTGGGCAGAACTTAAGGAATTGAAAGAACAATTAAAAGACTTGTTGGATAAGGGCTTCATCCGACCAAGTATCTCTCTATGTGGTGCCCAGTGTTGTTTGTTAGAACGAAGGATGATTCGCTTCGTATGTGTATTGGTCATCGGCAATTGAATAAGGTTACTATTAAGAATAAGTATCCTCTCCCAAGGATAGATGATTTTTTTTACCAACTTCAAGGAGTGAGTTACTTTTCCAAGATTGACCTTCGGTCGTGCTATCACCAATTGCGAGTGAAAGAAGACGACATTCTGAAGACAGCTTTTCGGACTAGATATGAGCATTAAGAATTCTTGGTAATGTCGTTTTGCGTAATAATGCTCCGGCTGCATATATGGATTCGATGAATAGGGTGTTTATACAATACCTAGATATGTTTGTGAATGTGTTCATCGACAACATTTTGATTTACTCAATGAGTGAGGATGAACATACCGCTCATTTGAGGATTGTGTTACAAATTCCTAAGTACCAACAACTCTTTGCGAAGTTTAGTAAATGTGAGTTTTGGTTAAGGTCTTTGGCTTTTCTCTATCACATTGTTTCCAGGAAGGGTATTGAGGTAGATCCTAAGAAGATGGATGTGGTTAGGAGTTGGCCTAGACCTCTATCCCCTTCATATATTAGAATTTTCTTGGGTTTGGATGGTTACTATAGAAGGTTTGTTGAGGGGTTCTCTTCGATTGCCTCTCCATTGACGGCGTTGACCCAAAAAAAAGTTAAGTTTGTATGGTCTGAAGCATGTGAGAAGGGATTCCAAGAATTGAAAGATAGACTCACCTCCGCTCCTGTGTTAACTCTACCGGAAGGGTCTGATGTGTTTGTGGTTTATTGTGATGCCTCACGAATTGGGTTGGGATGTGTCCTTATACAGAATGGGAAATTCATTGCTTATGCTTTAAGGCAACTTAAGATTCATGAAAGAAAATATCCTACCCATGACTTAGAACTAGCGGCGGTTGTGTTTGCTCTAAAGATTTGGAGGAATTACTTGTATGGTGTTCATGTTGATGTCTTCACTGACCACAAGAGTTTGCATTACGTCTCCAAGTAAAAGGATTTGAATCTTCGGCAAAGGAGGTGGCTTGAGTTGCTAAAGGACTATGACATGAGTGTCCTCTATCACCCCGGCAAGGCGAATGTGATGGTGGATGCCCTTAGTCAGTTTTCCATGGGTAGTGTTACTCATGTTGAGGATAGTAAGAAGGAATTGGTTCGAGATGTTCATAGATTAGCCTGTTGGGTGTTCGATTGATTGATTTTAATGAAGGTGGTGTTGTTGTTCATAATGGTGTAGAATCATCCTTTATGTCGGATGTGAAAGAAAAGCAAGGTCTTGATCCAATTATGATGGAGTTGAAGGAAGTGCAATTTAAAAATATGTTCAGGCCTTCTCCCAAGGGGGAGATGGTGTACTTAGATATCAAGGTCGTTTGTGTGTTCCGAATGTTTATAACTTAAGGGAGTGGATTTTATCGGAATCCAATAGTTCCCGATATTCCATTCACCGGGGAGCCACAAAGATGTGCTGCGACTTGTGGTAGGTCTATTGGTGGAATGGGATGAAGAAGGACATTGCGGAATTTGTGGCTAAGTGTTCTAATTGTCAACAAGTAAAGGTAGAGCACCAAAAGCCGGGTGGTTTGTCCCATCTATGGACTTCATTGTTGGTTTACCGCACACCCAGTGACAGCATGACTTGATATGGGTTATTGTGGATCGTATGATGAAATCAGCTCATTGCATTCATGTCAAGGTTTCTTATTCGGTGAAAGACTATGCTAAGTTGTACCTAAAGGAAATGGTTAGGTTGCATGGAGTACCCCTATCCATTATATCCGATCGTGGTACACATTTCACATCTCAATTTTGGAAATCTTTCCAAAAGGGCCTTTGTACCCGTGTTAAGCTTTGCATGACCTTTCATCCCAAAACCGATGGGCAAGCGGAACTTACTATTCAAACTTTGGAAGATATGTTGAGAGAATGTGTGATTGTCTTCAAGGGTAATTGGTATGATCATTTGCCTTTGATTGAGTTTGCTTACAATAATAGATATCACTCCAGTATTTGTATGTGATGAGTCGATAGTTTTTACTCATTTAGAGCTTCATTTGTACTAAATTGGTGTCCTTAATGCCCATTTTACACTCATAACTAATGTTAAATCGTTTATGTGCAGCAAGAAGTCTTTGGAATGAGGCAAGGACCAAAAATGCAAAAATAAGCTAAAAAGTTGCAAAATTGAAGGAACAAGAAGGTTGAAGTTCGCCCAAGGTAACATGGCGACATGCCGAGTGGACGGTGTACCGCCTAAAGTTCCAGTAGATAAAGAGAAGATCTAAGTCAAGTTGGCAAGCTGGGGAACCATACGTCGAGTCGCAAATCAGAACGACGAGTCCGATGTTCATCGCCTGATGTTCCAGGATGAAATTAGTACTAAAGTCAAACACTAAAAGATGAGAACAGGCAAATCGGTGCATCACCGAGTTCAAGGGCGAGCCCGACTTACGCCACCGAATGCTCCGACATTTGAACACGTGTGAAATTTTTGGGAAAGTATAAATAGAAATTTTTGAATTTAATTGAGTATTGAGTGATTGAGAGAGGAATCAGAAACTGTACTTAGGAAGTACATTGCACTTTGAGATTTTGGGAATTATTCTTATGAGTTCTTGGGAATTAAACATTCGGTATGCTTTTAGTTGATTGTATTTTGTTATTTGAAGACTTGGGAAATCAATGGCTAACATCTTTGGTAACTATTTCTCCCTTCTTACTATGATCAGCTAAAATCCCAATGCCTTAGGGGTGTGATTATGTATTCCATTACCTAATTAGCTTGTGGGTCTTTTGGATTGCTGAATTAAATGCTGATTTAGAATGGGTCCAATTGTTAAGTCATGTCTAGAGTCTAAAGTCTCACAATTTTTATGGCATGTTTTACAATTTAGGGGTCAATTTATAGGAATTGAGAAACTTTATTCATTTTGCGTATGTTAGCCAATGGGTATTATCGCCTTATGGCGCTCGAGTGAATGTTTTGAAAAAATTATATGAGAACCTCCGTAATAAGTTGGGGGAGTATGTCGTTGAGTCTCACAATTTTTATGACATATTATTCCATTTAGGGGCCAATTTACAAAAATTAGGTGACTTTCTTAATTTTCCGTGTGTGTTAGCCCATGGATATTGTCACCTTATGGTGCTCGGTCAATTGTTCAAAAAAACCGTTACAAGGACCTTTTTATTGAGTTGGGGGAGTATGCCGTAGAGTCTAATCATTCTTATGGCATATTTTTCCATTTAGGGGCCAGTTTATAGGAATTAGGCCACTTTCTTAGTTTTGTGTGTGTGTTAGACAATGGGTAATGTCGCCTTATGGCACTCGGTTGATTGTTCTGAACAAACTTAACGAGAACCTACGTAATGAGTTAGGGGAGAATGTCGTAGAGTCTCACCATTACTTATGACATATTTTGCCATTAAGTGGCAAATTTATAGAAATTAGGTGACTTTCTTAGTTTTTCGTGTATGTTAACCCGTAGATATAGTCACCTTATTCCGTTCAGTCAATTGTTCCAAAAAATGTTATGATGACCACTGTAATGAGTTGGGGGAGCATGTCGTAGAGTCTCAGAATTTTTGCAACATATTTTTCCTTATAGGGGCAAATTTTTGGGAATTAGGTGACTTTTTTTATTTTTCGTGTGTGTTAGCCCATGTATATTGTAGTCTTATGGCATTAATTTGATTTTTGAAAAAACATTAGGAGGATTTCCGTAACGAGTTTGGGGAACATGTAGAAGAGTCTCACCATTTTTTATGACATATTTTGCAATTCAAGGCAAATTTATAGGAATTAGGTGACTTTCTTAGTTTTTTGTGTTTGTTAGTTCATGAGTATTGTCGCCTAATGTTTCTCGATCGATTTTTCTAAAAAAATCTTATGAGGACCTCCATAATGATTTTTGGAGTATGTAGTAGAGTCACACCATTGTTATGACTTATTTTTTAATTTAGGGACCAATTTATAGAAATTAGGCTACTTTCTTAGTTTTTCGTGTGTGTTAGCCCTTTGGTATTGTTGCCTTTTGACTCTCAGTAGATTGTTTTGAAAATATTGATGAGGACCTCCATAATGAGGTTGGGGAGTATGCCATAGAGTCTCACCATGTTTACGACATATATTTCCATTTAGGGGCCAATTTATAGGAATTAGGCAACTTTCTTAGTTTTTCGTGTTTGATGGACCATGAAATTTGTCACTTTATGGCGCTGGGTCAATTTATTTGAAAATATATGTCCATCTTTTCACATATTGTATATGCATTAATTGATCCAGGGTCTACATTATCATATGTTACTCAATTTATTGCTGGGAAGTTCAAAATAATACCAGAATTATTGGTGAAGCCATTTGAAGTGTCTACACCGATTGGCGAGTCTATTATAGGTAGAAAGGTTTATCGTAATTGCATTGTATTTGTCTGTGATCGTCATACATTAGCTGACCTTGTTGAGCTAGAAATGGTAGGTTTTGACATTATAATGGGTATGGATTGGTTAGCTTCTTGTTATGCCATGGTAGATTGCCAATCTAAGATGGTGCATTTCCATTTTCCAAAAGAGGCAGTCCTCGAATGGAATGGAAATATTAGGGAGCCAAGAGGTAAATTTATTTCTTATCTTAAGTCAAAGAAGATTATATTTAGAGGTTACATATGTCATCTAGTGAGAGTGAAAAATACAGATGTTGAGCCACCATTCTTCAATCCATTCTAATGGCAAATGAATTTCCCAATGTATTTATTGAAGATCTTTTTGGTTTGTCTCAAGAACGAGAAGTAGAGTTTGGTATTGATGTGATTCCACATACTCAACCTATCTCCATCCCTCCATATAAAATGGCCCTGGTAGAATTACGGGAGTTGAAGGAGCAATTAAAAGACTTTTTAGAAAAGGGGTTCATAAGGCCTAGTATGTCCCCATTGGGAGCACCAATTTTATTTGTACGCAAGAAAGATGGCTCGTCAAGAATGTTTATTGACTATCGACAGTTGAATAAGGTAATGATTAAGAAAAAATATCCCCTCCCAAGAATTGATGATTTGTTTGATCAGTTACAAGGTTCTAAGTGTTTTTCAAAGACTGGCTTGAGGTCAGGTTATCAACAAGTGAGGGTCAAAGATCAAGATATACTCAAGACAGCTTTCCGAACATGGTATGGTCATTTTAAGTTTTTAGTCATGTCATTCGGGCTAACAAATGCACCAGTAGCTTTTATGGATTTTATGAATAGGGTGTTCGAGCAATTTCTAGATGTGTTGATGATAGTACTCATAGATGACATTTCGGTGTATTCAAGATTGGAAGAGGACCATGCTAATAACTTGCGGCAGGTGTTACAAATTCTTCGTGATCTTGTATGAAAAGTTTTCTAAATGTGAATTTTTGTTGAAATCTGTGGCATTCTTAGGTCATATTGTATCTGACGAACGAATAAAGATTGATGCTCAAAATATAGAAGCCGTGAGAAACTGGCTAAGACCTACAACGCCTACGGAGATCCGTAGTTTTCTTGTATTGGCAGGTTATTATAGAAGGTTCATTGAAGGATTCTCTTCCATTGTTGCACCCTTAACAAAGCTAACACACAAAGCAACCAAGTTTTAATGGAGTGATGCATGTGAAAGAAGCTTCCAAGAGATGAAGAATAAATTAACTTCTACACCTGTATTGGTACTTCCAGAAGGCACGGATGGGTATGCAGTGTATTGTGATGCTTGGGGAGTGGGCTTAGGATGTGTATTTACACAGCATGGTAAAGTAATAGCTTATGCCTCAAGGTAGTTGCCGCCACATGAGAAAAATTATCCAACCCATGATCTAGAGCTAGCAACAGTTGTATTTGCTTTGAAGATATGGTGCCACTACTTGTACGGAGTTCATGTTGACATATATACTGATCACAAGAGTTTGCAATATATCTTTAAGCAAAAGTACCTGAATTTGAGGCTACGAAGGTGGCTTGAGTTATTAAAAGATTATGACATTGATATTTTGTATCATCTTGGGAAAACAAATGTGGTAGCTGATACTTTAAGTCATAAGACGATTGCAAGCATTGATTGGCAGTCCACAAGAAGACAAGAGATAACTAAAGATCTATACCAACTAGCAAGCTTGGGGGTTCGCCTTATTGAATCTCCAAACGAAGGGGTTGTCGTGCAAAATGCGGCAGAATCCTCATTAGTAGTGGAAGTGAAAGAGAAGATGTACATTGATCCTTTCTATTACAAATTAAGGAGAATGTACAGTATGGTATGACAATGGAATTTGAGCTTACGCAAGAGGGAGTACTTCGGTGTCAAAATAGATTGTGTGTACCTATTGTAGCTGAACTAAGAAAGAGGATTATGATGGAAGCACATCATTCAAGATATTCTGTCCATCCGGGGTCAACTAAAATGTATCATGACTTGAATGAAATGTATTGGTGGGGTTACATGAAGAAGAACATTGCAGAATTTGTGGCTCAATGTCCAAATTGTCAACAAGTAAAAGTAGAGCACCAAAAGCCCAGAGGTTATATGAAGCATATAGAACTTCCAATTTAGAAGTGGGACATGATCAACATGGATTTTTTCATTTGTTTGCCTCGCTCATTTTTGAAGTTTGATTCCATATGGGTAATAGTGGATAGACTCACCAAATCAACGTACTTCTTGCAAGTGAAGACGACTTATACAGTTGAAGAGTATGCAAGGTTGTACATTAAAGAGATAGTTCGATTACATGGAGTGCCAATCTCTATAATATCTGATTGGGGAGCCCAATTCACTTCAAGTTTTTGGAAGTCATTTCAGAAGAGTTTTGGAACACAAGTGAATTTAAGTACATCCTTTCACCCTCAAATGGATGCTCAGGCAAAACGTACAATTCAAACGCTTGAGGATATGCTACAAGCTTGTATATTAGACTTTAAGGGTAACTGGGATGATCATGTACCACTTATTGAATTTTCTTATAACAATAGCTACTACTCTAGTATCAAAATGGCACCTTATGAAGCTTTATATGGGAGAAAGTGTAGATCCCAAATCAGCTGGTTCGAAACAGGTGAAACTGCCTTATTTGGGCCAGATCTTGTTCATCAAGCTATGGAAAAAGTCAAGGTGATAGAAAAACAACTAGAAACAGCCCAAAGTCGACATAAATCATATGTAGATGTTAGAAGGAGAGGACTAGAATTTTCTATAGGAGATTGGGTGTTCTTGAAGGTGTCACCAATGAAAGGGGCAATGAGATTTGGTAAAAAGGGAAAGTTGAGTCCTCACTATATTGTAGATAAAAAATATGAAGAGAAGGTGTTTAAGTCATTCTTATTGAATTGTATAGCAAGGTATGTAAGGCTATTCAAGTCCATATTCCTTCGCATGAAATATGACATTTGCGATTAATATCAATGAAGTGAATTTTCTAAGCTCTATTTCTAGTAAAGGAAACATAGTCATAGCGTACGATCTCCAATATAGCTGATAATATTTTCCTCTCTCCCTAGTGTGTCGAATTACTTCATTATAAGTTCATTACTCTACATTTGTATAATTATCTTCCTATGTGTTAGTATAGATATGGTATTTGCAACAACAAGCTTGGTGGATTCTCCTCTTAGTCAATTGAAGTCAATTGTGCCATTAAAGCTCATAAGTAATACATTGATATTACATAGCTCCTTATGTCACTGTTACTACCTTAATCTCATTTCTTCTTCTACTGGTCCATAGTTCCAAATCACAAAAATGATTATGACCACCAAAACAACAATCTCAAAGATTAAAGAAACTAAGTGAAGCAATCTGTATATTTATGGGTGGTAGCCCAGGTAAAAATGCCTAGAATGTGCCGATCCCAATTCGTATAGAAGGGTCGTAGCTCAGAGGCGAAAGCCAAGCATGGGTTGATCCCAATTTTTGTAATTATGAGGACAACATCCTAGGGGTTAAAATGCCTAGCATGGGTCATCCTCTTCTACCACTGATAAGCTGGTCATTTGTATCACATACCTTATAAAGATTATAACGCACAGAAAAGTAATGAAAAGAATGTAACATACATGATCCCACAAGAGTAAAAAAAGGTGGTCTTCTATTATGATCTATGCACTTATATACTGACACTTAATTTCATTTGAGCCCTTGTTTTACATATGCTATTTCCATACATATTCAGTACATTTTTTTCGTACTGACGTCCCTTGCGGGGGATGCTACATTTCATGCTACAGGCACATGTACTCCAGCTAGTAGACCTCTTTAGTAGGAGCACATTTACTCAGCTGCTATTGTTAAAGCTATAGGTTGATTCGGGGCTTACCAAGTCTTTTGCACATATTTTGTTACTATATGATAGTTAAGGGTAAGGCGGGGCCTTGTCCCGTCCTGAACTACGGTTTACTATCTTTTAGAAGCTTTGTAGACTAATGTATATATTTCAATTGCGTCTAGTCTCTTAATTAGTTGTGGACTCAACGGCCAACTCTTGTATATAAGTTTTGGGTCTACTTACGTTGGTTCTTATCGCTGCATCTTGCATGAACTTGTCACAACTTTAAAATTTTCATAGTTATAATGCATAGTAAGCACAGGTTATATGTTTGTTCTCTCGGGCCTTTAGGTCATGGGGTGCCTGTCCATCTTAATGGGAATCGAGGCGTGACAGGTATGACACTCCTTAACCACTCTTTCAGACACACCCAAAAACACTTGCTCATCCATGCCCTAGAATTGGCAACCATAGTAGGGGTATATTTGACAATTGTGTGAATTTCAAAGAATACACTTTCACACTCATGTTCCCTCGACAAAGATTAATGAACTCAAGTACCTTTACCTCTCTCATATCAAGGGGAAAGAACATATCATGAAAAGCTCACTTGAATTACTCCCAATCAAGAGGACTCGCATCAAACCTTCTCTTCCATCCATTGGTTAAACAAAACTTGAGTAACACCTTTGAGTTGATAAGCGGCCAATTTCGCCTTTTCCACTGATTTCACTCCCATTATCTCCACTATCTTGTAGACCTCATCAACGAACTCTTGAGGATCCTCATCAACTTTTGACCCATTAAACTCAAGAGGATTCATCCTAGTGAAGTCTCTCACTCTTGCCGCGGCCGTACCCACATTTGGGTTCACAAGAACAACAACTTCCCTAAATTGACATCTTACTATATGGGCATTAGCCACCACATTGGCTTTGCCCAGGTGATAGAGGACACTCATGTCATTTTCTTTCAAAAGTTCTAATCATCTCTGTTTGCAAAGATTTAGATCCTTTGGCTTGAATATGTATTGCAAACTTTGTGGTTTGTAAAAACATCAACATGATAGTTCTTTTCATCACCATACAAATAATGCCTCCAAATTTTTAAAGAAAAGACTACCGCTGCTAATTCCAAATCATGGGTAGCATAGTTCTTTTCATGAATATTAAGTTGCCTTGAAGCATAGGCAATGGCTTTCAAATTTTTCATAAGAACATACCATAGCCCGATCCTTGAAGCATCACAATATACCACAAACCTGTCGGAACCTTTCGAAAAGGTCAACACTGGAGCGGAGGTAAGCCTATCTTTCAATTCTTGAAAACTTTTCTCACACGCTTGCGACTAAGGAACATAACCTTATTTTAAGTCAATAGAAGATAAACCTTCCATAATCCTTCCATAATTTCTAGCCAAGACTAAGAAACTAGGAATATCCGAAGGGAAAAGAGGTCTAGGCCAATTCTTAACCACTTGCATTTTCTTAGGATCCACCTAAATACCCTTACCGAAAACAATGTGGCCATGAAAAGCTACGGACCTCAAAAAAACTCACATTTACTAAACATTGTAAGAAATAACCGGTCCTTGAGAAATGCAAGACAATCCTCAAATGATTGGTATGCTCATCCTTACTCCGAGAATAAATCAAGATATTATCGATAAACACAATTACAAACATATTGAGATATTGGCTAAATACGTTATTCATCAATTTCATGAATGTGAACGGAGCATGAGACAAACTAAATGACATTACCAAGAATTCATAATGACCATATTTCACGATCCGAGCCTACACCCTAGCGTGGACGGCATTCGAGAACCATTACTGGTCCCCAAGTGAACCCTTATCCTGGCTGACTACAAGCGAAAGACAAACTCAAGCATACACAAGCATCAAAACTGAAGAGAAGTTTAAAAGAACTTACTGAATTTCAAAACTATCTGAAAATACTGATTATGAAACATAAAGTTTTAAGTAAAACTTCTGTAACTGAAAGACCCTCCAAACTTGTCTATCTGTGAAGATTCTACTTTAGAAAGACGAGTGTCGGGACAAGACCCACAACTCCTCAAGGGAACTACTACTAACAATTTATAAAACTGGAGTCCTCTGGAACCAAGGAGGTCTTACTCAAAGCTGACAACCGGATGAAGTGATCTCAATGAAACTCCTGTTGAAAATCCTAAGTACCTATATCTGCATCATAAAAGATGCAGGTCGAATGACATCAGTACATTGAATGTACGAGTATGTTATATGGCTGAAGTGAAATACATAGCTGAACTGAATGACTGCAACAGATATAGCATGAACTCAACTGAATGTAAAGGATTAAAGGAATGAAATCATTTAACTTTATAAAAAAAATATTTACTCATCTCTGAACTCAACATAAGAAGTGTTATGTGAAAAAATACTTTAACTTTATTGGGAGATTCTCTAACCGAAAACCATTACTGTGAGCTAATTGATGATACATCGTCTTGTTCAAGCTGCCAGAACTATCCTATATCGTGCCGGGATATAGAACACCTGAACTAAGTATATCCACTAAGCTATAAGGATTCATCTAAAAAGTATGATCCTGAACCCGTGTTGGCAAGACATGGTTTATGGGGGCTGTGAGTTGTCTAAACTCTCCCTCATATCGGTGCTCAATACTACTCCCAATGATATATATATACTACTGCTCAAATATATAATAACATCACTTTTTCTCTGGTTTGAGGTAATTGCTCAATCTATTCTCTTAACAGAGGTAACTGCTCTGAAGTATCTCAGTACTCATAACTCAATTTGAAAGCAAAGTTTCTCTTTTCTCAATTTAAAAATGTTATCTTAGGGAATTACTTAGTTTCCTCTACTTTTCTCTAAACTCATCTTTTACTATTTCTCAGAATCACTTTTTAAGACAAAGCATTTCTTCTAAAAAGATTCTCAAACTCATATTCAGTTTCTCAAAACTCAGTTTAAACAATAATGTTTTTTTTAAAAGATTCTTAATAACAATTCACTGAGTAATCAAGAATAGGGTTCATGGTGAAATCTAGACATGAACGAATCAACTCAAGAACCTCAATGTATAACATATAGCTATTCAATAATTAGGAATAGAGTTTCAACAAGGACCAGGAATTCAAGAACTCAAAATCAACTGAATAAAAGCTCTCGAACTTCTCTCTTAAACTCACTTTAATTTTAAAAGTAAATTAAGACATGTGATTAAGACATGTAGGATTTCTCAAGGATTAATGAAGACTTTAGGAGCTAATACAGAGAAGAGAACGTAGTCACAATTTGAAGGAATACGTTTAGAATGAAACACCGAAGGAAAAAGGTGAGACAACACATGGCGTACTACTAGCGCGGGGCGCCAGGCCCCAAACTATTGACCAAATTTTGGGGCGCACTATTGGCGTGGCACGCCAGGCCCCAAACTACTGACCAGTAGTTTAGGCACTGTGGTAGCGCGCCGCACCAGCCCCCTACCCAGAAATCCGATGAATTTTCTTGCTCAATTACGGGTTCTAACTCATCTAGAATCGATTGGTTCTATTCCAAACTCTCTTTGATTCACAAACCCAACAAAACATTGTTGAAATCTCACTCAAATTCTATCAAGAAACAACACTCATTCGCAAAACCCTAACCTCAACAACTCAGAACCTCCATTGATAAAGAATGAATCTTAAAACTCAAGAACTCTTCAAGAATGTTTACATAAATGATTATATGGGTGAATTGATTTTTTTTAACATGTTTGGCATGAAGATGAACAAGTCCATCAGTATGGGAAGCCTCACATACCTAGAAAGAACGATGTTCTTGGCGAAAACCACAATTTTTGAAGAACGCTTGAACTTAGCCCGTTTTCTCATATTGAAATCTCGCTCTAAAACCAAAGTGTTTAGGAACGTGAATAGGTGATTTAGAATCTGATTAGACCCTTAATAGGGTCAGGAAAAATTTACTACTCCTAGTGGGAAAAAGGAAAAGATCAAAATACCCCTTTCCTAAAATGAATGAAGTGCCTTAAATAGAGAGGCTTCACTCAAATGGGCATAACGTTTTACTTTGAGCCACAAATGGATAAAACTTGGTTCAGTTGGAAAGAGGACTCAAAGTGCTTCGATTTGATAGCCTATGGGACACCTAACTCATTATGTGCTGAGAGATATGATCGTTTGAAGTTGACCTAAATAGAATCTTAGGTCAAAACTTACTCGGTAGAGAAGCTTCCAACTCAACTTTGTGCTAGGGGATTCTAGTGGCCTTAATTAATATCCAAAAGAATTCACAAACTAATGAATTGACCATAGAATGTAAGAACAATTAAGAATCACTCGGTATGACCTTATACAAAATTGAAGAATGGTTCGGGTCTTAACTTAGAAATTTTTGGGGTGTTACACCATACCTCATTCGAAATGCCATTTTCTGGATATCACACTCCCTTTGTTTCAACTGATGATAACCCGATCGAAGATCAATCTTGGAGAACAAACTCACACTTTGAAGTTGATCAAACAAATTATCGATTCTAAGAATAGGGTACTTATTCTAAATTGTTATATTTTTCAATTGCCGGTAATCAATGCACATTTGTAGTGAACCATCTTTCATTCGAATAAGTAAAATTGGAGCTCTCCATGGAGAGATACTGGATTAGATGAAACCCTTATCCAACAAGTCTTTCACTTGCTCCTTCAATTCCTTAAGTTCTGTTAGAGCCATATGGTAAGGAGGAATAGAGATAGGTTGCATATCTGGGAGAAGGTCAATACTGAAATCTATTTTTCATTCGGGAGGAACACAAGGAATTTCATTAGGAAACACTTTCGAAAACTCATTTACACCGAGAACATACTCAAGAGTAGGTGTTTCAAAATCCGTATCCCTAACCCAAACAAGATGATATATGCAACCTTTAGAAATCACTTTCCTAGCCTTTTGGAACGATAAAAACTGACCCTTAGGCATCGAATTTCCCTCTTTCAATTTTAAGACAGGTTCATTCGGAAACTGAAACTTCACCACACGGGTTCTACAACAACAGAAGCGTGACACGAATGAAGCTAGTCCATATTAAGAATATCATCAAAATCCAACATATCAAGCTCTACAAGATCAACATGAGTAACTCTATGGGATAAGGAGACTGGACAATTTCTATAGACTCGTTTAGGCATAATAGAATCACCAATCAGAGTAGACACTAAAAAAGGTTCTAACCACACATCCAGACAAACATCTAATTTCATAGCCACATAAGGCGTCACAAAAGACAATGTAGCACCGGTTTCAAGCAAAGCATATACATCAAGGTGAAAGACTTTCAACATACCGGTAACAACATCAGGAGAACCCTCTTGATCATTTAAATTCAGAAGTGCATAAAATCTTTTTTTCTTTGGAGCACCAGAACCTGAACTATTAGGCGGAGCTTTCCTACCATATTTACCTTTGTCTCCTCTAGATGGACAATCTTTCAAATAGTGACCACTCTTTCCATAACCCTAACAATTATTCGTACCCATTAAGCATTTTCTCGAATGAATTTTGCCACACTTTTGGCATGCGGGAACCGAAAATCCATTTCCACCACTTCGATAGGGCTGAGGGTTAGGCACCCTATCGTTGTTGAATTTCGGAGCTGGGGCATTTGAAGAACCTTGACCAGAGATCCTTTCTAAAAATCTAGAATGACCTTGTCCATCGGACCTCGAACATGAAATGTCACCACCACCAGTCTTTGCCCTCTTGGACTCCCTAGATCTTTTCTTAAGCTTCTTCTCTTCAATTTGTTGAGAATGAGTCATCAAGCGAGAAATAACCATTTTCTTAATAAGCATAGTGGTATGGGATTCTTCAACCACCATTTTGGACACACCCGAAACAAACCTACTCAGCCTTGCCCTAGAATATGAAACCATAGTAGGGGCATATTTGGATAATTGTGTGAATTTCAATGTATATTCTTTCACACTCAGGATCCCTTGACGAAGATTAATGAACTCAAGTATCTTTGCCTCCCTCATCTCCAGGGGAAAGAACTTATCAGGAAAAGCTCCCTCGAATTTTTTCCAATCAGGAGGACCCGCATCAACTGCCCTCGCTTCCTTTCATTAGTTAAACCAATCTTGAGAACAACTTTTAGTCGATAAGTAGCAAATTCCGCCTTCTCCAATGATGTCACTTCTATTATCTCCACATTCATGTAGACCTCATCAATGAATTCTTGAGGATCCTCATCAACTTTTGACCCATGGAACTCCAGAGGATTCGTCCTAGTGAAGTCCCTAGCTCTTGCCGCCACCGTAGCTACATTTGAGTTCACGGGAGCAACAACTTCCCTATTATCTTGGGCTGTCAAATCTTGAGACCAAACTTTAAAAGTGGCTCGAAACTCGGCATTTGTCACTTGTTAGGCCAAAGCATCGGCCAGAACTTGAGGAACCTCAGGCTCAACATTCTCACAAACAATTCTTCTAACATATGCTCTTCGAGGGGCCATTTCTTGAAAAGCATTGGATAAGAATTAGGAGAGAGTCATATAAAGTAAAACTCTATCGCACGAATTTAGAATGATAAAAGAAGTGGAGTTTCCTAAACTCCTTCTAGCTTCCTATTAATTAATATGGCACGCTTCACACTCATGAATAAGAGTCTACTCGACGTGGCTTGTTAGACACCCTAGGACCTTTCAAAACCTTGTGCTCTGAATACCAAGTTTTTCACAGCCCAAAGTAGAGTTTAGACGTGACATGGCGTATAGGACCCCGAGAGGCCCTACACAATCCACTTAGCATGTAGACAACTCAATATAAGAAAGTAGATTTAAAAGACAATCTTATATCATAAATGAGCTTTGACATAAGAGCGGAAGTCTATCATAATTCTATACAAGCCATTTATATTATCATAAGAGTGATTGGGATGTAATCCATACACCACGTACATAATCTCAAAGTAATAGCAAAAAAAGAAAATATTTCTTCACGGTCTTATCCTCGAAGTATGAGGACTCACGAATTAATAGCAAATCAAGATCCAACCCTAGCTAAGGGAAGGAGAAGAAGGAGCATCGAACCCTACATTTTGAAAGAATGTAGGCACAAGTATGCATTAGTAGACGGAACGTACTCAGTATGGGGGAAATATGCCTAAAATAGGTGTTGCTTCCAATTGCACACACAAGTGTACGTAGTCGCAAAAGTAATAAGTGGCTCTTTAAGAACCGGAATATCGAACCCACAGAGACTTGTCAATTAACTATTTACTAAATTATACTAGTCTAATTATTTATTTAAGAGTGTCAAAAGAAATAAAAGAGTGCAAAAATTAAATACTAAGATTAACTTACAGTGATTGGGACAATTCCAGGGCTGCAACATGCATAAGTTTCATGTATCTCATCTCATGTAATGAATTAACTAAGGTTATCAAATTACTGATTTACAGGGTTGATTTTATGATCATGATCTCTCGACCTCTAATCGCCTACTCCAACTAGCTGTCTAACTACATCGTTGAGCGGGGATAGGCAGTCCTAATTGGCGAGCATTTATATTTCATCCTGTTTCGTAACCAAGCGAGGTGTTCTTCAGGGCGTCACTCCTGAACACAAATCTAAACAAAGTTAGTACAAGCTCTTTGCATTCTTTGGTCTATCTACCTCTTTATCTCTCGAGTCCAAGAATAGACAATATATTTATTTCTATGGTGATCAAGCATGAAATACTAAAACAAGAATACAAAAGTAATTTAAACGATAACCAACATTAATTCAAAACAATTGATGTTTAATAATTACCCATGGTTGCAGCCCCAGAACAAGGGTCTTTAGCTACTAATACCTAAGAAAAAGAAGAAGAAAAGAACCCTAAAAAGTATTGATAATTTTTCCTTACAAAGTGTCTTCCTTAAAAAGTGTGTTTTTCAATAATTATTTCTATGGACTATTTATAGATATAGAAAACCCTAAATAAAATAATTGAGTCCAAAACAAATTAGGAACCCAAAACCAAAACGGAATTGGAATTCTTTACCGCCGCCCAACCTTTCCATATATATAAATATTAATATAATATTCAATTTAATCCATTAAGCTGCCTGCTTGATTTTCCTTCTTCAATATTTCATAATTAATTCATTTTAGCTCCAAACTTGTTCAACTTTGTACCAATTTAATCCTACAAATAAAATACACTATTTAGCACAATCCATAAAATCCATGCTAAAAAAGGAAAAATATAAATAATAAATATGAGGCAATTAATGATAAAAAAAATATATTTTTGGCCTTAGATCAACACCCCACACTTAAACTTTTGCTCGTCCTCGAGCAAACATTAAAGCTCATCTCAAAAATCATACTAGGAAGCCATCGCTTTGGTTGATACAAACAATTAGGCCATATTGAAATTTGAAAACATCAAGTACAATTCCCGCTCATTATGCAAGACATCCAAATAAACAACAAACCTCTAACCTCGTAACCTCAAGGGAAGACTCTGAACTCATCAAATTTAAGCTTGCTCACCTACTCTCATAATTTTTTTTTAATAACATCACCTATCTATCATGAAACAGGTGCCCTCACAAGAAGAAATAGTTCACACACTCAATTCAAAAGATTGAATATAAATTAAGGACTTCACATCAAAGATCAAATCTCACACTCACCAATAAAATTCACATGTATGCTCAAAGAACCATATGCTTGCCCATTATGTACATCTTCACTAATTAAGCATGCTCGAATAGAATCAAATAGGACTTTAACGGGTTGTAATGTAGGCTAGGGGACAGGTCGGAAAATTATATAATAGTGACTCACACTTCCCTAAGCACTTTGTATTTTTAGACTTCATCATCCATTATTTTCTTCTCTTTATTTTCAGCCCTCTCTTCAACAATTATTTTACAAGTAATTCTCATCATCTCAAGAATGCTTCAATCATTTTTTTCTTTCACAATTTTATTTTTTTTTTGTTTTATTTTCTCAAAGATTTTTTTTTCTCCCTTTTTTTTTTCTTTTCCATGTCACATTCTTTCAAAGAGGGCTTTTTTCATCACTTTGTAGCTATCATTGATTACCTTTTTTCACTCAACCATCCCTTTTTTTCTTTAGATTTACCAATCATAATAAGTCTATGCTACCAGTGCTCAAGGAAGCAAGGTGCAAAAACTAGGGATTCAACAAAATTGTTAAGGGCAAAATATGGCTACCAACAAAAGGCTATAGGCTCAAAAAGGCGAACTAGTGATATAATATCTGAAAAGGCTAAAATTTACAAGACAAATCCAAGAAAGCCTATTATTATCTCCTAAACTGAGCAACACTTTTTATTTCACTTCAATAACATGCAGGGCAAGTTCTAGACTAAGATGCAAAACATGGAATAAACAAATTCTCACCACACATGGCACAAGTATCAATCAAGATGGATCAATTCTACTTCTAAGAGAGACAGGGTCATAACAAACTACAAAATAAAATAAGTTATATACAAAGTCACAACCATGAGCCTAAGTGTCAAAGAGTCTGCAATTTTATTAGCAATCAAGCATTCACAAGAACGTACTACTTAAAATTAGGCCTAAATAGCAAGTATCACACAACTCAAAAGGGTCTTTTCTTTTCTCTAAAAAATAAAATAAAAAAAAAAAATTTACTCCCTATCGGTTCAAAGGGACTATCCTCAGGAAAAGTACCGAAAACAAAAGCCGAGGAACCCACCTAAAAATACAAAAAGACTCGATAAAGCAGTAAAAACTAGGAATTCATTCCTCCACCCCACATTTAAAAAGATGCTATGTCCCCAAAGCATCAAATAAAATTTAAAACAAGGGTTAGGAAAACTTCCTAAGGCCTCTAGGCCTAGCTAGTAGCATGTTCTCTTAATTTTCATCAAGGGTCGTCACCCCACCCTTAAGCTCAAACGTGCTCCTTAGCTCCAAATTCTTGGGTACTCAGACTTCCCATAATCTGCAAAAACAAGACCAAAAGGAAAAAAAATGACACTAAAAAAAATAAGAAGCTACACTACTAATTGGGTTGCCTCCCAATAAGCGCCTAATTTAACGTCGCGGCACGGCCTAATTAAGTTCACCACTTTTCTTTCCACTTTGAACTTATGAATTGTACCCCTAACTTTGCATCAATTTTTCTGCTCCTCTCTAGGGGCTGTGGTATAAAGATAAAAGAAACAAGTAATAAATGTCGCATCTTGCACTTCTTGGCCCTTATGTGAGGAATGTCGTTTTGTCTATGTGGATTAGAAAACTTTAGGATGTCGGGGCCTTGTTCCTCATCTAGACACTCCTCTATTAGTTCAGATGACTCAAATTTCATGTCGTTATCCAAGCATAATGTAGAAAAATGTTCAGAATGAGGTCCAATATGCCTAAACTCCAAAGCAACATTATTTACAACATTCTCACTTTTGTACTCTTTCTCAACATTGACATTAAGGAATAAGGTATAGTTGAATGGTTGGAATTCCTCTTTTTGCTCCACTATCTCCTTCACATACTTGGCGTACTTAGGAATTCCCTGCAAAATATCAACTAAAGGATGATTAATGTGAAATTGTTTAAGGAGAGACAGAAACTTACCGAAGCATTTGTCCTCGTTCTGCTTTTTGAACTTTTGAGGAAACGGAGGGGGTGTTTTTATTTGAGGAACAATCCTCTCAACATTCGCATCTTGAACCACTTCTTCAGGTTTCTTTTCTTCTCTCACCGCCTCAGAACTTCTCTTCTTTGGAGCTAGTTACTCCAGTTGTAATCCACTCCTTGTAGTCACCGCATTCAGTTGCCTTTGGTTAGGATCCGTGTCACCCGGAAGACCTCCAGGAGGACGCACATTAACTACATTAGCCATATGTACGAACTGCCTTGCCAGACTTTTCTGCGCTAACTGGGTGCTTCTCAACTCTTCTCCAAACATCCTATAGTGTTCTTCATTTTTGTTGTTGATTTCTGTACTTAGCTTTTGGAACAGCTCCTCATTAGTCATGTCCCCTTGCTTCGCACCTTGATTATTTGGCTGTTGAAATTGTTGTCCATTACCTTGTGGTCTATATTGGTTCTGCCCTTGAGCCTGATTTTGGTGTTGATTATGATTTCCACCACATGAGAAGTTGGGGTGGTTCCTCCAACTTGAGTTATACGTGTTCCCATAATTCTGCGTACCTCCACCTCTTTGGGCATTCCCCACTTCATCACCCCTGTCAACATCACAGATAACAGAAGAATCATAATAAGGGGGAGGGGGAGGGGAATAAGAGTTAGGACAACCATTCCAACGACCAAATTGACCACCACATATATGACAAATAGGACACTCGATATCCAAGTGGGGTCCATTACAATAATTACAAGGATACTTCTCACCCAACCACGATTTATCCCAATCAGTCATATCAATAAGAGTACCAAATTATTCAAAGGAAATTTTTTTTAATTGTGTAGAAAGAAAAAAAAATTAAAAATAAATAAATAAATAAAAAAGAAAAAGTATAACCTAGAAGAAGAATTAATTTCTAAGTCCCCGGCAACGGCGCCAAAAACTTGTTGCTTCCAATAGCACACACAAGTGTACGTGGTCGCAAAAGTAATAAGTGGCTCTTTAAGAACCGGAATATCGAACTCACAGAGACTTGTCAATTAACTATTTACTAAATTATACTAGTCTAATTATTTATTTAAGAGTGTCAAAAGAAATAAAAGAATGCAAAAATTAAATACTAAGATTAACTTACAGTGATTGGGACAATTCCAGGGCTGCAACATGCATAGGGTTTCATGTATCGCATCTCATGTAATGAATTAACTAAGGTTATCAAATTACTGATTTACAGGGTTGATTTTATGATCATGATCTCTCGACCTCTAATCGCCTACTCCAACTAGCTGTCTAACTACATCGTTGAGCAGGGATAGGCAGTCCCAATTGGCGAGCATTTATATTTCATCCTGTTTCGTAACCAAGCGAGGTGTTCGTCCAGGCGTCACTCCTGAACACGAATCTAAACAAAGTTAGAACAAGCTCTTTGAATTCTTTGGTCTATCTACGTCTTTATCTCTCGAGTCCAAGAATAGACAATATATTTATTTCTGTGGTGATCAAGCATGAAATACTAAAACAAGAATACAAAAGTAATTTAAACGATAACCAACATTAATTCAAAACAATCGATGTTCAACAATTACCCATGGCTGCAGCCCCAGAACAAGGGTCTTTAGCTACTAATACCTAAGAAAAAGAAGAAGAAAAGAACCCTAAAAAGTATTGACAATTTTTCCTTACAAAGTGTCTTCCTTAAAAAGTGTGTTTTTCAAAAATTATTTCTATGGACTATTTACAGATATAGAAAACCCTAAATAAAATAACTGAGTCCAAAACAAATTAGGAACCCAAAACCAAAACGGAATTGGAATTCTGTACCGCTGCCCAACCTTTCCATCTATATAAATATTAATATAATATTCAATTTAATCCATTAAGTTGCCTGCTTGATTTTCCTTCTTCAATCTTTCATAATTAATTCATTTTAGCTCCGAACTTCTTCAACTTTGTACCAATTTAATCCTACAAATAAAATACACTATTTAGCACAATCCATAAAATCCATGCTAAAAAAGACAAATATAAATAATAAATATGAGGCAATTAATGATAAGAAAATATATTTTTGGCCTCAGATGAATAGACATGGAATCATGATATGTTTAAAACCTGCAATGCAGGACCAACAATTAACATTTGAATGCTTTAAGAGTCAACATCATATGAATCATATGACATGGTCAATGCATTAGTAAGAGTCGTGAAGAAGCTTTTAAAAAAACACATTTATTTTGTAGGATATTAGCTTTAACTGACCATATGACCATGAGAGCTATATCATGGAATTTGGTATATCCCTCATACCAAAAGAAGGGGATTCCACTTGCCAAGGTAAGAATCAATACATTTCATCTTTGCTAAAGTGAATCCACTAGCTAGGCTATTTAAGGTAATCCTATGGGGGCACGTAGATTAGGAGTAGAGGTTGCAACTAGAGAGTATCGTATTTGAGCCTCCACCTCAAAGTCCTCTAGGAGCTATGTCAAATCCCAATGGAATAGATAAAATCAATTATCAAAGAATAACATTAAGTGTATAATAACTCCTTCAAAACATGATTCATGCATATGAGAGAAAACCTTTCACCATCATGAATGCATAAGAATGTGAGAAAACCTTTCACAACAATAAAAACTCAACTAGAAAGCATCCTTAAATCATAATTCATTCTTTCCAAAAACATGCTTGAAATCCTTAGTCAATTCATGATGATAAAATTCATAGTTCATAAGTAGAATCAAAGCATAATGCATGGGTCCTTATGAAATTAACGTTAAATCATGTAATTACTTTAAATCATGCATAATAATGTAGAATAATATCAATTGAAACTAAATCAAAAAGACCCATGGAGAACTCATAAACCCTAATCATATTGAATTAAATTTACATTGAAGGATTGAGATCTTTGGGAGCCTAATGGATGAAAGGAATCCATTGGTGAATACCCACATACCTTGATAATCAAAGCCTAGCAAAGAAAGGATAATTGGGGAACTTGGAGCTTGAAACCCTACCCTTCAACCATGAGCTTGAGAGAGAATTTGAGAAGAAAACCTTGGAGGGAATTTGGGGGTTTGATTAAGTGAGAGAGAGTTGAGGGGTTTTTAAGGGTTAAATAGGTTATAGGGGTAGTTATAGGGTCAAAGAGATGTATTTTAGGGGTTGGGTAGGTAGGAAAAAACCCGAAACACCCTTAATTAAAACTATCTGACTGGTTCTATGATTTGGACCTACGGTCCATAGGACTTTCTACGGACCGTATTGGTCAACCGTAGGAAAAAGTATTGAAATCCATAATTTTCCCATCTGTCAACGAGAACCTTCTACGGCCCGTAAAACTTTCTACGGTTCGTAGACCCCATACGTAAAACCCAACTTTAAGTTCAAATTTCACTAAGTATGGATTGCTTCTACGGAACCCTTCTACGGTACATAGAACATCCTACGACTCATCCTGGTAAATCGTAGACCAAGTTACTGGGATATGGTTTTTCCAAAAACTCAACCAATTTCTATGACTGTCATTCTATGGCCAATACGACTTCCTACGGTCCGTAGATGGGGCCGTAATTCTCAACCAGTAGCCCAAAATGAAATATTTTCCTTTTCCAACTTTTAAAGTGTTACAATATCTCCCATTTGCAAACATTCATCCTCAAATGGAACTCAAGCTAACATGAAAAATGGTAGGGGAAGAGATCTAACAACCCAACATGAATGCAATCACATCAAATACACATAACCAATGAGGAAATAAACTCTAAGCTAAAACAAACTATAAAACATTATTTTCATCAAAACATGCAAGCATATGGAAACGGGAAATGATTATGATGCATGAATCCAAAAGAATAAACCATGAGGAACTTAATACCTCAACCTAGAGTACGAGTGGAGGGAAAAAGATGAGGCAACCAGGACATCATATCGGCTTAAGATTCTCAAGTAGCACCCTCAACCAATTGATTCCTCCATAAAACTTTCACAGATGCCACTTAATTTTTTCTTAACTTCCGGACTTGAGGATCCAAGATCTCCACCAGAATTTCTTCATAAGAAAGGTTCTTCCTTACACCAACACTTTTTAAATGAACAATCATCGTCGGATCACCGATACACTTTTTCAATAGGGACACATAGAAAACCAGATGTATCGATGATAAATTGGAAGGCAAGTTTAATTAATAAGATACCTTGCCTATCAGTCTCAACATTTGATGGATATAACGGGAACTGAGCTTCCCTTTCTTCCCAAATCTCATCACACTCTTCATGGGTGAAATTTTCAAATAAACCCAATCATAAACATCAAACTCAAGATCCTTTCTTCTAACATCGATATAAGATTTTTTCGACTTTAAGCTATTTTCAACCTTTCTCTAATAAGCCAAACCTTTTCCATAACCTCATGCACCCTCTCGCGACCTATCAAAGCAACCTCACCAATATCAAACCAACCAATAGGAGACCTACACCTCCTATACTAAAGAGCCTCAAATTGAGCCATAGCAATACTTGAATCATAATTACTGTTATAAGCAAGCTCAATCAAAGCCAAATGATCATCCCGATTACCCTTGAAGTCAATCTCACAAGGTCTCAACATATCTTTCAAATTTTAAATAGTATGTTGGGCTTGCCCATCGGTTTTAGGATTAAAGGCCATACTAAGCATTACCCGGGTACCAAGACCTTTTTGGAACGACTTCTAAAGTTATGAAGAAAATTGAGTACCACGATCGAAAATAATGGATATGGGCACCCCGTGCAACCTAACCATCTCTCGAATATACAACTTTGCATATTCTTCCACCTAATAAGAATTCTTAACGGGAATGAAATGAGCTGACTTCGTCATATGGTCTACAATGACCCAAATCAAATTTTTTTAGCACCGGGTGCGGGTTAAACCTACTATAATGTTCATATTCAAATCTTTCCACTTCCAAGTAGGAATACTAATGTCTTCGGACTAATCTCCCGGTTTTTTATGCTTAACTTTCACTTGTTGACTGTTTGGACACTTAGCCACAAATTTCATAATATCCTTCTTCATCTCATTCCACCAATATACCTCTCGTAAGCAACGGTACATCTTGGTGGCTCCAGGGTGAATGAAAAATTGATAACGCTCAAATCACACTCCAAAATCAATTAAAAGAGTGAGCGATCATAGTCAGTAAAAAATCCAACAAAGAGTCAAGGTTGAATCCCACAGGGAACGGTGTAACGTAGAGAATTCCTTATCAAGAAATTTGGATTTTAAATTAATTCATTTGTTGTAGTAATACAATTGGATGGATGGAATCACCAACTTAATATGATGTTTTGGGTATCAAATATCACACCTAAACTATAAATTAAACAAAATCAGGAGTTAACAATTAATCTAGAGGTGCAGGGATTGGAAGTCAATCTCACGTAGGGGTAATTGTGCTGCTCTATTTTGATGAATATTCATGAATAGCATAGTCATCTTCAATGACGCTAATCTTCTTTCGATCTAGAAGCATCCTTGCATAGAATCTCCTTTCGGTCTCATCTATATGCCAATTCTAAACAACCCAACACCTTACTCTATCCTTTCTTTCAAGAATAGGGCAAATAAGTCCGATCCATAATCTCTCTTTCAAGCAAGCTACAGACATCAAACCGAAATTGCTAGTATTGGACTAATCACCCACTCCAATCAATCTCTTTCGAGCATCAACCGAAGATCAGAAGTAGAAATTAAGATTGCAACCTTAACCCTTTAGTTAACCCCATGGTAATTATACAAAAGTCATGCATGAACAACAACAAAATAGAGCGTAGCACAATACCCACTACATTAAATTAATACCCAACCCCATTAGAGCACCCATAGATCTTGGGGTTTTAGCCACCCATCAAAAAAATCAAAGAAATTCTACCTTTCATGGAAGAAACCATGCGTAGTATGAAATTAAGCATTTACAAGCAAACCCACTTAGGATTCAACTTCAATTTGTAAGATTCAACCACAAAGTTGTAAAACCCCAAAAGCTAGAAAAGTGTTCTTCAAAGGTAAAAATGTTCTCTCCCTCTAAGACTCTCTCTCTAAACTATCTTCAAAAAATTATCCAGAAAAATCTCTCTAAATTTATATTCTTTGGGCTATTTATATTTTCCCAAAATTTGGCCCAAAATTCCCATATCTGACAGCTTCGATGACATTCGTCGGGTTGCCGAACCTACTTAGCGGATCGTCCTTCTCTTCTCAGCTCGCCTTGCGATGCTCTAGGCTTCAGGTGTTTGAACCTCACTCGGCTACTTTGATTGAGTCAGCCTTTCACATTCGGCACATCGCCGAATACCACCTTAGTTCGCCTTTTGAGCATTAAATTTTTTCCTTTCACACTGTCACTTTGGGCGATGTTATGCTCAGTTGGCGATCCGCCCATCATGCTAGGTGATCAACAATGTTCCCTTGCACTTCTTTTTACATTTTTGGCTATTCTTTCAAGCATCAGTCCTTGCCTTGTCCAATTGCTTTCACAACTGCAAATCATCAACATTGTATTAAAAAAGGACATAATTAGGCATTGAGGACACTACTTATTGAGCTAAATGGACCTTAAATGAGTGCAAATTTAGCACTCATCAACACCCCCAACTTAAATGCTTGCTTGTCCTCAAGTAAATCAAGAATACAATAAGCTCAATAAGGGTGTCTATAGCAGTACTCAATGAGAGTTAAAATGCAAGTGCCATGGCAAGATTACTCTAAATAGCATGTTACCCTAAATCTTGATCAAAGAGTTTCAAATGATGACTAGCTAGTCTCAACACAAACACAAGCTAACTATAGCTTCTTGTCTAATGCAAGAACATTTTTCAACAAATGCATTCAAGTGCCCACACATCAAGAACGATTCCGTATTCTCACAAAGAAGTTTCAACACAAGTGTAAGGAATCAATGCAACTCTCACTCTCTTAAAAGAGAAATACATGCAAGCTTTGTCCCATAGTTTTGCCCATATTTTCAAATCATCACAAAGTCCAGTTCATGTAAGGTCTCAAGAGTCTTTTAGGCTTGTAATGGCGCTGAGGATTAAGGCATGGTCAATTTTGATTGGTGACTTCACCGTTTCAAAGCATTGTTGCAATCATCATCACCTCTTCTCAAGTTCTTTTTATTTCTTTTTCAATTGAGGACTCAACCCTTAACTTGCCATCACTTTATTTAGAATCCCCTCTTTATTTCATTCATTCCTCTTTTCCATTTCCATTTTCTCTCATTCAACACTTTTTTTATGGAGGGGTTCCTTCTTTTTAGTAACATTTTCAAAGTGGAGCCTCATTTCATCTTCCTTTTCCCTTGATGTCACGACCCAAGGTACCCCCAGATGTGACATGGCGTACAAGACCCCGAGAGTCCTCATACAAGCCACTTAGAATACATTCATACAAGATAATAGAGATTAAGAGTTCGAAAGAGATTTTTCATATCAAAGCTTTTAAAAGAAATAGCGAAAGACTATACCTCATGTTTCAAAGCCTATCTAACATAGAAAATAAAGTTTGGGACATAACCCAATACAAATCTGAAATAAAATAACATTAAAATAATAACAACTAGAATATGTCCTCGGATGGATGAGGACTCACCAAGTCTTCTATCAATCTTCTACTAAGCTCTAGCCACGAGTGGATGGTGAATCCCAAGTCCTACATCAAAGAAGTTAATGTAGGAAAGAGTATGCGTTAGTACAATCAAGTACCAAGCATGATAACAATGCACATAAAATATTTAAAACATTCTAGAATGAGACATAATCATGACATGCAAAGGCAAAGCTAAAACATGATAAAACATAAGAAGCATGAAGCATAAACCATTGCCAAAGCAATCTAAATCATCTTTCTTTACTTTATATTATCGCTCATTGGTTGTGGGGAATGAGCCTTAACCGACATATAAGACCATGTGAGCTATCAACATGGAATCCGGTGTCTACCCTACACCGAAAGAGGGTTACCCTACTTGCCAAGGTAGGACCATAACTTCTTAGCTTACGCGGATCTACTAGCTAGTGTCTATCATAGACCATCATCCGGTGGTAGCACATAGGTTATGGGACGTGGGTAATCGCCACTTGTCCACTCGGTGCTAAGCATATTTTCCCATGGATTAATCATAGTTCATTTGTCATAGGTAGACATGGGCAATTGCCTCTTGCCCCTTCATTAGAATAGCTCCTTAAGAACATGGGCAATCACCTCTTGTTAATTTAATTCATAGTGTGAGCATTACGTGAGAAACATTTTCACTACTCAACATAACATCATCATGTCACAACTTTGGTACTTCACTCTCAAAGAACCCTAAATTCATCATTAAGTTCATATGAGACATGCATAAGTTCATAAGCTTCATCTCTTCATAGTTCATCATGCTCATAATTCATGAATCATAGAGTTCATAAAAGTTCAACTTAAATCATGCAATTCAATGCAAGCTCATGCTTAGAAAGCCATAAATAAGACAATATACCCATACTTGAAAAAACTCACATAATAGATGATAAATCATGCTTTTTACTTGAACATACTAACTTTCATAAAGTCATCCTCAATTCATTCATAATTCATGCATAGCTTATAGAGATTTCATAAAATTCCTCAATGCATAGCTCAACCCACCAATCAAAGCATATATTAGGAAATTGGGGAGAAATAACATGGGTTCATGGGGATTCATTCAATCTTTGCATCAAATCATATAATTCACACTAATTTGTGCACTAAATTGGCTTATCACGCTAGATCGTGCACTAGAAATCATAAAATCAACAACTGAAATCATAATTGAAGAACCCATAAGAATTGATCAAAAACCCTAATTCAATTGGGGAAATTGAACCTTGAAAACCTTGAAGAAAGTTGAGGACCCTTTGGAGGAAAGGGCTCCAAATGGTGAACACTATCATACCTCAACAAAGCCCACAAGATATTGATGAAAATTGATGGTCTTCAATGGAGGATCCTAGCTTTCTTCTTCTTTGAGAGTTGAGAGGATTTTCTTAGAGGGAAATATTTGAGAGAGGAGAAATTTGGGAATGAGTTAGAATGAGTAAAATTAGGCTTAGAAAATATATATAGGGTCTTGGTTAAGGGTGTAACCGACTTAGATTAATAGTTAAACATTTAGGGAAAAGACCAAAAAGCACTTAAATAATAATTTTCGGGGTCCATCTATAGTCAGGACCTACGGTCCGTACATCAATCGATGGACCATCTTGTTCTTCCGTCAATTGCTTCAGAGACTTCATTTGGAGCAAAAAATTTGGCTAAGTCTGGAAGGGATATATGAGACCCATCTACGGACCGTCAACTGGACGACGACCCGTCCTGTTGCTCCGTAGGTCGAGGTTCAGAAACTTGGATATCCTGAAAGTTCACAGTGCCAACGACGGTTCCCATCTAGAATTGAGCTAGAAAGGGATTTTTCATATCAAAGCTTTTAAAAGAAACAACGGAAGTCTATATCTCATGTCTCAAAGACAATCTAACATAGAAAATAAAGTTTGGGACGTAACCTAATACAAATCTGAAATGAAATAACATGAAAATAAGAACAACTAGGCTATGTACTCTGATGGATGAGGACTCACCAAGTCTTCTATCAATCTTCTACTAAGCTCTAGCCACGAGTGGATGGTGAATCACCAAGTCCTACATCAAAGAAGTTAATGTAGGCAAGAGTATGCGTTAGTACAATCAAGTACCAAGTATGATAGCAATGCACATAAAACATTTAAAACATGATAGAATGAGGCATAATCATGACATGCAATGGCCAAGCTAAAACATGACAAAGCATAAGAAGCATGAAGCATGAAGCATAAACCATGGCCAAATCAAATTAAATCATCTTTCTTTACTTTAGATTATCATAACAACACTTGTGTTCGTTAGTTATGGGGAATTAGCCTTAACAGACATATAAGACAATGTGAGCTATCAATATGGAATCTAGTGTCTACCCTACACAAAAAGAGGGTTGCCCTACTTGCCAAGGTAGGACCATAACTTCTTAGCTTACGTGGATCCACTAGCTAGTGTCTATCATAGACCATCACCCTATGGTGGCACATAGGTTATGGGACATGGGTAATCCCCACTTTTCCACTCAGTTCTAAGCATATTTTCCTATAGATTAATCATAGTTCATATGTCATAGGTATACATGGGTAATCGCCTCTTGTCTACATTAGGGAACATGGTTAATCGCCTCTTGTTCCTTCATTAGAATAGCTCCATAAGAACATGGGTAATTGCCTCTTGTTCATTTAATTCATAGTGTGAGCATTACGTGAGAAACCTTTTCACAACTCAACACAACATCGTCATGTCACAACTTTGGTACTTCACTCTCAAGGCACCCTTAATTCATCATTAAATTCTTACGAGACATGCATAAGTTCATAAGCTTCATCTCTTCATAGTTCATCATGCTCATAATTCATGAATCATAGAGTTCATATGGGTTCATAAAAGTTCAACTTAAATCATGCAATTCAATGCAAGCTCATGCTTAGAAAGCCATAAATAAGACAATTTACCCGTACTTGAAGGAACTCACATAATAGAGGAAAAATCATGCCATTGACTTGAACATACTAACTTTCGTAAAGTCATCCTCAATTCATTCATAATTCATGCATAGCTTCTTAGAGATTTCATAAAATTCCTCAATGCATAGCTCAACCCACCAATCAAAGCATAGATTAGGAAATTGGGGAGAAATAGCATGGGTTCATGGGGATTCATTCAATCTTTGCATCAAATCATATAATTCACGCTAATTCGTGCACTAAATTAGCTTATCACGCTAGATCGTGCACTAGAAATCATAAAATCAACAACTGAAATCATAATTGAAGAACCCATAAGAATTGATCAAAAACCCTAATTCAATTGGAGAAATTAAAGCTTGAAAACCTTAAAGAAAGTTGAGGACCCATTGGAGGAAAGGGCTCCAAATAGTGAACACTATCATACCTCAACAAAGCCCACAAGAAATTGATGAAAATTGATGGTCTTCAATGGAGGATCATAGCTTTCTTCTTCCTTGAGAGTTGAGAGGATTTTCTTAGAGAGAGAAATATTAGAGAAAGGAGAAATTTGGGAATGAGTTAGAATGAGTGAAATTAGGCTTAGAAAATATATATAGGGTCTGGGTTAAGGGTATAGCCGACTTAGATTAATAGTTAAACATTTACGGAAAAGACCAAAAAGCCCTTAAATAATAACTGTCGGGGTCCATCTACGGTCAGGATCTACGGTCCGTACATCAATTGACGAACCGTCCTGTCCTTCCGTCAATTGCTACAGAGACTTCATTTAGGGCTGAAAATTTGGCTAAGTCTAGAAGGGATCTACGGAACCTATCTACGGATCGTCAACTGGACGACGACCCATCCTGTTGCACCATAGGTCGAGGTTCAGAAACTTGGAAATCCTGAAAGTTCACAGTGCCATCGACGGTTCCCACCTACGGTCCATAGGTGACCTCCGTAGTCACTGGTACAAGGTTTGAAATTCTTCATTTTCTTTCTTTGAAAGCTTTGGGTGTTACACTTGACTTGGCTTTCATTAATCCTCCCTTAACACCCTACCTCAGGCTTTTGGCCTATGTTGGCTATTTAAACATCACAATGCTTTAAAAGGATTTTTGGTGAGAAAGTAGGGATAATTTGCCTCAAGAGGCTTCTTTTGGTTGACAACAAATGGACTAGTCTCAAATGGTGCAAAAATGGTTTCACACGCTCACAAGGTAATCACAAATGGTTTATGAATGATTTGGTTCCCTCATTGAAATTTTCCCAAGATCATGCCTCACATTCACCAAGATTCATCTAATTGGACAAACAAGGCAAATTCTAGAACTCCGCATGCATGTTTTCACATTCAAACTCACCACACATGGCATTTCAAAATAAACTCATTTAGCACATCCTGAAAAGATAGAAAATGTATGTATGATGTTCATTTCAAGGCTCACATCAAGATGCAACTAGTCAACAAAAGATTCATAAAGATCATTCAATGGTGTAACCACATCAATTTCATTCTCGCAACACCAACACTATGCATCATTCTCATCATGAATAATATTTAAGACATCGATATTGAACAAAATTGATTCTCAAATTTCTATCAATGAAAGCTTCAAGCATTTCACGATTTTAAAACTTAAGGGGGTTGTATTCATCAAGAGAAAAGGAAAAATAATACACGGAGACATAATTTCCCAAAAGAAAAGCACTCTAAAATAAAACAAGCATCAACTAAAAAATTTTCGAAGGACAAAATAGAATAACCAAATACAAACAAAAAGGGGAATGTTGGCACGAAGGCCCTCACCCCACAAAAAATAAAAAGCAGTGTCCTCAATGCAAAACAAATAAAACTTCTGGGAGGCTGAGATATAGGGTCCCCCTGACATGCTCTGCATGTGGAGCACTCTCACTGGAGTCTCGGGAGGAGAAGTCTCAAGTGGGGAATCGATGCCTAGCAATAGGATCATGAGAGGTGGCAATGAAGCCGTGAGTTCATATTTCTACTTCCACATTGTGATTCTTAGGGACTGTTTGTGTATAGTAAATAAGGGGGTATGGCTGGATATGTGCAGAGAAGTCATGGGAATTGGTTAGAGGATAGAACATTGACAGTGTAGTGATACACCACTTAATTGAGTGTTGCATGAGCTTACTGCCTGCCATCCTTTTCTATACTATTTTCCAAATGTTATGAAGCCCGAGGAGTTTCGGGGGACTTTATAAGAAGGTTGTATAGTATATAACAAAATTAGAGGAGAATGGGTGGAAAGAACACCCTTGATGTGTTCAATCATAGATTTACTGTCAATTACTGTTTTTGTATGATCAAGTATCCCAAACTCGTTGATTAGCTACTAATGCTAGTTTTATTATTTACTCCATTGTAGATAAATAATCTGACAGGAAGAAGGTTAACTCACTGTAATATCATAAGTTGTGCACCAAGGTATGTAAGGCTATTTGATTCCATATCTTTTGGCATGAAGTCCTATATTCTGTGTATCAACAAATTGAGATCTCTAAGTGATATTCATGGTAAAAGATACAATGTGAGGGTTTACAATCTCCAATGTAGCTAATGATCTTCTTTGTACTGTCCAAGTATTCAAAATATGTCAAACTACTTCTATTCGTATTAATTATCCAATATTGGTATGTTTATTCTTCCAAGTATTATTTTGACAAAGGTACTTTAAACAATAAGTTTCATGAGTTATCCAAAAAATCAAATGCGGTCCATTGAGTCAATGAGATCCTACATTATACATGTTACAAGTATTTATATGTCAGATACACATTATGTTCATTAATCATTTTATATGTTCTTACGTACAATGTACAACCCTTATTTGGGTTCTGTGATGTGCTTCATTAGTTCGGATGTTTAAGCAATCTTTCATTTGACATCGTCTACTAAGTGTTTAACTATCATATCATCTTATATAGTTCTTGCCTCTACATTTGAGAAGTTACAGTCTCTATTGCAAATGCATGTATGCCCTCATGTGAAATGTCCAAATGTGTTTTAAATGAAGCATCCTCCAAGCATAATCAGTTACTCACTTGTTATAAACCTTAATGAATCATTTACTACATGTCCTTACTTGCCACTCCTTCGTGGATCATATGTATATATTCTTTATGCCCAAATGAAGTTCATGAGTCATATAAGTTCCTAAGTAGCACAATAACGTTACATCTGCTTCATATATCATTGTTTCTGCCTTAATTAATTTATTCACATGACTACATCACTGGTATATAGTCCTAAATCTCAAAAGAGTTATGAATACATAAAGAACAATCTCAAAGATTAAAGAGACAAGGTAAAGTGAATCTATATAATTATGCGTAGCAGCTCAAGGGTTAAGATAACTAGCATGGGCCGATTCTAATTCTTGTACTTAAGGGTGGCAGCTCAAGGGTTGTAATACCTAGCATGGGCCGATCCCAATTTATATTATTATGGGTGGCAGCCCAGGGGCTAAAAGCCTAGCATGGGTCTATTTCAATTTGTATATCTATGAGGACCGCATCCCAGGGATTAAAATGCCTAGCATGGGTCATCCTCTTCTACCACTGATCAACTGGTCATTGTGTCACATGCTACAAAGTCTATAAAGCAAAGATGAGTAAACTAAAGCAAAGAATACAATGTAAATGATTCCACAAGTATAAGCAAAGGTGAATGTAATGTACATGATTCCACAAGTATAAGCAGAGGCGAATGTACGGTACGTGATTGCACAAGTATAAGCAAAGATGGCCTCTTATCCTTTTCTATACATAATATTTGTACATTTGTACTTGATTTCACTTGAGTTGTTATTTTACATATGGTTACTTTATGCCTTGTATATTCAGTACATTCTTTCATACTGGCGTCCCTCCTAAGGTGATGTTGTGTTTCATGCCGCAGGTACAGGTACTCAAGCTAATAGAATCTCTCAATATAAGCATAGGATACTCAATGACCTTTAGTGGGCTCTAGCTTGCCTCAGGGCATTGCCGAGTCTCTAGCATACATTTGAAATTATATTATAGTTAAGGGGTATGGTGGGGTCCTGTCTCGTCATAAGCTAAGTGTCTATCTTTTAGAGGCTTTGTACACTAATTTCAAAGTAAAGCACAGGTTGTGTCTTGTTTTCTAGTAATCAAGTCCTCAATAGCCAAGTCATGTACATTTATTTTGGGCCTATCTATGTGGGTCTTTTTGTGAGTATCTTACAATACTCATTAAAGATTTTTAATTATCATAGTTGCATATACGATAAGAACAAGTTATAAGTTGGTTATGTCGGGTCTTTAGGGCATCAGGTGCTTGTCCGTCTCAATGGGACATGGGGCGTGACAAAAGTGGTATCATAGCAGGTCATCCTAGGGTGTCTACAAAGCCGTGTCAATTAGATCCTTACTTATGAATGTGTTGTACGCCTTATTTATGATTGAGGGGCTTCGTGGACATTTAGGAAATGTGACCTTTCATAATCTAGATAGTGCAATAGAGCTATATTAAGAATTATATTCTTACTCATATTATGATCTATTTCATCCAGATTATGCCTACCACAGTTAAGGTCAAAGGTGGCCAAAAGGCCAACACCAGCATCAATCATCCAGGAGGAAATTTCTAGAGAAAGGTCTCATGCTATCAAAATTTAGAGAAAGGCTTGTAAAGGTTTCTGTGTTACTTGCATCTACAGTTGCATTTGTGCCACTTGCATTATCTTGATTTTATCTAAGTGTGATATAATAGGGTTATTCATATGTTGTACAATAAATGGTTACCTAGTCATAGAGATGGGCTGCAATAGCATACAGTTTCTTAGGAGAATGTGACTTGTTCTTGAGTTTGAGATTTCCTCCATATGACTCCTTGAGTGGTTTTAGGATCTAATCCTATAGAGGGCAGTCAGTACCTTGTCAATACTAGAAATAGAATTTTATTATTATGTATGTATCGTAAATAGAAGTTGTGGATTTAGTTTTGTATTAGTTAAAAGATGTGGCGGAATCATAGTATGGTATGTGAATGTACCACATTGGGATTGGCTAGAGATATCCTTAGTTGGCTGGTGGGACCCAAATACTTACTCATCATCTCAAGAATGTTAGTAGCTTGAATTTTAAGATAGGTGCATAAGACCACCCCAATTAGGTTAATTGTGTGATCCTTTTGTGGTTAGAAAATTAACAGGATAAGTACATCAATTGTTTCATATAAAACTATATGTATTTTCTTTCTGTATTGTGGTCTATGTTTTGGTTATCGAATAGAATGCAACTAAAGATTAAGGTTGAAAGTGTTAAAGGGTTAAACATAAGTTATGATCTATTAGAGTACTAACAGTAGAGGAAGGCGTATTACTAATTAAGCACTAGCATAAGAGTATTTGGTTACATAGGAAATGAAGGAGAACGATATTTAAATATCCATATAATGGAGGGATGAGCTGAGTGAACTTCCCTGACAGTAGAAGAAAATGATGTACATGAGTGTTAGAAGAATACGTGACATAGGTTGTGTCCTTATTATAGAGGATGCTTATTAAGCATGTGAAGTGAAAGAAAAGAGAGAGGGATAGAGAGATAAGGACACTAGAAGAATCCCTAAACAATTTTTTTTCTTTCGTTAGACAGAGAAATCATTTTAATATTTATGTGAATTTTAGTACCCAATTTTAATAGCTACAAGAATAAAGAGGGAGATCAAAAGATTGCATTGATAGAAGATGCATTGAACAATGTTGTACCCTAGGGTGCACCTATATCATTCATACTAAAATAAATATGGGTCATTATGCATATATATGGAGCCAACAAAATAAAGCTGCAATCGTAGCTCGACAAAAGGAGAGGACAGTGAATCATATGCCAATTGTTTTTATTTTTTTCCCTTGCATGGTAAAGGGGTGGAGCACACTCACTTGTTATACCGTAATAGCAAATCCATTAACATGATCATATCTAACTTGTTGGGCCAAAGTGGCTAACCCTTATGCATTAAAATCATGATGAGTTTGCATGTACTTGATATTATGTGTAATTGGTAACGTGTAAAAAAAAAGATCATTGATTATGATGCCCTCAAGATTCATTTGTTTATTTGCTTATTTATACCTTAATAAGGTATCAAACATCAAGTGTGACTATATATTGTCAGCTACTAACAAAGGCATAGTTAGTCTCAGATCCCCATTACTACATTACTACAGAACATTATAGGAGACTTCTCCTACCCTTGCCCCAATGTCTGAATTTACTCAGAAAGTTGCTCGATTCTAATGGTTGGAACATTTGTTGAGAAAAATTTTTAAGAGTTAAAAGACCATGGAAAAATCAATTGCATATGTTTTGAGGTGTGTAAATAAAAATAAGTGAAACTATACCCATGAATTAGAACTAGTGGCAGTATATTTTTACATAAGATATGGTGGAGTGTTCCCTGTAGGATGTCTCCAGGTTTCAAAGGCTCTGGTTGCCTATTTATTGTACATGCTATATATCCTATGGCTCAACTATTTGTACTCATATTCCCTCTATGGATCATTTTCACACATGTTACATTGTCATAAAACACTTACATGTGCGTGTTATCTGCTTCAAAAAAACAAAACTTGCTTATTGCTATACATTTTATAGGATGTTGCCTTATTTCGTCAATGACTTGCAACAAATCACTTGTCCATATTTTATATTCGTCATAGATTAAGGGTTCATATGTTATAGGCATTATAAATTACTTGCTCATGGGTTATATGTACCATAAGTCAGTTGTCTACATGTCATATGCTTCATAGACCATCTGTAATGACCCTCTAGTTCATTTCTATGTTAATGCCTCCTCTTTGTCATTTAGAGCATTCCTACAGTGACCGCAAGTTATTTATGAATTGCTGGCACTGACTCTTCGGTCGCCTGGTTATTCGTTTGGTTTTTATGCCTGTTTTCCTATTTTGGAGCTTTTGAACCTTGAAAAGTTGATTTCAGTCATAACTTCATGTAAACAACCTCGGATGGGAATTTTGATGGTTCCATCACCTCTAGAGTGGCCAAATTAGTCTAGAAGAATGGTTTACCCAAGTCCCGGGGTTTCCGGAGTGATTTTTGGGCAAGATAGCTCTTTAACCTTTGAAATTTGGCTTAAGGTTGACTTTGGTAAAAATTCTTAGTAAACGCGTTCGGATGGAAATTCCGACAGTGTGGTTAGTTCTGAAATATCGATTTTGGTCTAGAATGACCCTTCGAGAACTTTCGGGAGCTTGCGATCAAAATCCAAGGCCTCCGGTAAAAATTGTCTAAAATGGCCCATTGGGGTGGGACGCACTATTTATCGAAACAACCTCATATGGAAATTTTGACTGTGCCATTGAGTCTGGAACGTCGAATTCGAGGGGGTAGCATATTTCATTTGCATGCACGGGGTTTCGAACAAATTCCGAGCACCCCGTCAGAGTTTTGAAGTTGCCAAAACTCAGCTGATGCAGCTGTCAAAAATGCAGACATCCCATCTCTCAGCGTTCGTGGGCCAGAGGCCGTGTTTGTGGAGGTCTGGGTGCTGGTGCTCTGCTTTTCCGAAGGTCTGTGGTGTGTGGGGTGTCCTATTTCTCTGCGTTCATGGGCCTGGGGTCACGTTCGCGGTGGTCTGACTGAGTATGATGTTCTTGTTCTCCGCATTTGCGGGCCTGGAGCTGCGTTCGCTGAGAAGAGCGGGGTTCAGCAGTTATATAATGGAGGTCGAGGCTTATTTGGATGATAACTTCCAAAAATCATATCTCCCTCCTCGGTTGTCGATTTTCGGTGATTCGAAGTCCAGGGCATTCAGAATCTCATTGGATTTGTGGGTTTTTTGTTGGTTAGCGTTGGGTACTGCTTGATTGGCGTGAATTCTAGGTGTAAATCACATTCTTTGCCTTAATTGTGTAAAGTTTTGCATTTCTTGTTTTGCTTGCATGGAGCTGATCCAAGCCCTGATTAGTGTTACATTTTGGAATACGGGTTCAGGGGAGGATTAGGACCTTTTCACGAAATCAATTTTTGAAAATTTGGAGAGGGTCCCTCATTCTCAATTTTGACTTCGAAATTGGTCTGTTTCCGAATTAGATGATCTTAGTGTCTAAACGATCGTACTGACGCTGTGATTCTATTTTTGATAGCGTGACAGCAGTCTGAGGCCGTACAGAAGAGAAAAGATCTGGTAGAGTGACTTGGAGCGCGCATGATCGGCTTTCTTATAGGTTACGGCTTCCCTTATTTCTAGATTGAGCTTGAATGCATAAATGCTGGTTGATGTGTGTGAATCTGGGCTGGGTAGCTAGTATTCTGTTCTTCTTCTCCAATTTTCTTTGGTTTGAGTTGATTTGTGGGCTGCTCGGGATTAGTATGATGCCTTAGGATGAGTTATTGGCTTGCGTTATTATCAATTTGTGGTGGATTATCTGCTGAGTGGTTATCTATTGAAGCATGTGTGGGTTCGGGATATTTGCTTGGTTTCTGTTGATTTCTGCTGATTTCTGTGTTTGTTTCAGCCTTAGAATAGGTTAGGATAATATTGCCTTAGTTCTATGCACCTGTTGACTTGAGTATGTATTCGACGTCATTTCGGATGGACTAGGTCCTTCTAAACTGATATAGCAGACTTGGGTCTGAAAGCTTGAGCCTTAGTTTAGGAATTTCGTGGCTTTGGATCTTCGTGATTCTTTCTCTCTCATTTTTGTCATTCGGGGTGCTGTCGGAAGATGTGTATGTTGCGCCGACTGACAGATGGAGTGTGCTAGGCTGGGAGCCTTCGGTTGATATCCTTGTGGGGCGGCGACCCATAGTTTTTAGCCTTGTGTCATAATTGTTGTTGTGGGATTTATCCAGTTTGAGGTTGTTAGCTCCGGTACGTAGCTGACTTTATCGGTTAGCATCTAGTATTTCTAGCGCTCGTTGTCGGGGGTAGGTTGCTAGCATCTGGTCCACAGGTAACGTTACACAATTACAGCCAGGTATTTCGAACGCGAGGTCGTTGCTCGTAGGCTACTAGTCCCAGCTCCACAGCTTACGTTACCCAGTTGGAGCCGGTATTTCAAGCGCTAGGCTGTGAGCGAGAGGTGTGATTTTCAGTCCGAGGCTGACGTTATTCGGTTATAGTCTAGTATTTCCTGCTCGTGACTACAGATTGGGTGGGGCCCAGGTGTTATCTTTTGGGTCAGGGACCCATGGGTGTTGAGGCTTCTAGAGTTGGTTTTTCCTTCGTTTCTGTAAAATAGCTCTTCTGTGTACCTGTCGGGCTTATGGGCGTTCGTTCGGGTTTTATCTAAACTTGCGCACGAGTATGCCCAGCGAGTATTATGGGGGGCTCAGTTGGGTTTAGCTTAGTTGTTCTTAGTTTGCTTCCGCTTTCTCTTTTCCTATTTTTTGTTGACCTCTGTTTGTGTTGATTCTATCTTGTTTGCCTTTTTTTACCTTTCTTGCTTAATCGGCCTATGATGCCTACTAGGTACCTGTTGTTTTGGTACTCATGCTACACTCTGCATCTATTTTTGTGATGCAAGTCTGAGCACCTGTTATCAATGTTAAGTTCGAGCCTACAGCTGTCTGCTCGGGAGACGAGGGTAAGCGTATGGCGTTCTGGGATTACCTATCTCCTTCAATTATTATATTTTGACTTTTCTTTTGCTTTCGAGACAATTTGTTTCTGTGATCCAGTTTTGGGACTTGTACTCTTGTTAGTAGTTCTGTACATGTGACTTCAAAGTTTTTGGAGGTGTCTTGTATATATATAGTTTGGTTTGGCTTCCGCCTTCTTTATGTGTCATTTTTATTGCTTCTGTGTAGTTGAGGGTAGTTTCCACCCTTAGTCCCATTACTGTTCAGTTCCGGGATAGGGTTTTGGCTGGCCTATTGGTGGGTTGGTAGGCACCATCATGATTTGAGAAATCGGGCCATGATAAGTTTGTATCAGAGCCCCAGGTTCGCTGGTCTCATTTGTTCAGAACTAGCATCTAGTAGAGTGATGAGAATCGGCGAAGAGACGTCCGTGACTTATCTTCGGGAGGCTATAAGATGTCCTTATGATGTTTTCTTGTTTTGATTTCTGTTCGTGCGTTGTGTCTGATTGGTTTTGTGAAATCTCACTTGTTCCATTCTATTGCAGGATGGCTCACATGCGTAGTAGAGGCCGACCCCAAGGTCGAGGTCGTGTCGCGGCAGCAGACCGAGATAAAGCGAGGATACCAGAGCCGGAGCCGGAGCCTCAGGTAAAGCAGATACCTCCCCAGCCGATGGGGCCGAGACTAGCCCAGCCACTGCCCGCACCAGCTATCGCCCCATATCTTCAAGGCATGCTTGCCCAGATCCTAGCTGCTATCGAGGGTATGCAACAGTAACAGCAAACCCCAGCACCAGTCCCAGATCCAATTCCAGCATAGTAGGGCCAGCATGCGGTAGCAGCTCCAGAGGGTCATAAGCCGCCAGCACCGGCTGTGATTTAGCCAGACCCTTTGGACGGGGTTATGCCTTTGCGGGAGCAGAAGATGCTGGGGTGTTTCTTAGACTATCACCGCTGAAGTTCTCTGGGGTTGTGGTGAGGATGCCCACGAGTTTCTAACTACTTGTCTGGAGACATTGCATATGTTAGGGTTAGTGGAGTCCAGAGGAGCCGACTTCACAGCTTATCAGTTAGAAGGATCGACCAGATAGTGCTGCCATTCTTTCATCGTAGCCAGGAAAGCTGGGTCACCACCAGTATCTTGGACAGAGTTTTCTGAGGCTTTTCTGGCCCGATTTATTCCACGGAGCATCAGGGACCGACTCCGTGATGAGTTCTTTAGGTTTGAGTAGGGCTCCATGACAATGTCCGAGTATGAGGCCAGATTTATTTAGCTATCCCGTCATGTCGCCATGATTCTGCCTACAGAGGAGGATCGGGTCTGATGCTTGGTTAGAGGGTTGAGGCTGCAGCTGAGGATTGAGCCGCAGTCTATGCTATCAGTAGGCCGTTCATTTCTGGATGTGGTGGATCACGCCTACACAATTAAGCAGCTCCGTCATGAGGCCCATGGGGGCAGAGGCAAGAGGACTAGGCCAGATGATAGCTTTAGTTGGGCCCGTCGCAGGTCGAGGGATCCCCGAGATAGGGTTTATTAGGGCTTCCAGTTGGGCCAGTCTAGTCGCCCATATCAGGCAGCATTATAAATCTCTGAGGGTGACCAGCACCGTCAGAGCGAGCATAGTGCCGGCCAGAGTCATGGACTAGGTGGTTCCAATCACGTGTATTAGGTCTGGGTGGCCGGCGTTTAGCGGGTAGCAGATCGTCATAGGGTTGCTTCACTTACGAGGAACTTGGTCATTGGGCTAAGGAGTGCCTTGTTTCCAGGTCAGCTTTACCAGCTTCTAAGGTGGAGAGACAGTTTTCAGCGGTAGCACCTCCAACTACGGGAGGAGGTCAGTAGCAGGGTTCTTGGGGAGGTTCCCTGTCACGACCCAAGCTTAGGGCCTAGATGTGACCGGCGAATGGGGAACCCGAAGGAACCCCAAACAAGCCTCATAGCGTATCATTACACATTCTTGGTCGCGGAAGCAATTAAATGACCATAAACGATAAGCATAATCAAGGGGGAAATCGGGACTAAGGGAGCAAAAAAAAGAAATGATACATAAATACCATAGATGAGTCAAGCTCAAGCATAATACACAACTTGTCCAACACCACCTCTAAACATGAGTACTTAGCGGGGGCCAAGACAAACTACCGGGCTCACCCTCATAGTCAAAACATAACTAGAAAGGAAAAGTTTTATACATAGCAAAAGATCATGAGCAACGTCCCCGAAATGGAGGACTCACCAATAACCACTATAGAAAATCGTACTAGCCACGCGGAGGAGGATGGTCAAGCGGTGCTCCGGTCCCTACATGGTGACATCATGTAGGCATAGAGTATGTGTTAGTACATTTGAATGTACTAAGTATATGGGATGCAATGCAATGCTACATTAGATGGACATCATAGAAAAAATGCGTAATCATACCCAATAGATAGCATATTAATGAAATGATATGTATAATGATGCTTACATAAAAATCATATTTAGTGGGACGTAGTACATGTGTGGCGAGTGACCATCAATATAGTATTTCCAAGGCCTACCACCCCCTTGGAGAGGCGAAAGAGGTACAAACCCCTCAATATGGTTACACGGGCCTACCACCCCCCGAGCTAGGGACCAAGGTACAAACCCCTCGATATGGTTATACGGGCCTACTACCCCCCGTACTAGGCAACCAAGGTACAAACCCCTCGATACGGTTATACGGGCCTACTACCCCCGTACTAGGCAACCAAGGTACAAACCCCTCGATACGGTTATACGGGCCTACTACCCCCCGTACTAGGCAACCAAGGTACAACCCCTCGATATGGTTACACGGGCCTACTACCCCCCGTACTAGGCAACCAAGGTACCAACCCCTCGATACGGTTATACGGGCCTACTACCCCCCGTACTAGGCTTGGTCGACTCACAACACTTATTTAGGGAAAATCATATACATGTGTCCATTTCATCATCATTTTAGTAATTACATAACCATCCGACTCATAGGACGTACCTTGGACCTTCCCTTTCCTAAGAATTCTATAAATGGGCATTTTATCAAACACAAGGTGGGCAATTGTTCATGTAAATGAAATCATGTATTTCAAGAATACTAAGTCCAACCAATTCCAAAATCCATATAAATCAGCCCACCAACAACATACATATATATATCAACCTTCATAATTTGATCATGGAAGCATGTAAACCATAAACATCACATAATAATTCCATTTCATGATAATATGCAAAATGGACCATAATAGGGTGTGTAGTAGTAATTCCATAATTCAAGAGTTCATAAATAATCATAAGGACCCATAAACTTGAAGTAGAAATAGAGGATAAATGGTTGGACTTGTGGAAAGGAAGGTTTCCACAATCAAACCCACATACCTCAACTTTGGAGAATCCTTGATGAAGATTGGAATGGAGAATCGAAGCTTGAGATTGAGTCTTGAATCCGGAATTAGAGCTTGAGATGTTTGAATTTGGTTGAAGATCTTGGTGGAATTTTTGGAGAGGGCTTAGAGAGTGTTTTTGGAGTTAAGAAAATGACTAAGTATGGGACATATCCCCTTTTTATAAAAAAAAAAGTCTCCAACCCGCCTAAAAAAATAGCTCACTGGAAATTGCAAATCTGCACAGACAGGTTTTATGAAAATGGTCATAACTCCCTCATCCTAACTCGGAATGAGGTGAAACCAAGTGCGTTGGAAAGCTAACTCAAAGAGCTTTAATTTAATAGTTTGCAGCCCTTCCAGTTCCTTGTGTGCTAAGAGATATTCCCCTTTAAAGTTGACCCTCCAAATCGCAATTTTTGCGATTTTCGAATTTTGATACGGTTGCTCTAAAATTCGGGTTAGACCCATTTCCCACTCAATTTGACCCCACAAATAAGAATATGAAGTCGAATTTCCGAAATCATGCACGGATTTTGAGATATATGGAAATTACAATTATAGGTGTTTCCGAAGCACATTTTCGGGCATTTTTGGGGTCGTTTCAATATCTCCCCCTTGGGAACATTCGTCCCCGAATGTTGAAGAAACGTACATGAGAGACACAAACATGGCAATTTCAGCCCACATAAGGATGCAACAATGCACTTACACCTTATTTCAAAACCTCAATATAGTTGTAAAACCACAATGAACTTGTCAACTTAAACATGAATGTATGCAATGACATGGGGGCTGAACTTAAGACCTGAGATTTTATAAAGGGCTTAGATCAATACCTTAGGCTCGAGTGGAGTGGAAAAGATAAGGATATCGCCTTTGCATGTCCGCTTCGGCCTCCCAAGTAGCACTTTCAACTTGTTGATTTCTCCAAAGGACTTTAATGGAAGCCACATCTTTGTTTCTCAACCTCTTCACTTGTCTATCTAAAATCTGGACCGGAACCTCTTCATAGGTCAAATTATCTTCAACAACACCCACAACATCAAGAGACACAATGGCATTCGGATCACCCACACACTTCCTCAACATAGACACATGAAATACCGGATGAACCAAATCCATCTCGCTAGGCAATTCCAACTCATAAGCTACCTAGCCAATTTTCCTCATCACCTTATAAGGACCCATGTATCTTGGGCTCAAAACTTGCCCTTCTTACCAAAACGAACCACACCTTCATGGGTGTCACCTTCAAATAAACCCAATCACCAACTCGGAATTCAAGAGCCCTTCTCCTCGCATCGGCATAGGACTTTTGGCGACTTTGGGCCATCTTCAACCTTTCTCTAATCATCCTAACCTTCTCAAGAGCCTCCATAACTAGGTCTGGTCCTAACAAGGCCACCTCACCAACCTAAACCACCCAACCGGTGATCTACAACGCCTCCCATAGAGAGCCTCAAAGGAGCCATACCGATGCTAGAATGATAGCTATTGTTATAGGCAAACTCAATCAATGGAAGATGATCATCCCAACTACCCTTAAGCTCCAATACACAAGCCCTAAGCATATCCTCAAGTGTTTGGATAGTCCTTTCGGCTTGTCCATCCGTTTGCGGGTGAAAGGCCGTAGTAAAGATTAACTCTCGTACCTAGACCCCTTTGAAAAGACTTCCAAAAGTGTGAAGTAAATTAAGTACCGACCGGTCCGATATGATGGATAGAGGAATCCCATGCCAACCTTAAAACCAAGTCATGAATATAATTAACTTGCCATAATTCTTCCGGCCCCATATTGTTGTCTTTACTCGGTAGAAGAATGGAGCCGATTTTGTCATCCTATCAACCACCACCCAAATAGAATCAAAACCTTTTCTAGTCTTGGGTAAACCAACTACAAAATCCATATTAATTTCTTCCCACTTCCAAGTAGGAATCTCTATGTCTTGGTTTAGACCACCCGGCCTTTGATGTTCGGCCTTGACTTGTTGACAACTATGACAACCGGAGACGAATTTGGCAATGTCCTTCTTCATGCCTCTCCACCAATACACATCCCTCAAATCTCTATACATTTTGGTGGAACCGAGGTGGATGGAGTAGGAAGAATTATGAGCCTCCTCAAGAATTTTCTCCCTCAAACCATCAACACAAGGCACACACAACCTACCTTGGTACCTAAGGGCACCATCTCCCCCTTGGGAGAAAACTTCCACCTTGCCCTCTTTCACCAAGGCCTTCAATTTAAACAAGGAAGAATCAAGATCTTGTTTTGCTATCACCTCATCAACCAAGGAAGACCTAGCACCATCAACAACGACCACACCACCATTACTAACCTCTTCCAACCTAACCCCCAACCTAGCCAACCGATGTACCTCCCTAGCCATTTCCCCATCACCAGTATCAACATGAGCTAGGCTACCCATAGACACCCTACTCAAAGCATCCGCCACCACATTAGCTTTACCGGGATGATAATGCACACTCATATCATAATCTTAAAGAAATTCTAGCCACCTTCCTTGTCTCAAGTTGAGATCTTTTTGGGTGAAGACATATTGGAGGCTCTTATGATCGGTGAACACATCGACATGTACCCCATACAAATAATGACGCCAAATCTTTAAAGCAAACACCACCGCGGCTAATTCAAGATCATGCGTAGGATAGTTCTTTTCATACACTTTGAGTTGTCTAGAAGCATAGGCTATCACCTTACCATTTTGCATTAGGACACAACCCCAGCCAACTCTAGAAGCATCACAATACACAACAAATCCCTCAATTCGGTAGTGACAATATAGGAGCGGACACAAGTTTATCTTTCAAGTTTGAAAACTCTTTCGCACGTCGTCGGTCCACTCAAACTTAGGCCCTCTTTTGTGTCAACTTAGTCCATGGGAGAAGCAATAGAAGAAAACCCATCACAAATCTCCGGTAGTAACCCGCTAAGCCAAGAAGCTCCTTAAATATCCCGACGGGTCAATGGCCTAGGCCAATTCTAATCACAATCGTCTTTTTAGGGTCTACCTTAATACCATCCCCCGACACCATACATGACCTAGGAAGGCACCTCCCTCAAAACCAAAATTCCACACTTTTCATACTTGGCATAACAAACTTACTTCTCCTCTCTTAATCTTTTGTAACACAACCCTCAAGTGACCCGTATGTTCAATTCTCGCTATGCGAATAGATTAAAATATCATCAATGAAGACCACAACAAAGGAATCAAGGTAGGGTTTAAAGACCCTATTCAATAGGTCCATGAAGGTAGCCGGTGCATTGGTCAACCCAAAGGACATGACCACAAATTCATAATGTCCATACCTAGTCCGGAAGGCTGTCTTGGGAATATCACCCTCCCTCACCTTCACTTGATGATACCCCGACCGAAGATCAATCTTAGAGAAGTGGCTAGCCCTTTGCAATTGGTCGAACAAGTCATCAATCCTAGGAAGAGGATATTTATTCTTGACGGTGACCCTATTGAGTTGCCGTAAATACGATACACAATCCTAAGGGCACCCCAATCTTTTTCTTCACAAACAACACCGGTGCACCCCATGGTGATTGGCCTAGGCCTAATAAACACCCTTCTCCAACAAATCCCTCAATTGTTCTTTCAACTCCTTTAACTCCGCCGGGGCCATACGGTAAGGGGGAATAGAAATGGGTTGAGTATCGGGGAGGAGGTCTGTGCCAAAATCTATTTCCCTTTCGAGAGGAACACCGGGAAGGTCATTAGGAAAGACATCAAGGAATTCGTTTATGACCGGAACCGACTCTATAAGAATGGTTTTGGACTCCACATCCCTAACCCTCACAAGGTGATAGAGACATCCCTTAGAGATCAACTTACAGGCTTTAATGCA